>RSEF01000001.1:208259972-208277128 GCA_003993805.1 Himantopus leucocephalus | reverse complement strand
TACTCGAGGTGGGGTCTCACCAGTGCTGAGTACAGGGGGAAAAAAAACAGAAGAAAGCAGAAAAGGAGGGAAGAAGAAATGAGAAAACTGCTGTAGAAATAAGCCTCATTAAATTTGTTACTTTTATCTGTGTTACAGTTGTGGAAAATGGATTTATGGAAGGGTTGGGTTTTTTTGTTTTAGCTTTACAAGCACAAGCTAGAAACAGCACTTAAACTCACAGCTGACAGTCTATAAGTTATTTTTATGGTTGGCTTTACTACTTGTTTGCATGACACATCTCACAGAGATACCAGGCATTTAACATCAACCAACTACTGGCATGCAATGAAGCTCGTTAGTTTTAATTGTATTTATTTGTATGCCTATTATAGTAGCATTTACCAGCTGAAATTAATATTGCTTAGATTGATTTCTCCATCTAAGAGAGAGTTATCTAGACTCTATCCATAAACAATACAGACAGGCAACTTGAGAAAGCAAGTCATGCCACCTGTCCTAAATGGCCTTGTGAGGAAGGGATGAATCACTCTCCAAAGACATTTCTCTACGGACCACAGGAAGAGCCTTGTTTAAAGTGTTTGCCTGTTGTACGCCTGCAGTTAGGCAAAAGGAGTTACGCCCATAATAACAAAAAAGAGCTCATAATCTCAGTAAGCAGAGGAGGGAAGAGAGTAGCAGAGGTGGAATCTCTTACCAACAGATCCAACGGATCAGTGACAAAGCAAATAAAATAACCAGTCTTCAGCTTTCAGGCCAATATTTTACTGTAAGCCTTCCCTTCACCTTTATAGTCAGTGTGAGCTCTGCTATGGGAGTCAGTGGGAGCAGGATGAGAGCACGGATGGCCACCTGTAATGATTTAAAATTGGTGGGTTTATGTTTATCTGTTCAGAAATCACTGCTATACTTCACATATTTTCCAACCACTGTCACATCACTTTGTGTTATTGACTGCCTGGGGAGCAGTATAAACCAGAGGAATGTCCCACTCCAACCTTACTAATGAAACTTCCTTTGCATTGCAGTTGACCTGGACAGGTTGAATGATGATGTGAAACGTTACAGCTGCACTCCGAGAAACTACTCCGTCAATTTAAGGGAGGAACTGAAGCTGACAAATGTAGTTTTCTTCCCCCGCTGCCTCCTTGTCCAGCGCTGTGGAGGAAACTGTGGCTGCGGGACTTCAAACTGGAAATCCTGCACATGCATGTCAGGGAAAACAGTGAAAAAATATCATGAGGTATTTTCACTCTTTTTCTTTTCTTTGGTACTTCTTTTGGGTATTTATTGCTTACGTGGATTTGGAAGGCCACACATCTCAGAGCCATGTGTGCTACTTATATTGATTTTCGTGTTATCGTTGACATTATACTATACCTATATACCTAACATATATATAACTACATATGTTATATTATCATTATACTATGTCATGTTATATTATCATTATCATGTTATATTGTCATGCTTATGTTGATTATCATGTTGGATCTGCAGTGCAAAAATCAATGTGCAAAAATCACTGACCGCACTGAAGTGTCATAGGCAAAGACGCCATCATTTGAGAGACACCAGAGTGGTTGAGTGAGTGCCCCATGTTCACCGCTCTTCCTGAGGTGAAGGATCAGCTTAGGCTTCCAGACAGGTGTGGGTAGCCTTAGAGTGGAGCCTGAACTTAGATAATGGCATTGCTCTTGCTGTCCATGCTAGATACCAGCTTGGTACCTCACGGAGCAGCATTCATGCCTTCTTACTGCAGTAACCCATAGAAACACACCCACGCAGTCAACCTGCAGGAAGGCCTGATTTTACTTAAGTTTAATATTAATGTCATGTCTTTAATGCCACAACATCGCCCAGCAATTTGCATTTGGAAGTGGTGAATGAACGGAGTGGAAGGACGTTATATATGTGTGAGAAAGGGGTGATAACAGGTATTTATAAGTAAGTTAATTTAGAAGAAGTTAGAGAGAAGTTTTGCCACCTGTCTGTGTGGATGCTACCACAGCATCCTAGTGCACTTTGTTGCAAGAATGAGGCTTACGTTGGACTGATTTTTTCCCAGCAAAGCACTGATACAACGTGAATGTATATACCACTAACATGAATGTATATACCACTGGAAATATTCTTTGTATTAACATCGAGATGTGTTCCTTGAGGCATTTGACTGCACTTTCTCTTGTTTTGCACTATATCTTTCAAATTTATGCCCGTGCTTGGAAATGACAATTAAGTCACTGGTAAACTCTCTTCTCTTCCAGATTTAGACCCGTAGAAAGCAGCTGAATCTTTCAGCCTTAGCTTTTTTCCCACTCAGCAATTTTTTAGGAAGGCAAAATTTTTGCATAAGAATAAAGTCCATTATATTTATTTTTAATCCATTCAGAAGACATTTAGAGAGGAAAAAAACAAGGAAAGAGCATTTTATATTCTCGCCTCTAAATCAGTATTTTCAGAACCGGACAGGAACATTGTTCACTAAAGTGAACATATCTAGGAAGGTTATTTGGTAATATCCTTTCAGTTGACTGAAAGTAGGTAGCTGCATGCCGTGCTGACTTAATTTCTGACACATATCTCTTATAAGAGCCCGATTTACCACTTGGCTTAAGTCTCAAGTGAAAATGAACTTTGTGGACTTTAAATCTGGATGTGATGTGGGCTCATACCATAAAGGCATTGACTTGGGAGACCAAAGGGCTGCAATAGCAGAAGGCCATGGAAGGTCAGACCTTTGCCTCGCTGTGAGCAGTGTGGTTACTCTTTTCCAAGGTAAGAGATTTTTTCTCAGAATTAACTGCAGAACACAGCATACTCCACATCAGCTAGGACTAGAGAATAGTTAATATTTTATCTAATTTTAAATAAGATGCAGGGGCTGACCCTGGTAATTACAGAGCAGGAAGCCTTATCTCAGTGGTAGAAAAGTTAATTGGAAAAAAATTAATAGTTATAAAACACCTAGATGACTATGAGCTGATAAAATGAACTCAGAATGCCTTATGTATGAATAAATATTTATACAGCACCACAACATTGTACAAGAATGCTAAAAGACCTGGTACCTTCTTCAGAAAGCGAACAGTCGACCAGACAAGATCAGACGTGGATTAGAAGCTGGTTAAGAGATAAAGAGCAAAGAGGTGGAAGAGATGAGCAATTTTCTACATAGGCAGTGGCTATCTGTGAGTGCCCCCAGCCCGTGGATTAAGTGTTATTTCATGTATGATCAGTCTGGAGGGAGGTGAACAGAGAGGTGGCAAGAATGACAGCCAGCACAGGAGATAACGTACTTTAACAGCAGAGAAGGCTGCGAGCGATTTCAGAAGGCCTATGTAACTACTTGTAAATCCAGTTTATAAAGCAGCGAGCATTAGGATGAGTAATCTCAACTATTTATTCATATAACACTGGGTGTGTGAGGGGAGGAGGGAGAAATGAGGGGTGGAAGTTGGATTAAAGGTCAAGTAGTGAATCACCATAAAGACCTTCAGGAAAACAATTATTTAGTGCAGTCGTGATGGCAAAAAAACCCCAAGTGACAGTCTTCTGTAGGAACAGAGGTGAACAGGTAATAACACAGCAAATATTATGGCCTGGATGAATTGGTGGGATACTTATACTGTGTTTTGACCATTGGTGCTCAGAAGGATACAGGCAGGAGTAGAAAAGATATCTAGAAGCAGAAAACATATACCAAGAGACATACAGGAGAAGATACAGATCAAAAGCATTTTTAAGGAAAGTGGCTCAAAAGTTTTGGATAAATTCATTTAGAAAATACTGGAACTAAGGGAGGACACAGTGAAAGACAGAAAACAGTAAATAGCACCTAAAAGAAAATTAGGTATTCCTAAATATTCTTTTCCTTCAGAAAAGAACAAGAGAGAGATTGAAAGGCAATAATTTAAAATGATAAAAAGGAATTTGATTTTTTTTTCCACAGTAGATCTATATGGAATTTCAGCCCTTAAATATGAGTGGTGCATAATTCAGAAGGATTCTGAGAGAACTAGAAGTAAAATATAAACTAAAGAACCCTGGGTCATGTCTGTATCAGAACATAAGCCAACTATTGTCAGTAGCTAGAAGAAAAATGCTGATTTAAACATGTTATCAAGCACTTATTTTTTGTCAGGTTTTTGGGAGCATCTGGTGCTGTGAGACCAGAATATCACACTAACCAGGAATTGGTCAGAACCAGGATGTCATGACCGGCCCAAATTAATCACTAAATTCAGGGAATTCAATATTCACTCTAATACATCACTGCTAATTTTTTTCAGTACTCCTTTGTTCTCTGAAAACCGTATGAATTCAAGACTGTTTCAGCTTTAACATTAAATGGCTTTTGTAAGTTCAAATTTAAACTTAATCCCTTAGGGATGCATTAACAGCTCACTGAGCAGAAATTTAGCCAAGTGGCTCCCATTAACATGAGTGGAAGTCATGCAGATAAATTCACGTATGACATACTAAAGATGTGTCCATTAATTTAAGTCCAAAATATTTTCCACTTTATTATTATTATTAGCCATGCACAGCTAATCAGTTTTATTCTTTATTCTCGCTTAACTCTAATTTTATTTAAATGCCTGTCAGTAAAGGCATTGAGGAGGGGCATCTCAACGTGCTGGGTTTAGAACCATGGAGCTGGTTTACTCTTTTTGAAGCCAATTTGAAACCCACTAACCTTCACCAAAAAAGCCCTTAGTTGCATAATGAAGGACAGAGCTTCACGCTTTATGAAATCCCCAGCGTTGTTAATTTGGTTTAAAATCTCTGCCTTCTGCTGCAGGAGAATGTAGGCCAGATTCAAACACAAGTCTCAATTACTTTGATTTACTTGCGAAAGACACCACAAGGAAGTATAAGGTAGTGGAGCAAAGAAGGTGTTTGTAGCAGCTAAAGCTGAATCCTGCAGACGGCCAGGCTGATTTTGCCTAACCGCTGTCCTGGATCTTCATCTGCTGAGCTCCTGGACCCACCAGAGCTATTTGTCCTGCACATGGATATGCTTCTCCTCAACAGTAAAAATGCAACTGGAAATCGCTTAAAAGTTGTCTGGCATTTCTGAGCCACCCAGTATTTCTGGGTGAGAAAGACAGGCAGGCAAATTTTCTGGAAGCGTTAGGCTCCTTTTTGCCTTTGTAGCCGGTTCCTTGCCGTGCTGGAGTAGCTGCATGCTGGCAGCTGTGGGGACACTAATGCCCAGAGTGTTTGTTGAGAGAGAGGGTTCTAGTCCAGAGAGAGATTTCAAGGTTATCTTCTCCTTATGCTCTTAATGTTTTTTAGTTCCCCTTGAGTTCCTGTTGAAAGCCTCACACTGTACTCATCACCGAGCACCCCCCTCCTAGTATGGCAGGACTAATAGCTGTCACGTGTAGCCTTTAATTTCCCTAAGCTGTGAGTGCTGCTCCAGTTCCCTGAATAGACTGTACAGCTCTTTCCTGGCACGTCCAATTGTAAGAAGTAATGCAACAGCAGGGAAAATGAGAAAATGAGAATGCCGCGGCAAGGGGTGTCTTTTTCTTTGTTGCCCTGGGAAATGCTAATAACGAGATCTCGGGTCTTTTTTATGACCTGGAAGTTTGCCATAACTTTACCAGAATACTCAGCAGTTTCCAAAAGTAAACGGGTTCATAACTTGAGTAAACAGATAGTTTTATTTTGGGGTTTTTTTGCAGGAGTCTTGTGATGCTCTGTGGTTTTCCACAGCTTCTGGGTTTGCTTGAGACCAGAGCTCATGCACAAATTCTCGTGACTTACCACATAGTGTCACGAACCCTGCAAACCAAAGAGGCCAAGCGCTGGCAGTGTCTCAAAACTTCTCTCAGGCACAGCCCACCATACGTGATACTGAGTTATGTCGCAGGGCTCCGTGCAAGGGAAGGACAAAGCAATACATGGAAATGGATGCAGCACACCTTAATCAAATGCTCACATCTACTGCTGTCTAACTTGCTAAAGGGGAGCTGAAATGAAAGCGTGTTTTCCATTGCAGTGCATTTCTTTGGAAATGCCTGGGGCTGCTCTTTAAAGAGGGGGGAGGCTCTAAACCTGGAGATCACCCAGCCCAGAGGAGGTGTGGGGGAACTCAATTCAGCTCAGGCTGCGGCTGTGCCATCCGCCCAGCNGGCCAGGACTCAATTCAGCTCAGGCTGCGGCTGTGCCATCCGCCCAGCATGCACGTACCTCAGAGAAACAAGAAATCGGTTTCCCCATCTCATTGCTGTAACTGATGAGATGTGAAATGAGTTTCCGTGAGGAATAAATGCTCTTAAGGTAGCAACTAGAATTTGTCAGAGTGTATAAACCTCCACAAACACAGTGCTGAGCAACACAGCTAAAAGGCATGTAAGGAAAAAAGCAGAGTGGTGAAAGCTGATTGCATCTTTACCTACTTACTTGTCTCTTCTGTAGACTGATGCATTTTTCACAGTCTTACGGTGCTTCTTCCTTCCCCCCATCCCGCCCTTTTTGAAGATTATACTTCCATTCAAGTTTCGTGTTGAGTGGAGCCTGTCCGGTGCCTTCACAGGACATACATGCAATTAATTCTCAATGACAAGGTTTAGATTAATGTTAGGGTGGCTACTTCACAACCTCTCGCTGCCCTGAGAGAGGTAGCAGGCACCTCAGAGTACCTACAGAATCCTAAGTCTTTGCACAAGTTGCTGGGGCATAGAAACAGCTTTAACGGAACCCAACATTGTAAAGGGAAGACAGGACAGCAGGGAATATTATTGGGGAGAAAAGAACAGGGAAGCAGGGGAGAAAATAAAAAGGTGATATGGGACTTCAGCGGACAGCGGAGTTGCTTCAATGGAGTTAAGAAATGTAACCAATACAATTTGGTGTTGTGGGGTCTTTTTTTCTTTTTTTTTTTTCTTTCTTTTTTTCAAAGAAATGAGAAGCAAACCTTAAGGAGGCACTTGAGAGAGCAGACAGTAATTCTCACTCTGTCTTTACACAGGTAAACATAAGATAACCGGACAAAAATGATACAAATGCTGCTGATACAACAAAGGGAATTTGCTAAGGGATTAAAAAGAGCTAGTGTCATCAAACCAGCGTGCAAGGAATATGGTCTGATTGTTCTACGTCCTGGAGTTGATAGTACATGTATAAAGGAGATAACAGGTTGTTATGGTAATAACAGCACAGAATTAACCTGTCAAAAGAGTTAATGCATAGAAATATTATACAAGAAGTAGCAATGAGATTTATTTGGAATGCAAATACAAGGAAACTGAACGAGTCAGAAATGACTGCTAGGTCACGGGATGAGCAGAGAGAGCACAGAGGTGCAGTGAGAGAAAAAAGGTTCATCTTTTTACTAGATGAAAATGAAAGTTCTTGGGATGACGTCTGGAAGTTAAGCAAGTGGGACATCCTGTGATACATGTTTGGGCAGAGAGGCAATTTGGGAAGGGGGAACACCTGTGGCTGGTCAGTGAAAAAGCAATAGGTGGAGCCATAATGCGTGACAAGATCACCAAAATTTAGGGTCTTGTTGATGTCACGTATGTCAAAAACATCATAGTTTTAGTGACAGTTGTAGATGCCTGAGTTTTAAGCCAATTAAATTTTTCCCCATGTTTGCTGTGTTAAAACCAGGTGTTTCTTATTCATACAAATGAAAAAAATAGAATCAATAATCCCTTCGTTTGAATGCTAACACTGATACGCAAACGAACTCTTTTCTTGTTCCTGATACCCTGTAATTATCTCTGGTAAGAAAGAGTACAGATTTGGGTCTGTGTCGTTATTTTAGGCTATGTTCCTACTAGAATAAAGGACCTTATGCTAAATTATGAACCACATTCCCATAATGCTTGGTTTCTTATGCTCAGAGCACAGCTAAACTGTGTGTGACCTTTGGATTAGATAACTTTCAAAAATTGCGGAGTAAGATTTTTCATCTGTATCGGAACTTGGATCTGTGTTGGAACGTTGTGCACTTTTGATGCTTCCTCTTTTATGAATCTCAGACAAATATAATTTGGTTTGCATGCTAGAATGATGGTATTTTTAGATGAGCAGAAGGAGATTAGATAATGCTGCATAACAGGATTTTAAAATAAGTTCTGCAAAGTACAAATTTCACTATCTAAAATAGCATCCAGAGTTTTTCTCCATCCTCTGTCACTGGAATATGAAGCTAACCAGATACTTGGTAAGCCATAGTCATGTTATTGATTATCTGTGGTCTTAAGTTAATCAGAAAAAAAAAGAGCTGATTTTTGAGTGAGGCTTTGGATTTCTATTAGTGTTTAAACTACTGGTCAAGAATTTAATAAAGAATGTTACTATTATTCCTAATAAATAAAGTAAATGGTAATAAGTAAAAAATGGCTATAAGCAACTGGATACCCCTTTTTTTATTACTTTAAGAAGTGTTGACTGAGTTTCCTATTACTCTTTGCTTTTTATCAAAACAAAAATCAGCCATCATGGACTGTCATGGCTAAATGTTGCCTGACTTCAAAGGTAAATGATGGATGGCTAGGACCTCCAGCAAATGCCAGAGGCAGTAGTTCACCTCATCTGGCTCTACCCATCTAAAGCTGCCAGTCCAGCCTTTGGGTTCCTTTCCTAGTTGTCAGAGTTAGCCCCACCAGAGGTAGGTGTTTCAGGTAAATCATTCTCTGGAGTCACCTCTTTGTTGCTGCTTCTACTGGAGAAATGCTGGGTATGGGTCACGGTGAACAGGTTGCCTCCAGCTGGGTCCTTTCTCCAGCGGTCATCACCGCTCTGCTGTCCTCAGACCCTGATCATGAATTGCTCTTACAGATCTGCTGAGATCAGAGGGGCTGCTGGGCTGTCAGCCCTGAGCTCTTGTGCTCCACAGGCCACTGGAGAGCATCCTGCTGTCCCCAAAGTAAGACTCAAACTTGTACTGCATACCTTCTGGAAAGGCAGCCATTTTCTCATGTCCTCAAACAGACTGGAAACCCCACGTTTCCTTGGAGGGTCGTCCAGGCAATGAGTTGGCCTGACTTAGACAAGCGTGCCCTGATTCCAGTTTGAGTTTTTCTGGCTTCAGCTTCCAGGTACTGTTTTTTGTGATGGCTTTGCTCTCTCACTTAAAGAGTCCTTCAGAAGCTGACATCCAAATTCAATGCACGATCAATGAGCAAGATTCCTGGCAGGGAAATGCGTGTAAGCATTTCCTTTATATTTCCTTCCCCACTAGTCCCCAGGAAAATTATGCAGTGGCCACAGTCACCTCACTTTGAAACCTCTCAGATACTCAGGCATATCTACAAAGTAAAACGCCATCCAGCTTATTGGTGTGCTCCTGTGGAGTTGTCTGCACAGGAAATGCTACAAGGCCCTGATACCCTTTTTTGTATTACCTGTAAACACCAAATCCAGCTCAGAAGCTAAGTTCTCTGTCTTGATTTTTTTTTTATTGCTTTAATAGTTTTATGACCATAATTGACTCAGTGTTCGATGAGGGGGATATGGCTGTAGTTACATACTCTTTGTGAGGCAATGATCTGAACAGCTGAGGCACCACATTTTGATTAGTAGTGACAGACATTGCTCCTTTAATTTGAAAACTGCAAGGTTATTCTTCTTTTTTGCCCACAAAAAAGAAACCTTTTGAGCATTCCAGACCTTCCTCACATCCATATTTTCTTAAAGCTACTGATCCTATCAAAAAAGGAGCAATAAAGTGTCCTGAACAAAATTTCTTTGAACTGTTTTCATTAATTCAGTAGTTCCTCACCTTTAAGGACCTGACCATGTAATGAATAAACAGCAGCTATTTTCAGAATAAAGGGTTTCCTTTCAACTACCGTGGTCACCAGAAATGGCCTTACTTCCTGATTCTTTTCAATTCCCTTGTATTTAGCTGAAACTAAAACTATTAGATGGAAGCTAGACAGAGAGCTTTGAACATCAGTTCTGTGATCAGCTATTAAAGCAGTCCAATTTCAGCTGTGTTCAAACACTGCTTTCCCATCTTGTCTGGGGAAGCGCCTGCCAATTCATTTTTCTACTCTTATCAGTAAAGCCCATATACTGTGCTCATGTCTCTTAATATAAAACACAGGGAAAATCCCCAAGCTGTCAGGAGGTCTGCTAGCTTAAATACAGCCCACATCTTTGCTCTCATCGCGTTGCATACTTTCATTTGCTCTCAATTGAAAAAAACAGATCTACCTACCCATGATCTTGCAAAGTGCCAGTCATCTGAATTTGTCAGATTTTGATGAAAAGCTTTTTTAAATAAAGAATTTTATCATGGGTTCAGCGTCAGCAGCTGTACTTGGTTTTAAAAGTATGTTTTCTTAAAAAAAGCATCTTTGAAGATGCAGTCTATTTTCAGCTATGTAATAATCACAACTACCTGCTTGGGTTCAGTTCCTCTGTGTTTTGGATGACAATGTGGTACGGTGAATTGTCCTGGTGTCCATCAGGATTTATTGCATATATGGAGGCAGTCAATGTTTGAAATCAATTCAAATCTATTATAATTTTTTGCTTAAAAAAAAAAAAAGGCATGTCTGCATTTCTAACAGGGAGAAGTAATTACATCTTCCCAACACATTAAAGCAACATGTCTGTACCTTGTTTAGGCACAGTCCATCCTCTCACTATTACATAGGTTAAGCATAAATTTTATCACAAAAGGGAGGACAAAATAATAGACTGTGTTCAGTGTTTATCACTTTTGTTACATCCCATGGCCTTCCTACCCTCCAGGCATTAATGACAGAGAATGAATGGTCTCATCCTGAAGGCTGCTCACCTGCCTGCCCTTCCCCACCTGCTCTGCACAGCATCCGTGGTTAACCTTTCATTCACACTTACTTTTGGGGACTTTCTAATTCTGTTGAAGTTGCTAATACTTTGTTGATTTAGTATGCAGCCCCTTCCCAAGACCGTCTCAATTCGTGTATGGTGTTGCAATGTCAAAGTACAGAAAGTACTTTATAAAAAATAGAGGATTATTAGTTGAGTAACGGTATGATCTGTTAATTAGGGAGCCTGTTATTCAGGGCAGAAGTGTGGGTGTTTCTGTGGTTGAGATGCTAAAGATGCTTAGGTCCCACTTCCCACTTGGCTTTGGCAGGTCATAGACAAGACAGACTTCTCTCCATCTTTTGAACAAGCAAGACAAGTCTAGCTGATCTAGCAGTCGCTTGGCCAAGCTAGCATGAGTCCCAACAGCCTGCCAAGAGGTGAAGTGTGTTAGCTCCAGTACCTTACCAGGGCATAGTTTCTGGACTCAAGTGCTTGAGGCCAAAGAGAGCAGAACCGGCCCACCTGCCTAGCCCAGCTGTGGAGCTGCAGCCTTGCTTTCTCTGTGTTCTGCTCCCCATCAGTAAATTAGTGATTTCAGAAGGGAAAGGACCATGTAATGCCACTGGTAGTTTTTCTACTGATGCGTTGCAGAGCCTTGAGCAAATCAGTTTCAGATTCTCCATCTATGCAAGTTTCACAATGATGCATGGCTTTCTATGCAATGTGCTGGGAGATTTGGAAAGAAAAATGCTGTAGGAGAGTCAAAGTATTCTTAGTCTTAACTCATTTGTTGTACCTAATCCAAACTACTATTTGAGTTTGGGGCACAAATTGGAAATTAATATCTCTTTTGTTGAACTTCTGTAGGCCCATCAACAGCCAACTAATGAAACAAAACAGAATATTCTCCCCTCAGCATGCCCCACTGTGCTAGTGGGGTTATGATGAGCTCTTACACAGCAACTCAGCCTCCAACAGTGTGCTCGCAAAGCATGGCCCTGCAAACCACCATCCTTCTCGGCTTTTTCCAGTCCGTGGTTTACATACTTACGCTATCACAGAAGATTAGATAGGACACAACATTATGGCTGTTTTCCACATATCCAGAAGACCATTTTCAGCGAATCATAGATTCATATAATAATACGGGTTCGAAGGCAGCTCTGGGGGTCACCTACCCCAATCTCCCATTCAAAGCAGGGAGAATTTTGAGGTTAGATGAGGTTGCTCAGGGCCTTGTCCTGTTAATTTTGACTATCTTCAGGCTTTCTGCAACCTCGCTGGGCAACCTGCTCCAGTGTTTAACCATTCTCAGTATTTTTTTCCATACACCAAAAGAAGGTTTCTTTTGTTACAACTTATGTTCATTACCTCTTTTTCATCTTCTTTATAACCTACAACCCTCTTTTTTAAGGGTCTCAGGGTTATCTTGCCTAGATAGAATCTTTTCAGAAGCCTCTTATATGATGCATACTTCCCTAGGAAATAACTTTTTGTTTGCTTGGTTTTTTTTCACGTTATTCATAGTAAATTCTTGAGAAATTATTTGAATTGAGGCAGAGATTTTTAAGATAAGCCAACAAAAGTCACATTCCAGAGAAACTTGATGGGATCTGGCACATATTTTGCACAAGCTCCATTCATCTCCTTCTGCCTTCCACAGGCATTTCACTTTTGGACCAATTCTAATGGTATGTGCTTCAGAAATTTCAAATTGCATCAAAAAAATGTTCCTTGTTCTTTAGAGCAGAAATATTATACAAGTGAGAGAAGAGGCAGAGCAATTCAAATATGTATGGGACTCCAAAGACGAGCCAAAGGATACACACTTGATAATTCGCATGCAAAAAAGCAACTCTGGACATGGTTAGGGAACTGCACAGTATAAAGATACCTGATGTAGGAAATAATCCAATCTGTCAAAGCTCCAGGACAAACAGTACAGCAGGATGTCACAGAGTGGAAAGAAAAAGCTGGAAGTAAAACAAAAATGTGTCCAAATTAATGCTGGTCAGGGCCATTAAGGGCTGTTGGTGCCTTCAGGGCCCCAACACTTTCATCCTCAAATCTCTTACAGTGTTTTCTAATAAATTCGTTTCTGTTGATCCTCCCAGGTGCTGAAATTCATCCCTGAGGCTGGACATCCCAGAAGAAAAGGCAGAACCAGGAACAACATGGCCTTAGTAGATATACAGCTGGATCACCATGAGCGTTGTGATTGTGTCTGCAGTTCAAGACCACCACGATAAAAATTAAATAAATAAATAAAAGAAAAAACCAAGACACACTAATTGCAGCTTACTGGACGTTTACTTTTAAGCAGAATTGCTCCGAGGACCTTTACTCACTAATCATTTGAACTTTGCTACTAGCCTGCCTTTGCAATTAGCAAAAATGATCGCTGTGTTTCAGCATAGCTGTGCTGATTAATGCCGTGGCAGCTAAACAGGTATATCATAGATTTATGTATCAGCATCCAAGAATATAGGATTATGGTTATCTGTAGCTAGATTCTGAGGATTCAGATTTTCAAAGCTCACTGGTAGTTCTTAGGCACACAATGCCCACTGAAATTAAACACCAGTTGCACAGGTATTTGTGGTAGCTGGCAATGAAATAGCGTTGTGTTTCTGTTTCTCACTCACCAGTTGCTACACTCAAATTCTGCTGCCATTTCTACCTGCTCAGCAGTCCTGACCATCAGTAGAGTCTTGTGGGTGTAAATGAAGAGAGAATTTGAGGCTGTATGAGTGTAAAATGGTTTGTCCCACTCCGAGAGGGAACTTCCCAATGTTCTGGCCCAACAGAGTGAGATATAACGAGGAAAATCCATCACTACATGAAATAACACACCAGTAAAGTCAAATCTCTGTTTGTGCTCAAGCAAATCATGTGCTGAAATTATTAGATGCTTTGCATAAGCTGGGACACTGGTGGTGGTAGGGGGGTGCGGAGGCTGGTACTTTTGCCACGGTGACTCCATGGCAGCCATCACCCAGGTGCTTCTGCATGAGAGGGCTGCCAGCAGGTCCCCAGGTAAATCCCTGTGGGCTGGGGCTGATTCTGGTCTCTGCCTATGTGGTCTGGACTCCTGCCCCTTGCCCAGAGCTGCCCACAGTTGCCCAGGAAGAGCCGCCTTGACATGAAAAGGGAGAGACAATCCTCCCCTTGTATCCTCCTCGCTGCAGTTCGAGGAGTGCCATGATTCCCCCGTGCAGGCGATGAAGATAGGGCACTTGTTTGTTGAAAATATTGATTTGTTTTGCAGTTGTGTTACTGGGAAACAAAACTGTGCTTGAGATTTAATTATCGTTATTTGGTTTGGGGTTTGTTTGTTTGTTTGTTTGTTTGTTTTAAATATGGATTATTATAACTGCGTCATATATGCATTAATCTTAGTTATCTGAGGTTAGTTGTCTCATTTCAGCTCTGTGTATTGCCATGGTTAAACTGTTGACAGTGAATTTCTTTTTGATTGCGTTTTGCTGAGGCATATTAACTCATTAAGCAATGTCTGTCTGTCATCGAAAATGTGCATCATTTATTAACTTCCAGAAGAATATTATTAAACACCACCTCATAATAAAATAAGCACTTTAAAAGCTACAGCATAGCTTCCTATGCCTTTTAAAATATTACGAAAGTGCTCTAGCTGACAAAGGAAACAAGAAATCCTTCCAAACTAGCATTAAAGGATTTTAAATGCTGCTCCAAAAGTGTAAAATACAGGTGGATTTAAGTCTGGCAAAGAATTGGAGTTTTGATCATGAATGCAACGGAGGGAACGGGGCAGCACGTTTAGCGGCTGAGGTTTTATATTTAATAGCAGACATAGGCTGCATCAATTGATCTTGTTTGTGTTGCCTCTTGTGTTTCTGTCTCTCTGAAAGAGCAAAGTAGTTTGACAGTAGTGCATTAATAATTAGTGGAAACTGGCATGTGCTATAATATAATATTGAGAGCCTTCAAGCCGGTATGTTTTAGCAACCTACAATTTTGTTACAAAAGTGGCCTAATGTTCTGACTTACCCTCTTTATCAGCTCAAGTATTTTATGTGTTTTTTTATAATTTTAGCAAGACTTTACTGAAACATCCCTTAGAAATGTTGTGCTACGTTCTTTCCTGTACTTTAACCTTTGAGATTCAAAAAGTGTGAGGTTTTTATTATTTATATTAATTTTTCCTCTCTGGCTCCCAGATGTCTATTTAAAAATGCTCCTGAATGCTGACTGGGGAAGTGATTCATCATTTTTCAAAGCAAGTCTCGTTAAAAGAACAACACTGTAACCAAGGATTGACAGCTTCTTTTCATAGTTCAGGACTGTTTGAAGATGACTTCATTCTTTTTCTGTCTCTAGCTTAATAACAAGGTTGACCCTGTCCTTCCATAATTTTCAGCTAATTTTGGAAGAAATTTGCATGCGAGACCTTGGCAGTACTAATTGGTTTTGAGACCGTGCACTCCAATGTATATTCCTGACTGAATTATGCCCAAATTATACCTGAGCACTCTGGCCTCATAGTTAGCATCGGTTGTAGGAAGCATCAGTTTCATATGGCTTTGTGCTTTGAGTGGTCCATTGATTCCCACCCCTGGGCATCCACTGTGCCTGGCGTCTCCCACGCACCTCTGCCTGCTCACCTGATCTCCACCCCAACATCCATCTGTTGGGAGAGGTATTTACGCCTCCTAATGTGGGGGGTCCAGCCTTGTCCAGGAGCCCGAGTTACCGCTACAGCCACCTGGGGGAGAGAGGCTCTTCCAAAGCGTGCCTTAGCCCCCAGGCTGAAATCGCCCAATGTGGGAGCTTTTCTTTCTTTCTTTTGACTACGCAGAAAGATCAGAAATCTGATTTGGGCATCTAAGTGAGATACACAAAGGTAGATGGTATGAATACTCATTTTAAAGACTGAACAGCTAATGATTTAGCTAACTGAATTAGATACAAGCAGCAGAAGATGCCAGGGTCCAGCAGACAAATTCAGCTGTAAAGTAAAAAGAGATTGGTATAATAGGGATTATCCTCTTGCTTAATGTTGGGTTTACTTTCTTAAATACAGGCTAAACTTGTCACAAAATTTAAAGTATTACTCCTGGGACACTTAGTAATGAATGGAAGCACTCACTGCTTCATGCTGCCGCTTGCCATGCAGACAGCATGCTCCCGGCCAGCGCAGGAGCATCCAGGGTGGGCTTTATGTCCCAGTGTGGGGTGATAACATACACGTGAACTAAGAAGAATGCCTAAGAACCCAAGCCCTGAGGTGCAATGACCCTAGTGAAACCAAATAGCAGCAAAACTTTTCCTTTTTATTTATTAGCAGAAATTGCAGAGATGTTTTCCCGTACCTGTATTTTCTCTTTTGTCTGTGTAATAATTATTATGTTGTTTACATACTATTTTAACTTAAAAAGAAAAAATATTAAAAAAACTAATCTGGTTCATTTTTATTGGTGGAATTGGAACCCTCAAAATAAATACATTTTCAAAGGAAATTGAGAAAGATTCCTAATTTCAAACTACTCGCTAGCTTTTTATTTACTGTATTCTTCTGGGATAAAGCCTACTTTCTCAAGTGCAATCTATATATATATTTTTTGTTATCTCAGTTAAATGCAGCTTTCCTAGCAGTATTTTTTACTTTATGCAGTATGTAATGTGTCTTATCTTGATGAAAAAATAAATACTGCTTTTGAAATAAGATACTCTGAGTGATTATTCAGAATTCAGATGAACTAAACCCTGTGATTTACTGGAAGACATTGCCACAACATGACACCATCCATGCTAGATCTCCTTGTGAATTTTAGCAGTTGTTCCCAGGAGCATCAGGGAAGTACCAAAGTGCAATTTTGGGATAATCGAGTTTGAGCCCCCGAGCTGGAAGAGCTGACAGCTTCCTTGCGAAGCAGCAGCAGCGTGACAGCAGCACGGTATTTCTGATAGCCGGATTAGGGCGCTCCCCTGGACTCGGTGCTGGTCTCAGCCCCCGCAGGCTTGGCTTGGCTCCAGCAGAGATGTCCTCGCTTGTCCTACTGAAGCTACTCCTTACTGGCAAAGGAAAATCCTGCCGAAGCTCCACATCTCACCTGAACCAGGGCAGGCCTAAGCATACAATTGCTGTGTGCAGGGCAGCTGGAGGAACCTAAAGCCTCTCCAGATGGGGAAATTCAATCTACCCTTGTGAATTCAGGCATTTCCCCAGCTTTCGCAGAAGCAAATTTTGTTGTGTTGCATCTGGAACATAACTTTCATAGCTGTGACAAATAACTTTCAGTTTAAGGTTCTTGTGTTAAGCTAAAGCTGCCTTAGGCCTGGATCTTGGACTGAATGAGGACATGAAATTTTTGCCAAATTAATTCTTTACTAGCTAGATGCCCTGTCTG
>RSEF01000001.1:208240831-208257396 GCA_003993805.1 Himantopus leucocephalus | reverse complement strand
TCACTTGGAGAAGGAAGTTATCATCAATGCATTCCAGGAACCTTCTGGATTGCTTTTGTTCTTACCTCAGTTCACTTGCAAAAGGCAACACCTTGAGCAGTAACTCCCTGAAAACCTCCTAGCACTATCATTTTCATCTAAGGTGATAACAAGTCCTAGGTTCACAGACCCACAACCTACACAGAGGGGAAGACTTAAAACAGTTATCCGCTATATACTACATTAGTCTTCACCTGACCAAATGGGAAAGGGCACACAGAGCATGAATGATAAATATGAGCCTTCTTTCCTCCAAAAGCAGCCAGAAGGTTAGTCTGGCCTCTAGAATCTTTGCTTCAGTTCTATATTGTGATTGTACACTACTTCTCAGTTATCGGCACAGGAAAATTGACTGCGTCTTTGGCCTGGAAACCTAGCAGTGTTGAGGTGTCTGACAAGAAGGGACATTGCTCTGACGAAATGCATATCTCTGTCCCAGCCTACATCCCCTAAGAGTCACAGGAGAGAAACAGGTCCATGCAGGGCAGCTTCCCTGACCCTAACAAAGACATCTAAACCAGGCCAGGGAAGGAGAACAGAGAGGAACAAACACTCCCTTGCCAAGATTAGACAACAGTGCAAGTGCTACAGCTAACCCGTCCCAGGTTCAGTGCCTGCTACGTACAGCTAACTAGCAAGTGGCACCATGAGGAGCAGGGACCAGTGATGCACACGGAAAGCAGCTCGTACAAGGTAAGGTAGAAGGGTTAGTTAAAGTCTTGCTTTTGTTAAAGGTTGAAGGCTGATTGCAGTAGACACATTTGTAGGTGGAAAGCTGAATAACTGGGCTGAGTTGTCACTGGTAACTAAACACACCACTCCCTGGGTTTTGAAGAAAGGTCGCCTAGATTTACTGTTCTTATTGGGTTAGGCAAAGATTCTGCACCTCTTACTTCTAACACAGTGTTATAACATGTTATAGTTACACAGGTTTGAACTGAAATATGATGTTAATTATGGTCATGCATGTTAAATAAGGTGTCGATATACCATTTATAAGACCAGGTGCATAGATGCTGGCATGCTTTCTAGATGGTAAAGTAGATTTAAGCACAAGCACACTATTGCATTGCAAATAAATTTATTTTTTCATTGAAGAAAATGAGTGATACAATGCTATTTATTCACACTGCCTGTTCCAAGGCAGTGTTTGCCAACTGTACTGACTACGATGATTACATCATCTGTTACTTCATGCTAAAATCTGATGAAACCGAAAATAAATGATAGATCACTGCGAAGTCCTCTCCACTGTTTATTGGCAAAAAATGCTCTTCATTCATTTCCCAGTGACGACTGAACAACAGGATGCAATATAACAAAAAAGTCATGAAAATTGCAGAAAACGTAAACTTCCCATCTATTAATTCTGAACTGTTGGACAGACTGAAGCAATGGGCAATTATAAAGTACATTCCAACTAAGAACAGGAAGACTAAGTTCCCATAAAAGAATTATTACAGGAGAATGTACAACTGTCTGGGAAAGCTACCATGCCCAAACGTTTTTTGGAATTCAGCTGAAATGGATGGAATATGATGCAGAGGAAACTATATAAGTTCCACTTTCCTTCAGGACAGATGGCAGATGGATTTATCATGGTTGCAGAGTACTAATTCTTTTCAGGCATACAGTGTCATATATCATGTCATTTGTGACATGGATCATTACAATTGTTTCTAGACATTATTCTGTAGCAAAACCTCAGTTCCAAGCTTAGTTTGAGTACAAGCTCACAACTCACAGCTTGGTATTTGTAACTGTTTTTTCTAACCCAACACAACTCTTTTGCTCCACTTTTTTTCAGGTCCCTCCATATCAGACAGTGTTCAGAAGCAAGATTTCATTTCACACCTATCTCCATATTTATTTTTTTCCTATTCGATTCACAAGTTAACTGATTCTGGTCCACAAGGAAACAATTATTCTTCCTCTTGTAGTCCTGCTGATTATTTTACATTAGATCTTGAATGCAAGAAAATTTTTTTGGTGAAATGAGAGGGCAAATCACTTTGTGCAATTCAGACCCAGCCATGCTTCACCTAAGCCAAAGTTTTCAGCTTCTGCTGAGTATTTATTTACATGCGTCAATGTGATATCACCATAAGTCAGAAAAACATTCTAAGTGCATCCAAAAATGAATACAAATCAGGATTTCAGTTTCCTGAAACAACTTTCTTGTTGTGTGATATTAGATGGAAAAACAGCAAAACTTAGAAACTGTTGTGATACCCTCCCCACAAAAATTTGTATTCTGTAGAGGTTTTCCCAAGAGGGCGAAGATAGAATCTTACCCAAAACCATTTTTCTGAGAAAAACAGCTGAATTTTAAACAGGTTCATTTCCAGCCTCTGTATGGTGGTGATTTGCAAGCCCTGATCACACCTACTGTCCCTGAAGCAACCTTGCTCAGTCCAAACCTCATTGACGTTGGCTGGTACTCACTCATGAGCAACGGGTGCCAATAAAAACTGCTGGAAAAGGCTGAACTGCGGAGCACTCAGGGAAACTGCAGATATTGCAAATGTAAGGACAGAAAACTAGCACTCACAAGACTTTATTTTTTTTTATTTTATTTTGAAGTGACATAGAAGTTCTGATTCTGCTTTCAGAAAAATTTTTTAAAAAAAAGGAAAGAAAAAAGAAAGAGATTTATTTATCTGGAAGCTGTCTAGTCTAGCTGATTACAAATTCCCAGTCACATTAATGGACAAAATGGATATTGAAAATCACCTTTGAAAAATGTAAATTTTTGTAGATTCCCAATATGTTATTTACTCAACGTTGGTTGCACTGGAGTGTGTGATGCATCACTACAAAGCCTAAAGAAATAATTCAACAGGATAACATGGAGAAGATGAGCAATATGAATTTGAGAAGGGAATTTGAGGGAACCCATGGTTCAGTAAGCCTGATGGGGACTGAGTAAAAACCGAAAGCTGTGATGATTAACTCCCCATGACATTCAGGTATCACAGAGGGTAGGATTGATCTTATTAGTTGAGGAATGGGTCAAGTAACATGTTATAAATTACCCTTTGCTCTCTCAAAAATGTTCTCTGTGCTTCTTACTGTGCTAAAGAAATCCTAGATTGCAGAGAAACAAATGCTAGAAGCCTTGCAGGAATTAAAGTGCAAGAGAGTTACTGTGGCACCTTATTTCTAATGCTGTATTTCTTAGCAGCTCTGGCAGCATGATGGAGAAGATAGCATTGAATTTAGTGCTGCTTTCAAACTGTAGAGAAACTCTGGATTAATTTTGTTTTGATCTAGTAAACAGAGATAGTTTTTGGACCCTAAAACTGCCTTGTGTTATAGTTTATTTCTCAAAAGTGTTTTTTTTTTAATTATACACATTAAATATCATGGGACCTTAAAGATATTATATGTGCAATTTTTGAGACAGAAAACATGAGCCAGAAAGACCACTCGCAGGAACTGTTCTACAGTAAGGAAGAAATAGCAATACACTATTTATACACAGAATATATAAAGCATCAAGGTTCTGAAGTCAAAAAGATGTTGGATTTAAGATATAGCTTTAAAGAAAAAAGAGAAGTGCTGGAGGGGTAGAAGGGTCCACAAGCTGGAAGCTGAGAGGAAAATTCATCGTAAGCTGGCAAATAGATTAATTTGAGTGCTGCTCATTCTGGTTTGGTTTCATGGAACTGAGTCTGTCTAGAGGCTAGAGCTTCAATCTCTGAATCTCAAAAAGACTTGTTTATGACTGAAATTCAGCAAAGCTTGTGTGTGCATGCTTAAGTTAATTTCTTGAAGGTAATGAGGTTTGGTAATGTTGTCACTTTGACTTAAGAGGGTTCGCGCTTCATCCAAAATGTTAAGTTCCAGTGTCTTTGCTATCTCTCCAGTAGACATTAGTTTCTTCTGCTTCACCTCTGCTGTTGTTAACACCTCTATAGTCATGCAGTGAGCTAGACCATGGAAGTACCTGGATGAAAATTAACTGAAAAGGAAAAAAAAAACAGAATCAGCTCTCTGAGCTGGCAAGAAAAGCTGGCTAAGGGGAAGGCAGGACCACCCTGTTCCTTGACAGCATAGTGCTAAGCTTGTTCAGCTTTGTATTCTTGCATTCAGAAGTAAATTTTTTATTGCAAATTTATCAATTTTAATAATTAATAATTTTAGCTAAGTAAACTCATGTTTATTTCTTACTCTTCACAGAAGGAAACAAGGAAGGCAGGAAGGCAAGTTGGTTAGAGGGAGAGGGATGCATGTATTACAAAAAAAAAATCANATTTATCAATTTTAATAATTAATAATTTTAGCTAAGTAAACTCAAGTTTATTTCTTACTCTTTACCGAAGGAAAGAAGGAAGGCAGGAAGGCAAGCTGGTTAGAGGGAGAGGGACACATGTATTACAAAAAAAAAAAATCGAATGCCCAAGAAAAGAGCTGCAACTGCATGAAATTATGCAATTGCATGGAATTGCAATGGCACCAAGTGAGACAATTTTGAATAACTGTAAAAATCCAGGAAGCTGAAAAAAGCAAGTATTCCGAAAATGATCAGTCTGGCTTTAATATCCTTTTGATTACAGCTTTGTGATCCAAGCAATATCACCTGCCATCAGGAACAATAGCCAGACCAGGCATCAGTGTTATTAATAAAATGTGATCTTTTTTCTTGTTTGAGTGTTCATAGCAAAACATGTATTCATTTAAATATGTAATTAAATGTTACCTGCCACCCCTGCTGGTTGCACTGTAAATAGTGCCAATTTCTCAACAAATTTTCTTTGAGTAATGCTGTGCTGCAGTCAGCAAACAATTCTTAAAGCTCTGCAGTCAGAAGAAATATGCTGTGAGTTTTACACAGTCTTTAAAAGAGGTAGAAACTTTATCCACCTTATTAGTTGCCAAAAATATACATTACCACTTTGGATTTTGAGGCAGGACTCTGAACAGCTTGCCAGAGAAGTATTAACTGAGCAACCCACGCCAGAGGACTCCATAGAACCTACAGAACTTTACTACACGCAAGAGGGGTGTGTTTTATTGCCAATAAAAAACATGATTTCATTAAGGAGCTTTATCATATGCAACATTACATAAACTATCTTTTTTTGACTGCACAAATTCCCATTGAGATCAATTGGGCAACTGCCCAATTCCCAGACTAGGGATTCTCTGTAATAAACAGAATACGAAACAGCAGAAAATAGCTGTATTTCAAACAAATTATGATTTCTAGCTAGTGTCTGGCATTGCCTTGTGAAGGATCCTGTTTCCCCACTGAAGTCCAAAGTCACGGTTCTATAGCCCAAAAAGGCCTCTGAGCACTCTCAGGAGCATCTCCGGGCTCTTTCACCCCAGAACGATGCTGAGGATTGCAAAAGAAGTTCCACATCAAACAGAAGGGAATTTTTCAGGGCAGCAGATCCCAAGTAACAGGAAATATCTTTTCTGCTCATAGTCCCGGAGAAAAAAGTAAGAAACTGCAGTTAGTTAATGCTACTAATGGTATTGCGCTGTATTATTCTTATGTACACCCCATTATTCTTCCCATATGGTATATTTGATGCAATACCAGTAGGTATCTACCTAAATCCTGTTAATATCAGTGATTCAGGCTCTCTATTCAATTCTGTAGAATTATGAGAAATTAAAATATTGTGCATATGTTCTAATACTAAAATGGCAGCTATGTAAGTGGCTTATTTACTGTGATGGAGTCAGTCATGCCCAGCTCTGTAGAAGTTAAGTTCATTTAATTTTCTATATGGGTGCTGTACTTCACTGAGTTCTGTCATCCCTCTAAATGTTCCTCCTGACTCCTTTCCTCTCTGCTTCTATCAAATATTTTTCTTTTTGTCACCTGCAGTTTCAGCTACTATTAGCTCTCTCTTTTATAGTTTGGATAACAGGACTGCATGTCTTTCTAGGCTTCATTTTGATAATCTCCTGAGGTGTCCCCTCATCATGGCTGTAGAGGAGAAGGGACAGGTCTGATGTTTGTGGACACTTTCATTCTTATAATGACCAAAATGAAGAACAGAGATGGATGAAGAGCAAAGATGGTTCTTCTAAATGGCTGCAAAGCATTAAGACAAGACATTTGACAGCAACAGATAAAGTTTACTTGATCTGAGGTCAAGGAAATCTGTAAAAGAGTTTCCATTTCTGCATTCTGTTGCAGAGCACAAAGAAGGAAAATATTTATTCAAATTGCACTTAGGCATGGAAGTTTGGAATTTGTGTAAACTGCAGGATTCCTCTATAGTCAACAAGTGTGAGATTCAGTTGACCAGGTGTAGATGTCCACAACGTAAGCATCCACAATTAAATCAATGATAAGAACATCCGATATATAACCAAGGGTGAGAAACAGGCAACTAAAGTGGATTTCTACTTTTAGTCAGAATAATTATGCCCCCAAAATGCTTATTTCCCTACATCAATTTTAACAGGATTTAACACTGTAGACCTCTAACAGGTGAGATGAATCCCACTGTAAGAGTCAAAGGCCCCTCTGGGGTGGGATAAAACCCACCTGCTGGAGAAAGGTGTGTGTGGCTGGAGGTGTGTTTCTCTGTTCCTATCTTCCTTTACTGAATTTAGTAGTAAAATACGGCTTCTGCCTTAGACACCTATGTTAAGCATCTGACTTTAGAAATCAGTGCATTATCTGGAGATGGTGCAAGCCATAAATTTCATAAATAATATGACTTTTAATCATAAAAATTTAGCACCTAAGTCCATATTTAAATTATTGTTCTCTCTATTCTTTCAGAGTTACTGAGTTCACTCTGCTGCCCTTGTTTTCTGTGGAAAGCATATGTTTTCAGCACTTATATCTAAACTGTCTTTATTTTGTTTTTAAGAGGTCCGTTGAGGTTAAGAATATGCAGTGCCAATGTAATCTGACACATACGAAGAAAGAACAAACTATTGAAAGGAAAATAATGTAAACAATATACAGTGGTGAATTCTCTGCAAGATTGTAAAGTACTAAGTGAGTACTAAGTCAGTCTTGTTTAGTGTTTTCATCATTGACCTGTATGCGGAGAAAAAGTAAAACCTTAGAAAATCTGTGAATGACACAAAATTGGAGGTGGAAAAAAGGAAGGAACTACATAAGACTACATTATAGTCTCAGTCCTGAAGGACCCTGACAGATTTGAGAACTGGGCCAGCAGAAATCACATGAAGTTCAGTAATGGGACGTGCAAATCTCTGTGCCCAGGTGGACTAACCCCATCCACCAGTACAAGCTGGGAAATGACTGTCTGAGTAGCAGCCAAGCCTAAAAGCACAGGGAGTTACCGTCAGCACCAGCCTGAACATCGGCCAGCTATGTGCTCTCAGTGCAAATAGCGCAAACTGCATCCTGAGATACCTTAGGGTGGCTGCCATCAGCAGAAGAGGAGGTTGTGTCCCCTCACATTTACCACTGATAAGACAACACCAGGAATCCTGTGTCCGGTTTTAGTCCCTCTTAGTTCAAGAAAAATATTGAGCAACTGGAGATAGTCTGGCGGAGCACTACCAAGATGGTGAGGTACCTAGAGCTCATGTCCCATAGGGAAAGGCTGAGGAAGACGGGCTTGTTTAGTTTGCTGAATAGGGCACTGAGGGAGGGTCTAATAGTTGTCAACAGCTGCTTGAAGGAGACTTACTGAAGCAGCAGAGCAAAACTATTTTTGGTAACAACCAATGGTGTAACAAGGAGAAATAGTCACAGTTCCTGGCTTGAGACATTCTGCCTGGACATGAGGAAAATCTGTTTCACTATTACAGCAGTGTGGCCCTGGCACAGGCTTCCCAGAGAGGCTGTCAAGTCTCCATCCTTGGAGGCGTTCAATACCCAGATCAGTAAGGCCATGCAGCCATCATCTAGTGTTAGCAACAGTCCTATTTTGAGCAAGAGGTTGGACAGGAGGACTCCAGAACTTAGTCCCAACCATTTAAGTGACTCTCTAAGACTTGCATGTAGTCCTGATGCACAGGAAAAGTTAGAATGACTGAGGACTTAATTTTCAGAAGTTAGTTAAGTAATTTCAAAACCTTTTAAAATTATACCAGTTATGAAGTACTTGGGGGTGTTGGTTGATGAGAAGCTCAATATGAGATGACAATGTGCTCTTACATCCCAGTCGAGGGAGGTGATTCTGCCCCTCTACTCCACTCTCATGAGACCCCACCTGGAGTACTGAGTCCAGCTCTGGAGCCCCCAACATAAGAAGGACATGGACCTGTTGGAGCGGGTCCAGAGGAGGGCCACAAAGACTATCTGAGCGGTGGAGCACCTCTCCTATGAGGACAGGCTGAGAGAGTTGGAGTTGTTCAGCCTGGAGAAGAGAAGGCTCCGGGGAGACCTTATAGCAGCCTTCCAGTATCTGAAGGGGGCCTACAAGAAGGCTGGAGAGGGACTTTTTACAAGGGCGTGTAGGGATAGGATGAGGGGGAATGGCTTTAAACTGAAAGAGGGTAGATTTAGATGAGATATTAAGAAGAAATTCTTTCCTGTGAGGATGATGAGACATTGGAACATGTTGCCTAGAGAAGTTGTGGATGCCCCATCCCTGGAAGTGTTTAAGGAGAGGTTGGATGGTGTCCCTGCCCATTGCAGGGGGGGTTGAACTAGATGATCTTTAAGGTCCATTCCAACTCTAACCATTCTATGATTCTATGCTTCTATGAAAATGGTAACTGATTTGTATCCTCTTCCTCTTTTTCTACCTTCCTTTCCCCAGGACAGATCAACTGATAGGTAAGACACTTAACGAGTGGAGTTCAGTTGCCCAAACACTGGTGTTCGGGACCACATTGCTCAGATGCTCTGCAGTATCCAAGACACCCAGCTGGGAGCAGCAGATGTGAAACAAGGTCTACAAAGTCCCGAGCCCTACTGGGGAGGCAGCTTGACCTATATTTAGAAGACTGCATCCCATCCTATTAGTCAAATAATTTATTGTAAATCTGCAACAGCACAGTGCCAGAAGGGCTAGAATAACATTTCAGTCAAGCTTTTTTTTTAAATGTGCCAGTTGTGACAAACATTTAATGTTAGCAATAATTTGCTACTGCTGATTAAAACATAAAACTGTAATGTCTCATTTAAAACCATTTACAGGGTCTTAGGACACTTCCTTCAAGTATTTGTCATCAAACACAGACTGAAAAGGATTTATTAATATCCTGTAGAGCACAGCTACATTTTAACCAGTATTTTCCTTTAACCCTGTAATCTGTGTATTCAAGACTGACACCAGTGATTATAAATAACAGTCATCCAATTTAATAATTGTAATACTACAAATTTGGGAAGAAGAGGAAGACACAGGAGTATCTGGGCAGGTTTATAATTTGCTGGTGTGCAACTCACGGAATTTGAAGGAGAAATTAAACAGCCAAAGAAAAACAGAAGACAAGCATAGCTTTTTGTTTTCAAGATATTGTGTTGACAGTATGTTTCAGCTGAATGAGTGCTAAAAAGACTGGAGTTGCAACAGTTAAGACATAAAGAAAATATTTATTATGAAAACCTCAAATTCACTATGAATTAGACAAATAACTGTTATTATGCCCACATTCCAGAGGGAAAACAGATTCGAGAGTTGACAAAGACACTGAGGAAATATAACAATTTAGCTAAGACATGAGGACAGCTGAAATTTTTCATTATTAATTCCATGTTTAAACACCTGTACTGTTTTTTCTTCCTTTCATTGTTATTTATTTATTTGTTTAAAATATGAGTCATCCAGAGACCAACAGAGACATAAAGATTTAACTCAATCACTGCTTATTATACCCAGCAGGAAGCACAAACACAGATATGCTGGTACACACATGAACTACTTAATTGTCACTTGTGCTTATTTATCCTTGCTTTTTTTCCCAGGCTGTTCCAACTCTGTGTCTGATTTGGTTCTATTAAATAAAAGAATATATTCTCACTGAATTCAGGTCTTTGGTTTGACCAAGTCTACACAGAGTAATTTATTGGACCATAATAATGTGAACATCAGTCCCACTCAGTTTCATTGCCTGGACTCCGGAATGAGAACCCAGAAAATGCCCAACTCTATGGATGACTCCCAAAGACATTAAAAAGCTTAGGAAAGGTAAAGACAAGAGTGTACAAAGAGAGATCTCCTCAGATGGGGATACCAAAAATTAAACATCACACTTGAAACAGCAACACAAACACTTGAACCCGCTGTCATGGTTTAACCCCAGCTGGCAACTAAGCACCACGCAGATGCTCACTCACTCCCCCCATGTCGGAATGGGGGAGAGAATCTGAAGAGTAGAAATGGGAAAACTCATGGGCTGAGTGAAAGATAGTTTAATAAATAAAGCAAAAGCTGCACGCACAAGCAGAGAAAAACAAGGAATTCATTCACTGCTGCCCACCGGCAGGCAGGTGTTCAGCCATCTACGGGAAAGCACGGCTCCATCATGCGTAATGGTTACTTGGGAAGACAAAACATCATCATTCCAAACATATGCCCCCCGCCTTCTTTTCCCCACAGCTTTATATGCTGAGCATGATGTCACATGGCATGGAATATCCCTTTGGTCAGTTGGGGTCAGCTGTCCTGGCTGTGTCTCTTCCCAACTTTTTGTGCCCCCCAGCCTACTCGCTGGTGGGGCGGTGTGAGGGGCAGAAAAGGCCTTGACTCTGTGTAAGCACTGCTCAGCAATAACTAAAACATCCCTGTGTTAGCAACACTGTTTCCAGCCCAAATCCAAAGCATAGCCCCATACCAGCTACTATGAAGAAAATTAACTCTAGGCCAGCCAAAACCAGCACACCTGCCTACAATCACCAAACCAGTGTTTGCTTTTTAAAACTTCTCTTCAAAACTCCAGCAGTGAAAAGCAGCTGGTAAGTTTCAGTGACCTTTAGCGACAGCACTCCCATCTTTAGGGAATTGAGATTGATTTTCCACAGCTACCAGCGTAAAGACCTTTTGCCTGGGAGCGTACAATGATACCAAGGTCAGAGGATTTGAAGGCAGCAACTTTTACAGGGTTAGACTTCAGCTGTGCGGTGTTTACAGCTACCAATTAATGTCTGCCATTTTACGCCCTGGAGTCACCTGCAGTTTCTAAACAGATTAAACAAAGTGGTCCCCTCAGGCTCGTGGGGGCAATTCTCTAAAGTGAACTATCACACTTAAATGAGTCTGGCAGGAGGCAATACATAAATCAGAGCTAATAATGAATTACCAGTGCATTTAGTGCTGGATCTGAAGTCTTTGCATGGTACGGCCAAAGTACGTGCTGTTCTCTTTGTTCCTAATACTGACACTTTTTGGAGAAAGTGGGCTTATGCAAAGGAGGAAAAGAAGTTGAAATGGCTGATGGATGGGTTTTTGGAGGGGGACCAGTTGCATTTGTTTTTTTAACAATAATTTAGGGTCCCATTTCTCATTTTTTCTCAGGGTCCCTCACTGTCTGAAGCAATCCTTGCTCTTAGGTAGACAATTTGAACATACTATGTACCTCCCTTCCACTACCATTTTCCCCACATATGTTTGAAATTCTGAGCCTGTTCTACTGTGACACTAGAGTATCATTCAGCCAGACAAGAATAAGATAGCAGAAGAAAAATCTTATATTGCACTGTACAAACCAATGCAGAGGAAGTGCTGCTCATACACAATATAATGAAACAGCCAAGGAGACACAGAAGCAGTTTACTCTGCTAACACCCCTGTCTTGATACATAACTCTTTGGGTTTGATATAAAGCTGAGAACATGATTACTGTAATACACTTTGGACATTTAGCCCCATCTTTCCTTCACGTGCTTTTCATCCTGTGCTGCGTACCAGGCTATCTGAAGGGGTGAATTGCCTCACACCTGATAGCAAACACTGAGACTTTTCTATATAATTTTAGGTGCTGAAGTCAAGATAAGACTAAATACCTTCAGGGTCTCTCTATTGTCAGTGGGAAGAAATTCTTTTGATAGAGAATTGGTAAGTAATTTATTGTATTCATGCTACCATACAATGTAAACCACTGTAGACACAGCAGTTATGTGACTGAATATAAATGAATACATCAATTTGCATATGAAACGTGGCTTCTGTAATTTTGTGAAGAGACTCTAACTTAATACCTTTAATAGTCTCCTGAAGATATTTTGCTAGGTAAGATGTTTATCCAAAGTGATCGACTGCCCAGTAGAAGCATTTCAATTCAAAAGTGTTAAAGTGGCACACAAATCCATGTAGAAATATTTTTTAAAATGAGCCTGCCAGCTGGAAAAAAGATGTAAATGGAGAGGCTCAAAACTGCTAATTATTTGAACCACTTAAATAGTGGGAAGTGCTGGCTGTGTATTTAACGGTTTTGCATTGCGCTAATCTCTGCTGGCAGCAGAGTCAATAAAAGCTCTACAGGGAGTCTGAGCACAATGTGATTTTCCTAGCCAGATAAATCTTCCCCATCCCCACTATCCTTATTATCCTCCTGACAATGCATCTAACAATTGGAATAAATGTGTAATCGAGATCTATGCTGCAGAGTGAATTTGCTCTGAAAACATTATGCAGAAAACAGCTACAAGTGAAGGCCCAAGTTTTGTATGAGTTGCATGCAGTTCTCATTGCTCTGGGGGAAGGGAGTCTTGTCTGGAATACAGGAATGTGCATCAGTCAGGAAACTGTTTGACTTCCAAATGCATTTCTGATTCCAATTCAGTAGCTGTAAGCGCTTTCCTGAAGAAAAAAAGAAATCCAATTGCTAGCAGCTGTGGGATTATCTCAGGTGTTTATTACCTGTGTTCATCCTGATTGAAAACAAGAACAACAAAACCTGATCACAGGTATCACTTTGGATGAGAAGTGGAAATGAAATGGCAGAAACAAGAGCTAAGATAGACTGGATGAAAAACAGCAATTTCCTCATAATCTTTCCATGTAGGCTGCCAAATCTTGCCCCAAAGGCACTTGCTAAACTGATGACTATAAGAATATAAACCCAAAAAGGCCTTCCTGAATCATTCAGCCCAGTCTCTTGATGTTACATTCAACCACGTTGTAAGTTTTTTCTCAGTATCTTTAACAAACTCTACCTTAAACAGAGTTGGGTTTCTCTCCCCAGTTGAAGGAGCTTTGGAAAGCTCTATCAAAGCTTCAATCTTTAGATATTTAGAAAATTCTTTGTAAATTTTAGTCTATTTTTACTTATAACTGATTTATAACATTTCGTTGTCCTGCCAGAAAAGTCTTAGAGTTCAGAGGACTTACTTACCTTGGAGAAATATCAACCCATGTTTTTACAACAGGCCAGCATCAGTCTCATTTGTTTGCAACCTACCTTTAAACCTTTATTTTGGCTTATTAAAGTTTATCCCTAACAATGGTTGCCTTTTCTATACACTGCACACACCAGTGATGCAATTGGAGAAGGATTTGTTATATCCCCCTTCAAAGTCCCAACCCTTAACAAAGGAGTCTTCTTTGGATATCTTCTGCATATCTTCTGAATATATGCCTGCCGTCAATCACATTTCCAAGTAAGATAACTGTCAGTTTGTCTTACTGAGTCTAGTACTTTAGGTATGATGATCTTTATTCAGGAAGGAAGGGGATATGAAAAATACTTCAGTGGCTCTACCAGTCATCAGTGGTAGAGAAGATGTTTGTTATGCTCTTCCTCTACCTCTCTACAGTGCTCAGCATGGCTAAGACAGGTTACAGTCAGAGAAAAAGGCGTGCCCTTAAGGTAAGCCTGCTCCTTACGGATATCCAAGGTCATAACATCTTGTCCTTTTCAGAAACTAGAAATAACATTTGGTGAATTAGTGATGAAATAATGTACCAGACTTTTGAAACATATTAGATGCTAGAAATATGCAGATGACTCACACTGCCCAACCTTCATCAAGTACAGTGAAATTATTACAGCCTTGTGTTTGGATAAGACTAACTTATGAATGAAGAAATCTGCACCAAGAAACCCATAATACCAATGGAGCAGAAGTGAAGCTTCCAGTTGGCCAAGTTGAGAACTGCTCTTTGACTCCTCATTATTGGTAGGTTTGTGCATCATTGCATCTACAGGGTTACCTATCTTGAGTTCATTAGAAGACTGTCTCACTCAGATGAGCAGTGAGTTTATTTTCATTATTTATTCCCATTTTATTTCCTTGCTATACAATAGCAAAATGTGAGCATAAACTTTCAGCATGTATGAAATTCCAGCTAGTAAAAACCCATGTAGCCTGTCTTAGCCATGCACGCTAACACAGCTGCATCTCTCTGGTGCTGTAGTCTGCATTCTGGTTTCCCACTAAATTTCAAATCACTGTCAAGGTCTCTGCATATTTCCAAGACACTTCACGGCCTGAGCTCACAAAGTGTACACAAAAAACAAACAAACAAACAAAAATCTATGTATAAGCCTCGTGATAGAAGTCAGCATAAAGCATTTGTTGATAATTGTTTTCAGTTAGTACTATGGGACTCTATAATCAGTTTAAAGCTCAGACATGCCAGAGACTGAACTGTTTTGGAATCTGTCAGGAGACTTGAAATTCTTTTGAGTTTGTCCTAACATACTTAAATAAGTGGTAACCTGCACATTAAAAATGCAGACAAAAAGCAAATGTTAAGAATTACTTGGAAAGCAACACAAAACAAGTTATGCCTTTGAATAAAACTGAGGTTTGACTACATCTAAACTGCTGGGTGCAGTTCTGGTTCCTACAGCCCAAAAGGAATGCTGCAGAAATATTTAAGGTTCAGAGAACAATCTGGATGATTAGCAATGTGTTACTCTAGAGGGCAAACCAAAGCTCCTGCCTGCTGACCGAAGAGTTGTCTGCCCAGAAAAACTCTGTCTAAATGGGCAAATGGTCCTGAGCAGCACAGCAGTACCTTTGACCATTCAAAATCGTCTCAGAAGAGATCTGCTTTGGAAGACTACTCATCAGTCAGGATGCTGCTCAGAAAAAAAGGAGAGCTTTTGTTTTCCCCTTCTCCTCAGGCTTTGGGGGTTTGAAGCCCATGATTTCCCTTCCCTTCCCTTCCCTTCCCTTCCCTGAATGTGCCCTAAGTTCACCAAAAAAGCCACAGCACTAGCAAAATTGGGGGTATCCTGCAAGAAGGCAAGTCAAATTCCTGCTGACAGGACAGAAGATGTCCAGGAGGGAGCCTGACTGCTGCTTCCGCTCATATCCAGTGACTTGAATACCAGCCTTTCCCTTCACCTTGACAGCAGCTATTTATGCACAAAGTCAGGACAGCTGCCTGTGTTTAACAGTAGCTGTGAAGATTTAATACCGCTCTGCAGCTCCCTCCCTTCTCTTTGAAGGCCAGTGCAGTGCTATGACTGACGTCCCATGTGCTAGGGAGCTGTGAGAAGACCACTTCAGCAGAGGTTTATGAGTAGCAGTGTGCATAAGAGCGTGTCAGCCTCAAAACACCTCTCCAAACACATATCTTCTCTGCTTAGGTACTAAGGGGTACCCTTGTTACTGCCTTAGCTGTCTGGAAAGACAGCCAGTTGTTTCATCAGTACTACAGAGGGAATTTATACACATTTTAGTAAAATGGAATTGTCTATTCTTCTTCCTTTTGGAAATACTAAAGTAATGGGGAAAAAGTGCGAGTAGAGATAAGTGAGTGCAAAGGAATATGTCATGCTGGTCAGCGGAGGCAGAGATCCTTTGCTTTATGGGAACTAAGAATTCTTGTCTTGAATGATTTATAAACTAGGTTTTTCCACCACAAATATTAGCAAGTCACAATCTACTCACCTGCTTTTGATTCCTTCAGTTGGATTAATTACCATGTAGGCAACACGAGTAAAGAATGAAATTTGGTCTGTACATCCCCCCCCCCCCCCGCCCCAGCTGCCTGGCCCCACTCTATTTCCAAGGTTTATGTAGGAAGATCCTGTCAATAGCACAGGTCCGCATCAAAGGTCACCATATTTCAGTGCACCAGCTGTAATGCTGCACTGCAAGCTATCTCATTTGGTGAAATCACAATACAATTAATTGCTACATTAAAATAGAATTTGCATAGGGGTACTTATGACATTCCCATTAAAATCACATTAGTTCATCATGATTAACAGTCTTTTACTGAGCATGGAACAAATTAATCTGTGGATGCTTTGTTACACCTGTGCCCAGAAAAGCAACTTGCAAAAGTAGATAGGGGACATGTATTGTTTCCATTGTAAGAAGACTATTCAGCATCTGCTTCAAACCAGGGCAGGCAGAAAGTGAACCATGTCGAGGCTCTGTGTAAACAAGAATGCAAGAAATTCATAATTCACAAGAATGGCCAAGCAACTCAAAACCACACTGACTTTCTCTATGACCAAAAGAGTAAAAGCCAGGAGCAATTTCAAAAATAGTGGCATGATTATTTTTTTTTTTAAACCAGTGATGCTAATTTTTTCAGATTTGTTGAAAATCTTACTGTTCAGACCAATGACAGCAAAGATTAATTGATGCTGAACATACAAAAACTTCACTTCTTCAGCCAGTGTTTAGATGTGATCCATTGGTGCGATAGTTTTGACAAAGCTTT
>RSEF01000001.1:208227268-208240731 GCA_003993805.1 Himantopus leucocephalus | reverse complement strand
AGGAGGGCCACAAAGATGATCAGAGGGCTGGAGCACTTCTCCTCCAGGCTGAGACAGTTGGAGTTGTTCAGCCTGCAGAAGAGAAGGCTCCAGGGAGACCTAATTGTGGCCTTTCAGTACCTAAAGGGGGCCTACAAGAAGGCTGGAGAGAGACTTTTTTCTAGGGCATGTAGTGATAGGATGAGGGGCAATGGCTTCAAACTGGAAAAGGGTAGATTTAGATTACATATTAGGAAGACATTTTTCACTCTGAGGGTGGTGAGGCACTGGAGCAGGTTGCCCAGGGAAGCTGTGGATGCCCCATCCCTGGAAGTGTTCAAGACCAGGTTGGATGGGGCTTTGAGCAACCTGGTGTAGTGGGAAGTGTCCCTGCCCATGGCAGAGGGGTTGGAACTCCATGATCTTCAAGGTCCCTTCCAACCCAAACCATTCTATGATTCTATGATTTTGTTTACATTTTTTCTTCTCAACTTACCTGTACTACTGGTAAACCTTAATGAAACTATCAAACTGTATTTCCCTTTGGCTCAGTGGCCACGGATGACATCTGAAGACTGCAGGTCAATCAGCCAGAGGAGTTGTGTACCCTGAAGCTTTTGTGTCACAGATGGACAATAGCACTTTCCTTTCCATTCCAGGGAAAGAGCACAGCATTGCCTCCCCTTGCTCTTTGAACAAACAAATGTTCTTTTACACCTTTTATCCTTATTTGTACATGAATTAAAATGAGTTGAAGTTGCTTGACTGGCAGCAATTTCAAGACAAGAACATCTTGCTGACTATAAAACAGCATGGGGAGCACTGGTGGAAATCCATCCACCCTGCTGTGAGCCTTCGGAGAAGCTCCTTGACTGGTTCTCTGTGTTAAGCCTGACAGCTACTTTTCCAATAAAAGCTAGTTTTAGTGGTAGCTTCTGTAAAGTGAAGCCATGGGACTCCTTTCAATGAGCCACTGAGCAGCTTTTATACATCTTTTCATCTCTGACACTGTCAATAGGAACTGACACCAGCAATGGCCGAACTTGCTGTCATTCAGACATTACCGGCTGTGTCCCAGGCACTCTTAATGGTTACTTAAGTGTCGTTCAGTTCCAAAGGAACCTATAGCTCATCTATCACTTTAAAATTGCTCAGCTGTTATAATTGCACAGCCGACTCAGCAAGGACCACAACAAAGTCTATAAAGACAGTTAACGGGGACCAGCAAGGACTACAAGGAATTGGCTGCTGGCCAAGTGGAAGAACTTCTCTCTGTGGGGCTGGACACTGGGTTCTGGCTGTCCCTTGTTCTAGGGGTGAAAGGCTGGGTATGCAACCAGAATAGACCAATGCACTGGGATTGGGGTGGATCTGAGTTCCTGAAATCCGGAACTGAGTTCCAAGAAAACTTTGCCCATGATCCACCTAGACTTGCTAAATCTCTTCCTTTGACTCTGCTTCCTAACCTTTCTAGTCACTACACATTTACATACAGGCAGCCATCACAAGTCCTGCCTCCTGCCAGCTGTGCTTAGAAAACTGTGGGAGCCATTGAACCATTCTTATACAATGTGCAAGTTGTTAATGTGGGAATGAGTTTTGGGCTACTAGACCCTATCTAAAGAGGTACCTGCCTTGTAGCCCTAAAGAAATAGGGAAATTCAAATATATTCCCATGTGAAGCAATTCCTATTGCTTAGTACGTGGCTTCTGCTGACTATCTGGGTTTTGCAGATTATTTTTCTCAGGTATTCTCTCCATAATATCAGTGACCTTTGGGTTTCCCATTGATGCCAGTCATCTAAAGCACTTGCGGTATGATATCCAACTTGAAGGCAAGTAAATCCATGCAGAGGTTTGCTCTGAAGTCTATTTATCTTCCCAAATCAAGTCAGCAGGTACAGCAACAAGAAATGGGTTGGAGCCCCTCCTTACCACTGGAAGAGAAATAGTGGTGGGTAGAGTTATGGCAGAATCTGTATTATCTCTGAGCCCCTGAACAATTAAAAATACCAGTTAGGCTAATTAAGTGCTTACCCCTGAGACAGTCTGTCACTTTTTCTTCCATTCATGTAATGACTTTACTTCAGGCTGATGGTTGAGGTCAGAAAGCCTGAAGAGATGATACTGGAATGGCTGTCTGTCTCACTCTTCAGTGGGTCTTTCAGGATGGCTGAACAAAAGGTTGTCACATGGAAAATGAAACTTTTCAACAGCTCTTATTATTAGAAAATGTGAGGATAAAATTAAATCTGAGACTGAAAAAAATGCCTCTTAACGAACTGGAGCTGCACCAACTTAAATTTTCTCCATATTGCATGTTGGAAAGTGCCCAAATAATTAATGTAACTTTTTCAAAGCCGCTATTGCAGGCAGCATTTTAACACTTTTCTCTTATTCGTTCTGCTAAGATATTCACCTGGAACTCATTCTTCCAGCTAGTTATAGCCCCCTGCCTTGCAGATTGTTCAGTACATTTTTTTATCTGCTAATTTTGTGTTGTCCCTCTTTTCTGAAATGTGAAAGAGACCTATTAGCAGAAACAATTATTGTAGCTTTCCCCTCTGACTTCGGAACATAATTATTATTCTTTTGTTTTGTTTGGATGCTATGGAAACTCTTAATTGACTTTTAATTAATAGCCAACCTAGCTACAACTGAATATTCTTTGACTGGCATATACACTTTTAGGGTTTACACACCACCACTAACCCACTTTAAACTGTGCTTGAGCATGCTAAGATTATGCAGAGTTATTCACAGAAAGGAAAGCTAAGAAGGGCAAAAGTTGCAGCCGTATGCTTCCCGGGAACTTATCAAACAGAAACAAAGTCTATTAAAAAAATACCAAGGTTATTCCTTTGCCCAGGCTAATCTGTTGTGCTCTGACAGCTCAAAACTTGAAGGTACAAACACAATTTTGGAACAGAGAACTGCCGTAAGCCATGAATTTGCAAAAGTGGAGCTGGCAAAGCAGGGAAGGTGAGCAGGCTGGGCTTAGCTTTAGATGTGTGTTTTTAGACTACCTTCCTCACCTTCAGCTTCTTATTTAAAAATATATTTGTAGCTATGGAATTTTTGCATGAAAGTACATTATTTCAAAGCTTTGCATAATTTACATTCCTCTCCCTCTGATCTTCGTGTTGGCTGCTTACAAAGAAAACCATAATAAATTATCACTGGACTCATCAGGAAAAGGCAAGAATGCCAATGCTACATTTTGACATTTATAGTATCTCTCATATATTTCATCCTTATATTCAGTGATCTCAAATAATTTCAAACATTTTCATACAGAGTACCCAAAACTGTACCCCCAAAGCCCTTGTTGAAATAGTGCATACAGAAACTGTCAACTTCTGTTCAGGATACTGGATCCAGCCTTCCAGAAAAATTCATCTGCATAAGCCTGTTCCCTCATGCCTTTTTTCTTCAGAAGCCCTCAGACATGGGTAAAGAGTGGGCTTTAATGTTTTGGTCATGTGATGAACACTCAACCTGTTATGTGATGTGTTTGGGTTGAAGTACCCGACCAGCTTGATAGAAAGAGCTTAGTCAGCCTGATGTAAAGAGCCTGTCTATGGTTAATGGCAACGAAAAGTTTGTGCACCAATAACACGAAGGTACAAAACCCCATCCTATTTGGTTTTAGGCTGCAAAATTCAATGCTTGTGAATAGCGTTTGCCACAGGGAAATGTTCTCCATTTGTACAATTACTCAGCCAAAGCAAGTTGAATTTTCAGGAGAGATTCATGAGAGCTCTACTCCTATTAAAAGAAGCTCAGTGGATGACTAATCACTTTCTGTGTTTGTGAACCTCTCCCTCTGTGTCTTGCCATGGCCATACAGTGGCTCAGCAGCACAATATAGTACCAAGAACTCTACTCCACGCACTCCCTGAATCTTCTTTTCCTCATCCATACATCTTCTGTATCACCTTTAACTGTTCTGCAAGTTCATCAGGCATGATGCCCTTCTGTAGCTTTTCTAAAAAATTAGGCTGTATTTATATATATATATAAAAATACTTTTGTGTAGCCCAGTATTTCAAATTTGTTTTTGTTCCTAAAACTCTTAGGAACTTCAAAGAGTCTGGGTGATATTCGTAGAGTCCAATGTAGTATATATTAGACAGTCCTGAGGGGCTGATCATGCCATGGACAGTCTTTCTGCTGACTTCAGAAGTGTTTTTTGAACCTTCATGGAAAGGGGACTCAGATGTATTAGCTTTTATGCAATGATCAGAGTTTCTTTGAGGGTGACACTTCAGAAATATTTGTTATTATCAAAGAGCCTGAATAGTCAGCCTATGTCCATTATTTTCTACACTATTTTAATTGTTTTCATTACATAGGTCAGTTTAATCCGCCAGTGAATGATTATTAATTTAGCTTGACTTGGTCTTTTGAGGTGTGAATTTTGATTTCATGATGTGCCTATTTCACTGGAATTACTCTCAATTTAAATTGGTGAAAAAGTAAATCAGAATGAGCCTAATGTTTTTATGAAACAAAGAGATTTTCTTCAGTTTTGATGGGACATGCTTATATATTCATAATCAGAATTGGCCTGTGCAGCAATCATCTGGCATTTTGCAGCTCTCACACTACCTGAATACAGAAAATGAGAAAGAAGTTTCTGCAACTCAAATAGGTCTCGTTACTAAGTGATGCATGAATACTCTCATGTGCACAGTCTGCAGCACCTAGGAGATATGAAAAATTAAGAATGGCATAAAATTAACACAGAGCTTGCTGTTCCTGTATCTCTTAGGATGTAATTTAATGATTAATTCTCCTGAGAATAGACTGTGTCAACTGATCAATGCAAATGAAAGCTGTTGACTGGCTAATACCTGCAGTGATGGTTTGAAAAGAGTCTGTGGCTAGAAAGTCTTAAGCATCAGAAGTAAAACTTGTATTCCATTAACACAGACCCTTTCATCCTCCTTTATAGTTCACTCAAAGGAAGTCTAAGGTGCCTGTGGAAACTGGGAAACACACTTAGTGCTGACAGACATTCTCTGCAACCCAGGTTGAGTCAATAGGGTTTGACGGGACATCAACTCGTGCTGAGTATGCACCTATAACTTCTGTAAACTGGCTCATCCATTCTTTCTCATGTGAGAGTATAATTTTTTGTACCTGTCCCAGCACATCCCAGTCTATCTCTCTACCTTCTTTCTGAGACCCTGGAAGTGCCAAAATGGACTTAAACCAGGAAATCATAAGGATTTCACTATCTAAATCTCTTTCACTGATATGTTGAGAAACATGTAGCAAGTAACTCCGTTTTCCTGTCTGAAAACACCTACATCTTGTTTTCTGTTTGTGCTTCACAGTGCTGTTTTAAGAATCAGTAAACTTTCATATACAATGTCATCATTAAGTATATTGACTTGAAATCCTTAAAAATTAAGCATAGTATTGGACCTTATTAAAAAAAAAAACACCCCAAACTAAACCCCAACAAAATAAGGGGACACTCAGATGACTTAAGACATTTCTTTACTGAGACTGGAACAGGCTTCCTAGAGAGATGGTCAGTGCCCCAAGCCTGTCAGTGTTTAAGAGGCATTTGGACAATGCCCTTAGTAACATGCTTTAACTTTTGGTGAGCCCTGGAGTGGTCAGGCAGTTGGACTAGATGATCATTGTTGGTCCTTTCCAAATGAACTACTCCTATTCCATTCCATTCCGTTCCATTCCATTTCATTCCATTCCATTCCATTCCATTCCGTTCCGTTCTGTTCTATTCCTTGCCATGCAAGGTCAGCTGCTAATTCTTTGCCTGCCCCCCCCCCGCCCCGCCAGATTTTAAGTTGATCTGAGAGCTCTTGGTGAATCTTCATTAGGAAATTTTCTTGATTAGCCTTGCCTTATTGGTCACTACTTCTGTTGTCCTTTATTAGTTTTTCTCTGTCAGCTGGTGCCACTCTGAATCTCAAGGTGCTTGTTTCTAATTCCACTGTTTTCTATTTTTCTTCTGTGGTCTTATATTTCACTGATACATATTTTGCAATTTTCCTTTTCTTTCACTACATTTATTTCATGGACTATTACTTGCAAAAATTTTCACATGACTGTATGGATAAAATCTTTCTTGGTTGAAGATTGAAGTAAGCCATACTCATTCAGAAAGTCTTGTCAGATAAGGTCAACTTATACATATCCCATTTTTTTCTGAAAAAGCTTCCTTCCTTTTAGACCTTTATAAAAAACTGCATTCCTTATTTTTATGCTTGGGAGAAAGAGAGATAATTTAAAATTAACTGTAAAGATGGAACAGAATTGAGAGCAGAAAATGTGAAAGAACTTTTGACTGACTGTATAGACTCAAAACAACAAAAAGAGTACAATATGGTATAGTGTAGTGTGGTATATAACTATCTCATGAAAAATCTGTTCTGCTGAGAAATGGCATCCGGTTGTTGTTAGCTTTGTCATACATACTGAGATTCCTCTAAACTGGGCAACCTAACGAGAAGAAGAAATAATTGCCTGATGCATATGTTTCCTTCTTTCTACAAGAACATTACGCAACTATCATAAGCATTTAGATGTCATCTATGATGGACTTCTCAGGGGAAATCAAAAGCTGCTATCCTGAGCTCAGTGACCTCATCAGCTGTATCCTGAAAGCTTGTTAGACTTTTATATTTGGATGCACATATAAGTCGGGATACAACTCCCTGACTTCATGGAATGGATAGTACCAACAGCAGCACTATGTGGTCCTTTGTGAACTCGGTTGTGTTTTGCAACAGCTGAACCCCAGAAAGGGATCTTTAAATGCATCTAAGGTTTTTTTCTCAAAGCTACCTTAGCAATATAAGCTATGATGGAATAACCTCTGGCATGTGTGATTATTACTGTTGGATGGATCACTGCAGGACTTAACACAAAGCTGCATCCAAAAGACAATCCAAATATTACCTAACAGCTGCAAAGCAAATGTTGAGGCTAGTTTTGGAAAAAATTACATGGCAGGAAATCATAAAGAGCTGGTCTGAAGCTGACAGCTGCTGCATCTGCTTCTGAAACTCTTTCCAAGAATGATGATGTTAGGAAGAGTAGCAAACTTTTTATGACATTCTCCTCTTTCCCTGATCAAATTCCTAGTTTAAGTGACACAAATGTTGTTTCGGATAACAGTTGCTTAAATAAGAAGCATAGGTTGTGTTAAGTATCGTAGACTCAATCAGCGGCAAGATGGTTCTTACAGAAGTTTGTTGTTGAGCCCAAATCAGGTTACTTTGTATGAAAAGTCCATAATTTTGTGTCAAGACTGATGAACTGCATGCATAGCCTGATAGTAACGATACATGCACAGGTGGAGGCTGTTTCTGGAAAAGCACTATAGGGCACTAGTCAAGGCCACAGATCAAAGACAAACGCGGTTCAGCGTCTCCATGATAATCTGGAAAGATGGCTAGATATTCGATCCAGGCAGCGACTTCCCAACTACATGACTGCATTAACTTCTCTGTCTGATTGAAGATGATGAATGTTGTGTCTCTGGACCTTATATGCTGTAAGTCACATCAAAGACTTCCGAGAACCTGCCAGTAGTTGGCTTGGTCTTTTCTTAGGTGTCCTGGGCTGAGTGGTGCTCTTGTGGGAAAGAAACTTCTGGAATCATAATGTCACACTGTATAAAGTGCAGAAAAACAAGCACCATTTTTATGGCTTGAAACTTTTGGGAGTGTACTCAGGGCAGTATCTAAATATCTGAGCATTTTTTATGAATTTGATGAGAACATTTGACACAGTGAGCCAACCTGGATTTCAGAGCATCATGGTAAGACTGTCCTAGCCAAGAAAATTTTGTTCAGTCTTGAGACAGACAGCTCTGTGGTGGTATATATGGAACAGACCTTTCCAGTATAATAATACAACAACAGTAATTAAAATAAAAAAACCAGTTCATTATGAGAAGATATAGAAATTATTGTAGATTGTTTTCTAGTACTAAAAGCCAGTTTGAGAGTGTTCAAAATCCTTTTTATATTTTCTTGTCTTCCATTAAAACTCTTTTGAATCCACATTGGCTCTTGCACAACACTGACAAGGGTTTTTGAAGCTCCAGCTCAGCAGATAGTTTTGATTATTTCAGCAAGCCACATCAGGCACTCAAAGTAAAGCCTGTAAACCACACTCAGCTTCGAAATTCTTTTTTACTGCCCTTGTTTCAGTCACTACCAGTAAGTAAAATCTGTACATCTGAGGCATTTTTTCAAGGAAGACCTACTTAGAATATATATAGATTATGTGTTTAGGAACCAATTGTGTAAGCTTCGTTCACATTAATGGACAACATATTCCAAAACATTCCCTCCAGCATAAATATTGGCAACTCCTAACCAGTTTATTATATAAGAAAAGTTTTATTTGCATGTACACATTTGCATTATGTTTACTTGTATCATATTGCTAAATATGTTAAGATCCTGCTGTAGTTATAACAAGGTAAAGGCTAGTTTTTGAGATGTCCTCAAGGTCTGTGGAATGTTCTCATATTGCCATTGGCTGTTACTTCATTGACTAAGTTTCCTGTCAGCTTCAAAATAAACAAAACAAGTTCTCATATTGCACAAAGAGGTTGCGGCCACCAAAAAATAATGTTTGTATGAATATAGTAATAAAGCTTGTGCCAAAAATTTCTTTTAGACTTCCTGACTTGGCTGCTCTCACAGTGTTGGATGTGTTACATTTATGATCTTATAGCACTGAAAAGCATATTAGATACTTTCTAAAATGCCCGAGTTCATGGTGTTTCTGATTCCAAGAGAAAAAAAAAAAGTGGTTCAGCTGTTTAGACATGAGGATTTGAAATAATTATGCATTGTTGTAAAAAGAACTAGCTGATGGAATCAAGTGATTGCATACGAGTTTAATTTTTCATATAAAAGTTTTCTTAGATTTTATTATTATGAAGATATAAACTCAAAAGCCAAATGTAGTCTCAGATACTCAGGAGACATATTTGTTTCTTCAGTTCCCTCAGAATATGTAGGCTTAAGTCATGCTTTTTAAACACCAGAGTGTTGAAACTATTAAGAGAGAATCATACAAAACATTTAGCCTGACTTGCATTTCCCAGACTACTTAATGCAGGAGCTCCTGTGTTAACTCATTTTTGTCCTCATTGTAAGTATTTTGTAATCAAGGATGATGGTATTGAGGAAGAGGCAGGTCACTTAGTCAAGTGTGTCTGTGATGATCACAAACATTTTCCAACAAAATTTGCAGCACTACCCGAAATATGTACTGGTGATGGTCCTCCTGTTCTGCAATGCTCCAGCATATTCTTGCTATACGTAGAGTCTTCTCTCTTCTTTTGTCTGAATATTTGTTGCTATCTATTAAAAGGCAGAAGATCAAAGGAGTTAATTCTTAGACAACAGAGGTCCCTCTTGCAAGGCTTTGGTTCATTGTAGGAGAGCTGCCTGGGCTTTTCTACATCATTCATCAGAAGCACGGGAGGGATCCATCTCACCTAGCTGTAGACAACCCAACTATTAACAGCTGTAGCTGAGCTGGTCTCTCTAGCGTGTTTATAATGACTGGAGGGAAAAGGTAATCTCTGGTGTGCATCAGCTGGTCCAGTATAGACATTTACTCAGGATAAAATCGATCCCAGAAACACTTGAGATGCTAATTTCTTCACTGATTATGACAAAATTCTAAGGCCACCACATACCTGATATTGACATTTACTCAGATGACTTATTAGTCCCTCAGTGTATATTGTCAGCAAGGAATTTGTTCTGTTGCTTAGGGTAGAGCAAAGTGGTTCTCTATATGAACGTCTCAAGCCTACAGGCAAGCCTCCTACACAGCATGTAACATTGGTCTTTCAGAGTGATAGAAGGATTGGGTTTGATTGACAAAGAAGGCTGTGAGAAGGATTTAGGTTGGAAGAGTGGTTAAGGAGAAGATGCAGATGACATTTTTTAGCTATATGTATGAGAAAACTGTCAGCTAGCCATACTTTTTGCTTGGTTTTAGATATTCTTCAGTAAGCCAAAATAAGGATAACTGTATTTTTCAGAGTGCTGTGAATTTCAATTATCTAATCTGAAATATCTAAGTAGTATTTAGGTAAAAGAAGCCTGACATTTTGAAATATGCCAAGCACCTAAAACTCCTTTACAATTCAATGGGACTTGTTAGGCTGAGTGTCTAATAGCCAGGGAAAGGAGAGGTTTAAGAACTAATTTCAGGCACTGAAGACAGAGTCTGGGCCACAAGAATCTGTAGTGTTTCCAAATTAATGTAGCTATCTGGGATGAGAGATATTAAGTGGCCATAATCAGAACTGATGCAGAAATCCAAACGTTTCAGAGAGACCTGAGCAGCTTAATGGCATTTTGACAATGGCAACTATTATTCAGCTATTTCAGCATGTACATGCTTAAGAGCAGAACTAAGAATTCATAAGAGCTCTGACTATGGAACTACAAAAGATACAGTGCCTGTGGTATCCCATGGTAACATACTTTCAAAACAGAATCTGATAAATAATAACATTAACCTGAAGTTTGACAAAAATAATTTAAGAGTTTTCCTGGACTAATACAAAATTTTAAGAAATGCAGTGATTTACATCTGTCTTTCACCTGCATTTTGCAGACCCAATGGCTTGCACAGTATCTGGAATAGAATCTTGCACAGATCTAGAGTACACATTTGCTTAATAGATTGCAAGTATCTCAATGCATCCCTCATAAGCATTGCTATAATAAAGACTGAATCATAAACACACATTTTATGAGCTTTTTTTATAAACTTATATGAGAATTTTTGAATCCCATCTGACCAGTGTCCTGTTCACAATGAGCACAACATGGTTTTACATGCCCTCAGGGAGGGTTCTATTTATGGTTCATTAATAAAGGATGTTTCCAAAGAGCTATCTGTTATATAATTATAAAGAACACTGAAATATGACCTCCCAATTTCTGTGATGAGGTTGTTCAATGTTTTCTCATGGCACAAGAACAGATGAAAACACCTGCACAGCCTGAGCTTCTTGCCTAATTAGGCAGCTCTTCTATATTTGCTTTTTCTTAAACCATGCAAACGCATTTTTAAATTACATTGTCTTATTTGTAGTTTGTTTGGCGTGGGGGTGAAAAGTAAAGTACAGTAGTTAACCGTCTGTCTATGTGCAGACATGTAACATTTCTCCTTCTTCTCTGTGGCTGCGAGTGGCATGCCGGGTGTTATCTGGAGACCTCAAGATGTAACTGTGCCTGACACAGTAAGGGGAATATCATGCAGCAGGAACAGCAGCTGAGAGATGAAACTGCTTTCCCTTGGTGTTTGCATCACATCTGAGACAAGAAGGAGGCATGACAGTCCTGAGGCTGGGCAGGAGCCTGCTCGGTAGGCTCAGCGAGCGGGTGTGCGCCTGACTATCTCCACTGGCAAGAAGAACATTCGGCAGCTGAAGCACCTACTGAAGCTCTGCTCTGAATCACTGCTCAAAATACCCAGGGCAATGCTCCTGCCTCAGCTACCTGTGTGACTCTGAGCAAGGTGCTGGTTTCATTTGCCAGTCTGTGAACTAGCAATGCCAATGTGTAAGTATCCAGCCTACTGTGAAAGGGTAGATCTGTTTGTAACAGGCTTTGAGCTGCTGGAGTAAAACCTGCCTAGCAAATCCCAAATGATTATGACGGCTCCAAAGTTGAATGGTATATCAAAACATGAAAGGGAAAGCACCCTGCTGGAGACTGCATAGCGCCTCCAAATGCACATTTCTATTTGTGTTTTCCAGGGTTTTTTTTTATTGCTTTTAAGTTCCTTGTACAGGTGTGAGGAACAACGGAGTGACCAGATCTTGTGTTATTTCTGCTAGTAGGTTATAGAATTACCCATAAAGGAGAAGGTCTCTCTTTTTCCTAGTTTTCCTCCGATATCACAGTGTAGTTCCTAGTAATGAAAAATCAACATAAACACCACCATATAGTGTTCGCCTTTTCAGCTCTGCAAAACAAATACTTAATATTATATTATTTTCAGATCATCTCACAACATGTACTACACTGTTCCATAGTAGAAGTTATTAAATAGCATTGCAAGCTGTGTTCTGTGTCATTACTGCACGAGTAGGAAACACAGCATTTTTTCATACTTTTTATTAAAACCTTCATATATAAATTAATGTATAAGGGCTTAATGGATGATTAATAGATATTTCCATAAACAATGAATTATTATAGACTTCATCAGGTCAATGGTTTGCCAATTATCACGTTACTTATGTAACTGATGTACTTATAACCATCTGGTACATGTACAGCTTAGACCTGTAGCAGGCTCATAACATCTATTAATCATTTTAAATCATTTATAAATGTAGTATTTGAATGAGGTGTGGTTTTTTCGCATATGAAAAATGAAGATTTCAGGTTTCTTAAAAGGAAAGAACCATTTAGTTCTTGGTTGTTCGTTCGATATGCTCAGCATCTAATTTGATTTGTAGCTTCTCTTGGTTTATGACAACGTGATCTCTCCCTGACAGCTTTCCTTTGACAGTGCCAATACTTGCAGTTGCTTGTTCATGTGTGAATACTATTTGATAAGTGTCTATATTCATATGCTGTCATTCTGCAGCAGTAAAATAAACCACCATCTTTTTCAGACATGGGTAGAATCAGATCAGAGCTTTTCTTTTCACAGGAAGATAAAGTAAAATGCTGAAGGATACTATTGCTGTGTTTTTGGAGCATAGTGAACTGAGCTGATGAGGAAGTAATTAAAGACAGGAAAAAACAATCCCACTGAATCCATCTCATACAAATTACAGGAATCAGAAAAGCTTTTCATATGTAGAAGTCTGATTTAAAAGCTCTGAGGGTAGAGGGGTAAAAAGAGGCTTTATTTGTGAGCAATGCACAAAATCAATGTATTATTCTGCACAGGCGTTAGCTCCTGGATCCTGGAAACTGTGATTCACCTCTATTGTGTAGCAATGTTTTGGGGAGTTAAATCCTCAGGTCCTTCCAGATCTGTTTACAGAATCTGAACAATAAAGAAGAATTTTATTATGTTTGCAAAATGTTAAATATTTTCTACTTACATTTCCTTCAGGGATTAAAGGCCAGTACTGCACCCTTCCAGACTGAAACAGAAGGCAAAAAGGTGAGACTGACACAGTTTAAAAAATGTCATTCCCTTCACACTGAAAGTAAATAGAAAGGTATAGTGCTACTTATTAAGGACCATATATATTTCTTCCCTTCAACATGATTTTTAGGGGGACACACATGATTTGTTGTGAGTCAAAAAGTCAGGCAGCTGCCTCTGAAAGTGAATATTGCCCAACCTATTCCTAGGCTCAGACAGACGCACACCACCAGAGCTTACTGCTGCTGAGAACATCATGTGTCTCGTATGTGGGTTTGCAGAGTCCTGCACAGACACGAAGAGGACTGATCATAGAATCATAGAATTGTTGAGGTTGGAAGGGACCT
>RSEF01000001.1:208211646-208226268 GCA_003993805.1 Himantopus leucocephalus | reverse complement strand
CCAGAGGTCCCTTCCAACCCCTGTCATTCTGTGATTCTGTGATCACAAGCTTTCCTTTTCTAAGCAGAGGCAGGGCCGTTTTCCCAAACCTCCTTGGCAAAGCACAAGACACGCAGACTGGATCTTTCTGTATTCATGCTTGGATCTGTTACTTTTCTGACTTAAAGACAGACTTTGTATTATTCCTAAGATGGATACTGTTGGATAACTTTTTAGGCTAGCACCTTGTTCCTGTGTTCTTGAAACACTTTATTTCAGTTAGGTAAATATAGGCATATAGTGACCAACTTTGTCCCCAAACCATTTTGAAGATATTATTTACAGCCTTTCATTGTTCCATCTTATAAATTACAGCCTTTTAAAGCATTAGGCTTGATGAATATCGAATTCCAGTACTAACCTTTGGTTTATTCTTTTCTAAATAAGGAAAAACTTCATCAACAATGTCAATTGACTAAGGTTTCCAAAATAATGTTTACTTTCTCATCTTTGCAGTGAAATTAAAAGTCAGTACTAACACAAGCGATAGTTTGCCAATAAATGCAAACTACTTTGGCCTTTCCTGGTCCTTCTAAGACAGCTGACTTCTAGAATAAATGACAGCAGCATTTTCAAAGCTGCTAAATTATTCTGATCCTACTGAAGCAGACACTGTCTGGCATGAAGGATCCTAGAACTGGTGAATCTGAACAGACAGGAATACCTGAGTGAGCAGAATTCACTGCTAAAACTGTGATAAAGAGCTTAAGATAAAAGGAGAGATTTATATTGAAATAGAAGCTTACAGTAGCAGATCGGTTTAATTTACTCTGCCATGTAGTAAGCAAAAAGGCATGTAAAAGGTGGGTAGACAGATTTGACTTGTACATCGATATTCTGTTGATCTCTGGCCACAAAACAATTCATCTCTGCAATACAGGGCAAATGTAAAGGGGAGTTTAATGTCAAATCAGTTAACCACAATCTGAAATTGAAAAAGCATGCAGTATTGATAATGATGGTTAGCACAAGTTCCTCCCATTAAGTGATATCATCCAGTGCATTCATTGCAATGTATTAATTACACAGTGCAGTCAGCTTGATCTCCCAGGCTAACACCATAGTAATCAATTGCAGCAGTGGCTCCATCATTTTATTTAGAACTACATTTTCTTAGCCGAGTCTGAACTTCTTAGAGAAAAAATTAATTTCAGCTATCTATGATAAGGTCTTTTTATCTGCACAACTCACATTTGGGAGGGAACACAACTGTTTAGGAAATAAATGTAGGCACAACACCATCATTATGTTAATGTACTTGGAAATTCCATTTGGAAACCATCTTTATTTGTCATGCCTCCAGACAACAATCAGTGGACTTCAAAACACATATGCATTCAGTGTTTTGTTGGGTTTTTTTTAAAAAAAAAAAAAGTATGTGGGGATTGATAGCAAAGGGGAGGATAATAAAAAGGAGAAAAGGAAAGGAAACAGATAATTCATCTCTTCCAAGAACAGTATATTTTTTCAGGAGCAGATACAGACACAGCATGCGTATTAAATTGATAATGGAAACTATTAAAAAACCACCATGCAATGGTACTAAAAGAATAACTGTTTGAAATTATAGGAATATTCCAATAGACTAACATTATTCTTACTTCTGGGTATCCCCTCAAGTAGTTGAAAACTAATCCCTCAGTTAAGAAAAGTCAGACCCAGACAGTTCTCTCCTGATCCTTTGCAGTTTTACCAGGAGTTGCTCATGTGACTAGGTCAAATATCTTTTGTTCCATATCAGACCAGTGGAAAGGAAAAAAAGAAAACAGAAAATACAAGTACATAAAAGGGCATTAATGTCAGTTAGAAATAATTTTTAATGGACAATTCTTTGAATGTAAATAAAATAGTCACAAGACAAAGGCATACTGACTCAGCTATTAAAGAGGATATGTACATACATGTAGCTTCACTGGGAGAGGTAGAGAAAAAATTGTTGAACTTTCATCACAATCTGCTATTATTGACTGAACAGCATTATTTCATTTTAAGATACTTACCAATTTTGGGAAAACTCTTCCTGAATGAATCACTGCACTAGAAATCAGGGAAGAACTATTTAATTAAGGCTACCAGCCCAAATGCAGGTAAACCCCCAAATTCATAATTTCTACACTGAAGCATATGGATTAGCCAAAAATAAGTTATTCCTGAATGAATTACTATTGAAATTAAGTTAATGCTACTGGTACCTGCAAGACAGGTATATTCTTAAGTACATCTTGCTAGCACAGTGATAACACAAGCCTGTTCCCACTTCAGAGGCGCTTACAGCTGAGCCCTGCAGGGCATCCTTCTTTCCCCAGTTGCCTCAAAACGCCAAAAGAGGTGCCGAATGTACGAACACCTCCTCCAAAGTACCAGAGGAAATGTTACTAGGTGTGTTCTGGAGTCAAACAGTGACAGAATTAATAAAAGAGACAGAAAAATGCATTACACAGGTAATTGGATTACTCAGCCAGCTCTCAGTAGAGACAATGCCAAACAAACTGTTTTACACCAACTCTTGGAGGATAGTCAGTGGTGATTAGCTCATCAGTGGTTACAGGCAACATAGTCTTCAAAGCAGCTACACCTGTACCTCTGCCAAAGGAACTTTTGAGTCAGATACACACAAAGGATGATCTAGTCAAAGAAGAAACAGCCAGAGCAAACAGCAAATCAAATTAAAACCCATCTCCAACATTTCATTTTTAGACTAGATCTCATTGGTTTTATTACTTCCAATATTTTTTTTCCTTTGAGTTTGCAGTGTGAGCTGGAGACATCAGAAAACATGTGTATGTTTCAAATGTTTAACAAAACTAAATGATGGACAGTAGATTTCTGTGTACCAAACTATTAAAAGATTTGGAGTTAGATTCTTGGCTGCTGTAAATCTGAATAGCTCTACTTAATCCCATAGAGGTGCACCCACTTACACCTGTGAAACATCTGACTTCCTTCATTTGTGAGAGTTTGCCTGCATATCACTCAGGTCAGAAGCATTTGCCTGCATTTTCTTGGTTTCTGCCTTTTAATGGGTGCACTTTGCCCTTTTAGCCAGAGGGAGTCACCAAGTGAACTCAGAGCAATACATTATTTTTGAATATGAATCATGTTTATGTCCCATCAGTCCAGCAACACTTCCTTTTACACTAATGAGCCATTAAAATCTGTGTTAGAGGATCACTAATCTTTCAAGAGGTTAACATGTAGCTCATCAAATTCTAACACTTCCATGACAGAAGTGGGAATTTGGGAACAGATCACATTTTATTAAAAAGAAAGGAAACACACATGCAAAGAGAAATGCATTGTCAAGACTTGGGAGTGCCCGTGTTGTTATTTCAGATATTTATACTGGAATAATAGCTTTCCCTCTGACCCCATTCTTTCCACTGTTTTGCCCTGCAATGACATCAGTCTTTTGACACGATTACAGTCTTAAAAATGCACAGTATCATAAGGTCAAAGATGGGGCAGAGAAGCAAATGTTAATAGCAGTGACCCATCACAACACCACCTTGTAAGAGGCATNAGCAGTGACCCATCACAACACCACCTTGTAAGAGGCATCTGCTGTGTATCTGCCAGGCAATGGGCACAGACAGAGGGAGGCTCACTTTAGCAGAATCAGAAAAGCCCGCGTCATCAAGCGACGAGTGGTACACTTAGGTGGTGAAGCTGGTGCTCAGACTCTGTAACCTGAGTCTTAGCCACCAGGGAGAAAAAAAATCTATCTACTGCAAACATGAAGCTCAAGAGGTTATACAGCCCAAGAGTGCAGTGAGAGGAATGCACGCGTCCTCAGCCACTACAGCAGTGTGCAGTGAGAAAATTGAATCCTCTGCAGAGATAAAGGTGGAATGCACCCTTACTTTCAGTGGAGGAAAGGGAGCTTTAGTCTCCTGCCCTCTCTTTGTGTTAACACCTGTTCGTGCCCTTGGTGACCTCAGCCATATCAATAGCCAGTGAAAAAACAGCCTCCAGGTCAAAGCATCTCACATCAAGCCATATGCACTGAAATCTCCTTTCTCAATTACAGTCATTGCTGCTTCAGATACATCTCATCCTTTGAGATGGACCTTTACATTCTAGCCCATCTGTGAGACTGACTGGAATTATTCACAACATACAAAAGGGTTCAGGATACCCAGCCATGCTGCATGCAGTATAGGAAAACTGAAAATCAGAGAGTCTTACCAACAACTCTCTGCTCCTACAGTAACCTGTCAGCACCGCTACTCCGGAGCAAGTGACAGCAACAGGAAATAAGGGGATGCTGTCTGTTCCGTGCGCTGCTGGGACCCAATAACATAGTACTTCCTTTGTGGTACCAGAGAAGCTACCTAGACCACAGAGATGAATTCTCTAAAGGGCCTATAAAACATTAGCAGCCTCTTTCCGAAAGAGTTGGAAAACCACTAAAAAAATAATTTAGTGATGTCCTGCTGCCTGTAGCTGACATAAAATTTGGTGAGCTCTGCAGACCTACACAGAACAGAATCATCTGTATGTTTCCTGCCACTGCTATTCTAGCTTGGCTGTATCACTGTAGCAAAGTAACAAAATGCATACTAAATAGGAAAATTGACTGTGGCTGTTACAGACATTACATTAACATATTATACACGGTATTTTCCCTTAAACTTTCAGCTCACCAATTATCCCTTAGTAGATCATGGTTTTCACAGTGGTCCATTAATTACTCAAAGTTTTTTGTAAAATCATGTCCAATAATCTACTCTGAATAGCAAATTAAGTGTTCAAAATAGGAATGGTTTTGACTGGATGGTGAGCACAGCTTCTCAGTTCCCCAACTACCTGAGTGCAGCTCATTCCAGGTACTTATCAGAAGTAACTTGATGTTTAACTTCTCAAAACTCTCTGCAATTTTATGGCACAGCCCGATTTATGCAGAAGCAAAATAAACCTGTCTATGTTACAGAGTAGAGACAGAAAAGCACCTCTTCAAAAGCCCCTGTATGCACTCTCCCTATGCACATGGCAGTGACCAGTGAGGTAGAAAGACACATCTGTCCTGCTGCCGTCTTTCAGTTTCCATGAATCAGGAAAGGCAAAATACAAGAACAGTAATTAGATCAAAGTCCCAGAAACTTGTGAAGAAGAAAGGGTCAGAACATTTATCTCAGAGAAAGAGAGAAACAAGATGGGGTTATAATAAAGCCTATAAAATCAAAGTGGGATAAAAGATGGTGGATTATGCTTTCTTTTTCAGAGAACAGTGTCATCAAACCTGCGGAGAGCACATCGTTCCTCACCCACGCAGTCAGGACAGCTGAGAGAAGAGACCAGGGCTTCAGAGGCCCCTTTTGGTCTGTGTGCAAGACATGGCAACAGCACACTGCTCTTTGCCTTCGCCTCCAAGTAAAACCACAAGTCATTGTTTCTGCAAAGGTCCTAGCAAAGGGACATTAAATGAATACACATGAATATTGGGAACTAGCACTTTCCAGTAGTTTCCAAGTTGCTGTGACTACATTATATTACTGCTAAGCAGCTCTAGTGAGTCTTTGCCAGGTGTGCAAAACAATGAAAAGAATTTGAAAAAGCACCAACAAAATAAAATAAAATAAACCCTCAATACGGAGTGGGAGCCAAAGCATTTTTTTCATCTTTTATAAGAGACAAACAAGACTACTCTGCAAGCCGAAACACCTTCTGTTTCTTGGTTTTTACAGAAATATTTTCTGCAAAGCAAGCATGAATTTCAGCCATTTCTTATCAGTAACTGAAGCTGACTGAATCATTCAAAGAACATCTGTTTTAGAAGCATCGTACATCTTATTGTAGACTTCAGTGCAAAAGAGTATTTAAAAAATTCAGTTACAGCTGGATGTCTAAGATATAAAGCTAATGAGAAACCTATGAGGGGAGACAACTGGCTGTGGTTTAATACTGTAGCTAATTTTATCGAAACAACTGACCACTTTGTTTGACACACACTTTCCTAGATATTGAGGTACTTCCCAGTGTTTAGAAGCTGAATATAGTTAAGTATCAAAGGATTATTTAAGTGTATTTCACTCTAGCTGGCATTACTGTTGGAAGACTACTTTCAGTGTGACTGCAACAGTGATAAATCATTTGACTATCTGCTCCTCATTAAGCAATGGTTCAAATGCTATGCTTGCTCCTAGACTTCAAACATTACCAAAAATTTTAGGAAAAGAATGCCCAAACCCCCTTGAAAAATAGGATAGAGAGGGGAACAAAAGAAAAAAAGCAACCTAGGTATTATCTGTCAAGAATAAAGACAAATGTGGTGAGCTGGTAACAGTTTACAGTGCAACTCCATAAACAGATGGCATAAAGAAGAATAGTATCAGTTGTTTGTCAAGCATAAATCTATATGCACTACGTCCAGACTGCAGTTAAGAAAATTTAAAATTAGCTATTAAGAATACACTTGTAACTGCAAGAATAGCTTTTACTGAAATAGAAGCATCAAGACTGACTGACTCCCTTCCCTATGAAGAAAGAAATCCTGACCCTTATATTACATTTGAGATAGTTTAGAATGCCTAAAAGCAGTGTTTCTGTGATTCCAGCAAACGGGCTAAAGGAGACCCACAGCTGCTTCCATTTACTCCACTGACTCACACACCTCACTTATTGGGACCGTGGCAGAAGAGGCTGGGTCTGTATTTGATGTATTGGCACAATACAGAAAATATTCCGACTTACAAAGAGTTACTAGATGTTTATCAGAAGCATGAGACAAACAGACTTGAGAAGCATGCCATAAATGAGCCATCATTACACGCAAATGAGATTAAAGCCCGAACAAACTATATGATTGCAGAATCCATCCTCCTATATAATGCTTCCTAGACTTCTTCCAATTATTTACCTGAAAGAAGGACATCCACCAAGAAAGCATCCAGACTCTTAATATTCAAAAAGATGAAGAGCCCACCTTTCTTCATGGCAGTTTGTCCTAGTCCCTCTCCACTTTTGTGGTCAGAAACACAAACCTTTAAACAAAGCAGCTTTCACTCACAGGGTCTAGTTCTTGCCTCTTCCTTGCATCACTGATATTGATCCTTCTCTGAAGGTGCCTCCTTGTCACTGTTTGTTTTGAAACCTGTCATTACCTGCTTAACTCCTGCAACATGTTTGAAATTGCAAATTGGAATTTAATGGTGAGCACAGGTGTTCAGTTTTACTCAAGAGGAAGCCACAGGGAGACATACTCAGAGCTCTGGCCATGCACTCCATCAGGGCTCCCTGAGGGAAAGAGCTCTGAAACCCTCAAGCTGTGACCACCAGTGCTAAGGGCTGTGGCTTCAGCAACCAACAGGCAATTTTTACCCTGGGGTTTCCCTCTTGCAGACACCCCTGGATTTTGCAGAAGAACAGCCAGCCAAGTTTCAAAGCACCATCACTCACCTGCTCACTATCAGTGACAGGACATAAGAGACCTATGTGGCTCTGGGCAAGACTGCTAATTGCAAGTGTGTAGTCTTGTCAAGTTTTCCTGCTTTTCACAGAAAAGATACCAATAAGGAACCCAAAGAGATAACAGCAACTGTACTGGATTGCATAAGGGCATGAAAAGTACTAGACAGTCTGAAACCATCTACCTTCAAATTCATGATGTTTATACCTTCTTCAGTTATAATTCTTCTCATAGTTCTCCAATACCCCTGCCAAAGCACCATTTGTTTACAGAGGTGTTATGTCTGGACACTGGTATTCTATCCTCCTCTAATTCTTACTTCTTATGCTTTTTTCTAATACTGCAGATAGAGCAGGTGTTCCTAGTTTGTAAAATTCAGCAAATAACTGCTTTTTTTNGGGGGGGGGGGGCGGAAAGAAGGGCAAAAGAGAAAGACCCATATTACTGGGGGGAAGCACAGGGAGGAGGAAGGGGAAGAAAAAGAGAGAATCTATGTTCATTTGTGTAGCAACCTTAAAAAATAAAACAAAGTTTTCAAAAAGCACTTACATGGTTGCAAGCTCCTAATCTTGACATCCTACAGCCTCAATATAACAAATGCTAACAGATTTAATTGCAGTCAAGTTTCTAAAATCCTTTACGTGCTTCTTAAGAGACTTGTCTATGTCAGGCAGTACTCTGAAATATGTCCAGGTAAAAATACCATTAAATTCAGACTGAGATGCATTTAAACAAACAAGATAAAGGGGTTTTGATGCTTTTCTGTGCGGTTAGCAGTATTCTGATAACACAGCTTGTCTCTTTATAAGATGTACCATGATCTCTTAACAGTCATAAATAATCAAAGTCTCTTGCAGTCACTAAGACAGACAGATCTGACTCAACAGATATGTAACAGCTTCTCTAAACAAAGCCCAGGAACATGGTGGCGGACACATGCAGCTGACTGTAGAATAAGAAAAAACTTCCCTTAACTTCCTTTGACCAAGGCAAAAGCAATATTTGTCATCCTGGCTATTTATTCCTGGTAAGAAAATAGGACTCACTATATGAACACCACACAAAGTCTGACACGAAGCACTGACATTTCTACTGTCATCAACAAACTTCAGATTACACTTAAAATGCTTTTGAAGTGCTTCATGACTGAAATTCTTACAGAAAGAAAGAGAATGAGTACAGCTTTTATAAACATATACAAAAGAGCACAAGCTCTTCAAACTTTTTTTGGCCGAATGTTCTAATTAGTCTCTTGTGCAAATTGCAGCGCTCCCTTTCCAAAGTGTTTATGAAATATCAGAAATTCTGTTAGTCAGAGCCTTTTGTAGAGATCTTCCAAAGCAAAGGCAAGATTAATACAAACTGCAACTATACTGATAAGACTATTGCTAGGAACTATCATTCTCTCTACTTACATGATTCCTGGACTCCTCCAAGGCCCTCAACAAAGAGACATATAATGACCCAACTCCCAAAGGGAAGTCATATAGTCCATCCTCCTGTCCCTGGGTGAAATCACTTCTGCCTAAATCATTCCTGATCAACGTTTACCTACCCTGTTTTCAAAAACCTCAGTGATGGAGATTTCACAGCTTCCCCATGCAATCTATTTCAGTGCTCAACTTCCCTCACCATTAAAAACATTTTCTGTTTCCTAAATTAAATCTCTCACTTTGCTGCTTCTGCTCATTCAGTTTCTTCTGCCCAAGTCCACTGTGAACCATTTATTTCCAACCTCTTTGGTGCATTATTTTCCATATTTAAGAGTATCACATCTCCCATCTATTTTACCTTCTCTAGATTAAAAGAATACAACTGATGGCTGTTTCTTGGGATTTTTTTTAAAAAATATACACATCTAGAACATATACTAATTTTAGCTGCTAGATAGTAATTACCATACTTGTTTGTTTTGTATTTATTATCACAATATTCATACCATTTGTGTCTTATGAATAGTTTTTAGAGACAGCCAGCATCCAAAAATATTTGAAGAGATTAATTTGTATTTTTGAACTGATAAATAACAATAGTTAAAAAAAAAAAGCTGCCAGCAACAGAGAAACAGAAACATAGTTTGTTGATGTTAATGGGATCAAACACCCATTTTAAATTCTTTACAAGCTTTTTACGATGAAGAATTATGAGTCATTGTTTTAGAGCAGGAAGAGAGCCAAGGATGCCATATCACCACAGGCCCACAATCAATTTACCAGTACATCAGGTCTGCATCAAATGAAGCCATAATAATTGAAGGGGGGGATGGACAACCCGAAACACACACATATTTGGGGTGCTAAAGCATAAAATAGTTCACAGAGAATGTCCGAGCCTGTAATTCCATTCAGTTGTACTGTAAAGCTCAAGCAATGATATATCAATAGAACACCTTAAATAGGGGTTAGACAGCTTGAACTTGCCTCTCTGTAGCCTTTAAAAAGAGAGGTTCAGATTACCATATTGTAAACATATCTGAATACTTCATACTTCAGATTTTTTCCAGTTTCATTACAAAAAAAATCCAGGCATAACATTGCTATATTTTATTTATTAAAAACGTGTCTTCCTATTGTGTTGTATTTTTGCAAGTTTATCAGACAAATGCCCTAATCCATCTGAAAGAAGATAATTGGTAAGTAAATCTAGTCTGACTATACATGAATGTGATACACATGTGTACGTATACATGACATGCTTGTGTATGGGATGTGTTAACTGCACATCAACAAGAACAGATTAGCTAGAAGTAAAGTAAACACAAACTGTGGGGCTTAGTCCCAGCTTCAGTGAAGGTTGCCTCGTACCACAGTATCACACCAAAGCAGAAATTATGCTCTCTTATTACAGGAACTTATTTGGAGAAAGGAGAAATCATCCTGAATGTTGTTGCCCTACATCTCAAAAGCCTGGAGGTTTGTTTGTGTGGCCCCCTAAGACTGCGCAACTGCTGCACTACCAGTCAGATGCCCGAATCAGGGCTGTTCTGTGGAACTCATCACTTGGCAAATACTTGAGATTAAGTGTTTCTACTGAAATTAAGCACCAGAAGGTTTCAGGCTCGTGCCACACTGTACAAATTGAAGATTTTTCCCTTGCCAGCACTGGCTCAAAGCTTCTTGGCAGCACCTAAATTCAGTTTTGCATTTTCCCCGAAGATGAAAGATCAGAGTCAAACAAGGGTGAGAGTAGCGAGGGAAGGAGAACGAGAGAGAAGGGACAAAGCTGAGACAGAGTCAAGGACAGAAACCTGGAGAGCCAGACTCACTGCTTTGAGTGTGGAGGAGCAGATGAATATGGTGATGCCAGAAACTTCTCCTTTCAGGAAGCATTACAATTCCAAGGCCTTTCCAACAGTGGGAAAAGGAAGGTGGTTAACCTGATATTCATAGTTCTAGCACAAGTTAAATAACAGTTGTGCCATGGCTGTTACCCCACCCATGACTGGCAACTGCCGTAAGCTACTACCTACTTTGACTACATTCAGAGTTACTCCTGGCAATTGAAATGCATGTGGTGTTGATGTTCACTCCAATGAAGAACTGATACAGGGCTCTGAGCTGTGTCCCACTTGAATATAAAATCAGGGCCTTGCCCTTGGAAAGTTTCAAAGTCTAAAAACAAAAACAGATTAGTTACTTCCCAGGTCTTCCCAACCCTGAAAAGAAACTCTGAGGTCATCAGATGTATCCCCTCTTATCACAAAGATCAGAAAACTTTTTTCATATTTGACGAACACCTTTGGACTGAAAGCAGTTTGGTTCCTTTTCGTCCTCCCCCGGTATATTTATATACAGCACACCCAGATCCTCTAAGCTCTTGTTTTACTTAGTTAAAAGATATGCTGGTTTAGCAACTTAAAAATTTTGTTTTCTCTGCTAAAGTACTTCCTTCAATGACTCCTACCATAATTTTTGTCTTATTCACGCGTTATTCTGTGATCAATTTAGATATGCTAGTCAATCTCCTTCTCAGTTGCTTGAACCTGTGCTTTGCTTTTGTAAAGAATACACCAGTAGTATATGATACTCTACAGTTACAAAAAAAGACACCATGCAATGTCATTCAGAGAGAGATAATAAAAACAAATGGGAACCTACCTTCTCCACAAAATTAGAGTCTCATTTTAAAATTAATCTCTAATGGATTTTCAGTCATGTCAACTCAAGCAGATCCACACTTTCCAGTTTTGACTTTGCCAGCTAACTTTCCTAGTGACTGTTTACATGCTGTGTCACTGCTAAGATTAAGGTCTTGACTTAGTAGATGTGCACACAGATGAAGCACATAGGGGCACATTGACCGTGGTGAGGGATGTTAATAATAGTATGCATTCGTAACAAGGACACAAAGCATTGTGGCTCTGTAGCCTGATTTCTAATGGTGCGACCTAATGGCAAAAACATCCAGAGCAGAAAATCTTCCTGCAGATCTCCCAAGAAATGACATCCTCCTCTTTCCTTTCTTGAATGACAGGAGTAAAATGATCCCACAACAGTAAAGGTTTTGAAGAAGCAGAAAGCCGCATAAGTGAATTTTCAAAAAGAAAGTAAGATGCCTAAATTTCACATAATTTCAGTTGAAACTATCTTCCTATAATCTTTTGAAAAATCTTATCCATTATCAGTGTACCCAAAGCTGTACAGCAAGGAAATAATCTGAACTGTTCCTTAACTTATGCCTCAAATATAAACTATTTTTAACATGGTGAAGAGAGATGCTGCTCTTAAAGTCATCCACTAGCTTTCCCATGAATTCTCTCACTTTTATAAGGGAGCCCAACTGACACAGTAAATATGTTCCGGTTGAAGATGTCCCATAAGCCACATCCTCACTGCTGTCTCTAGGTGACATTACTTCCGGTAACCTCTGTGTGTAGGTAGGCAGAATTTTTTGTTAATATTATGCCAGACAGGTGGCTTCAAAAAAACAAGGAAAACCACTCATTTTCTATTTTTATAACTTGTGGTTCTGCCTCACCTACCCCCAAAAGCAAAGGCCCTTACACTAAAGCCCAACAGACTTTACAAGCTGCAGCCAGTCTATACCAGCTGCAGACTGGACACATGCCTTGGACACTCTTTGTCTGCAAGTGGTTCTTTGAGTTCAAGAGACACAGGACAGAGTTTCCTGGAAACAACACACACTCTCCGCACTCCTCAAGCTTGTTTCTCTTGCTAGGGATAAACACAAAGGCTCACTAAAGAGAAGAAGGACAAAGTGACTAAGGAAAACTTGTTTGCTTCAAATGGGAAAAAAAAAAATATTTCCTGTGGTGGACACCAAGCGCTCTCATTTGTGCTATGTTCTGGAGCAAAACACTGACTGTGACTAGATTTGAACATTATTATAGGAAGAACTCTGACTTACAAAATAAGTCCTTTATTAAGACTGATTAAATCCTGAGAAGAAGTTATTTTAAACACTTTGGAAGAGAGGCAAAACTGTGTGAGACTAGGTCATGTTTTTGAGAAGCAGATGCCTACTGGAGCTGACTAAACCTCATTCATTTCTTTAGCAAGAGCTAGTGCAGGCTGGAGGGGACACAACACCTTTGTGCCACAGGTGTAGGAGAGGAAGGAAATCACAGGCTCCTCCTTGGCTGGAGCCATCTTGCTTCCTCAGCTGGGGAGAAAGCCCATGGGAAAGTCAGGTCTTGCCAGGCTGTGGATTACTTGCTGAATGCCAAGCAACACATAGAGAATGTCCTCCTGGGTGCAGGAGCTTCAGTTGTGTCACATTAAGGTATGGCACATTTGACAACACCAGTACTTGTCTAGCACAGCAAATCCTAAAATCAATCGTGCTTGCAGGCACACAAAAAGATTGGTATCTAATTTCCACTGAGACACCACAGTACTGACTCTTTGCCTTCTCTTCCAAAGCTAAACTAGTTCAGGAGCGATACAACAAACCAAGGAGTTTTAGTTTGTCACGTCAGCAACATTCACAGTTACCACAGGCACATTACTCAGCTGTGAACATGAGAAAACAAAGGGTTTGCTCCATCCCGACCTGATGTCCCTGAGTTGCTCTCTGTTGGAGTGCCTGCTGCTCTGGGTAAAAAAGAAATACTGCAAAGGGGAGCTACACCATCACCACCGAAACTTCGATAAAGAGCAGTCCCTCACCTTTCTGTAAATGCAAAGTCTCTAAAGGACTTCAGGCCTTAAAAGCCAGGCCTTACTACAACACGTCTTTTACAATAGCAAAACTCAAGTGACCAGATAAAACAGTACAAAAACAGAGGGAATACAAACAACCCTTACCTCTACCTTACATCCTTTTCTCCAGGCTTCTGTCAGGTCAACAGCTTCCTCACTTGCAGCAACTGACACAGTCGGTCATCTTTCAAAGCCACAGAGAAAGAAAAAAACTCTTTCTACCTATCAACCGAGGTTGCTTAATGCTTATCCCCTCTGCAAGGTCTCCATCACCAATATATTGCCTGAAGTGGGAAAATGCCTTTCCAGGGCTCCCTCAGCTTGTGCTAATTGAGCATTATTGAGCTAATTGAGCCCCCCCCCCCATGCTCAGTTGTTCATCTCTCCCGCCTCAGACTTCACCTGCTTTGGAGAGCAGCAGCCAGGACCAGGTAAATGAGTAGATTTCCTNAAAAAAAAAAAAAAAAAAAAAAAAGAGAGACCGTCAATAAAGTAATATATTGAGTTTAAATAACAAGGTGTTGTCAGGCAGGTGGGTGCTGCAGGGGCTGCTGTGAGGAGAGGCTGGTTCCCGCTGAACCCCTCAGGCAAGATGGTGGTGCCTCTGGGAAAACGTGGTGGTGTGAAGAAAAAAACTGTGAGAAACAACTGTCTGAAAAGCAGGGTCAGAGAAGAAGGAGGTGGAGAAGGTGCTTGAGCAGATAGTCCCCTGCAGCCCAGGGAGAGCCCACAGTGTAGAGGATATCCACAGTGCAGCCCAGGGAGACACCACACTGGAGCCAGTATTCTGCATCGCTTCTTGAAGAGTGCACACACAATTGCAGCAAATTCTGAGCAGCTGCTTCTTTTAAGGGAGTTAAGTGTTTTGCATTGGCCAATGGTTTTCATTAAGATCAGCTCTAGTTCAACATAAACCAGGCAAAGTGTTAGTCTGAACTGTAACAGAAGCACAGAGAGAATAACTAAAGATGGCATAAGCATGTGTGACATAGGGTCCCTCATGTCGGTCACAGTCTG
>RSEF01000001.1:208199600-208211636 GCA_003993805.1 Himantopus leucocephalus | reverse complement strand
ACCCCCAGGTCCCTCTCTGCTGAGCAGCTTTCCAGCCACTCCACCCCAAGCCTGTAGTGTTGGTGGGGGCTGTTGTGGCCAAAGTGGAAGACCCAGCATTTGATCTCATTGAAACTCATATAGTTTGCCTTGGCCCATCGATCTAGTCTGTCTAAATCCCTCTGTGGGGCCTCCCTACCCTCAGGCAAATCGTTGTTCTCCTCTGCATTTCATATGAACCACTGGCAGTAAGGGCTGAAAGATGGCCTGAAATATTTCTGTGGTTTCAACACAGTGGAAGATGCTCAAGTGGCAAAACAAAATAGCCATCACAAGCCGTGGAGACGGTGGCCTTAGCCACAGGCTGTTGGATTCCTTTTGAACCGACTCTGCCCTTTCAAATTCCTGATTTGCAGCAATCAGCCCTGTGTGTTAGTAGAAGATTAAGAATGGCAAAATCGCTCTTACTGCATCTTAAGCAATGCTTGAATGAGACTGCTTCTTCAGGCAAACATTCTTTATGGGTGTTTAAGCTTGTAATCACCAGTTTCAAGCTAAGGGCAGTTAAAAGTTAAAAATACACATTATTCCTATGACTTTCTGCATAAAAAAATAATCATATAGTGAATGCCAAGAAAAGGTAAGGTGAGGTTTGGCCCCAATGAATTTGGCCCATCACCATCAGACATGCTGTTTTCTCAGGAAGATGGGGTTTGGTGCTGCTGGCAAGGTCAGTGATAGAGTCTCACGAGAGGAATGGCACCTGGCTGCAGGAGGCAAAGGTTTCCCAGGACAGTTTTGCGCACGTTTTGTGTCTTGTCACGATGTGGTCCACGTGTCATTTTAGCACATACACTGCTGAACTGAAAACAGGACTTTGGCGTACAGTGAGTGCCAGTGGTGACAGCGCGTGCCACCAAAGGCAGGACACTTGGCCGCAGCTCTAGGGTTTCCATTGGCTCCCCGCTCTGGAAGCTGTACCCCAAAATGAATGCCCAGCACTGACCTCCCTGAGGTGCTGGTGGAGTTTGGGTGTCGGCAAAAACCCTCTGGTGAACAACCAAAAATCTGGAAAGGACCCTCTACTGGGATGAAGTTTTCAAGCTGCTCATTTCTGGCCAGAGGGAGGGTGTCTGGCACCTCGGCGGCCTCGCCAGGTTATTCACCTCCAACCGTGCACACCCCCGGGAGAGGCGGAAAGCAGGACCCAGCCCCATAGGAGCTCCTGCCACCATCCCACAGGTTCAGCCCCAGGGCCGAGGACAATCACCCTCCTGCACTTTGCCAGCACAAGAAAGCAGCTTATTTTTCTCTGCAGCTGTGATCCCGCCCCATCGCCTCTTTCTGTCTTGCTCTGACCTGTCCCTGAGTGCTCAGCTCCTCTTTAAAAAGGGCAGAGGCAGCGGTTTTCTCATAGGGACTGCTTTTTGGGGTCCATGAGGACAGGACACTCAGAGCACTGGGCGTTTGCCTGAGCAGAGACTGACACTTCTGGAGCCAAAGGTTCAGCCATGATGCCTGATCTGATGCCTCTGAAGCATCCTCCTCCTCTATTATAGCCTATCTTATTAAAAAAATACATTTTCAGGTGTTCTTTTGGGAGCAGTTTTTCACCTATGTGTTTACTCAAAGTATGGTCAAATAATATAGTTAAGGAACAAAGAGACCCCATGCACGCTACTGTGCAACACCTGCTTTTATTTCTGTGTCACCCCTTTGGGAATTTTTTTCAATACTATGACTTTTAATAAAGAAGCAATTCCTAAAATGGACTCCATTACACACCTGTGATTCAGAAGAACCAGTTCATCACAGGTCTTTTCACCTGACTCCAGAGAAAATGGCTGAGATGTAGATTTATTGTCACACTACAGTGAACACCGCCTGCCCACACCTTGCAGGGGATTTCCCACAAGTAACATATCTGCAGTAGGTTCTTGTTTCTTTGACCACTCTCCTTCCACCACCAATTAGAGATCCTGACTTTTGGCTTTTGTCTTACATTTTCTACAAACTGTTGGGGAAAGTGATGCGGGGATGTTGGGTGTTTTGTATTTGACTGGGACTGCAGAAGACTTAGGCGTGTTGCCTGAAAGAGTGCAAAGAGAGCATTTGGGGTGGGGACCTTAGAGTCCCACCAAGGTGTTGATCACTTTCTGATAGCGACATCTCACTCTTATTCTTGCAGCAAATGGCTCTTGGGGCAGCTGAACATTTTTACAACCTTCTCTTTTATCTGTTGTGTCTGCACACCGTACACCACGGGGTTCAGCAGCGGGGGGAAGAGCACGTACAGGTTGGCCAGGAGAATGTGGACGTGGTGGGGGATTTCCCGACCAAAGCGATGTGTTAAAACAGTGAAAAAAGCAGGAATGTAGAAAAGTAATATAACACAGACATGAGAGCTACAGGTGTTGAAAGCCTTGTGGCGGGCAGTCCTGGAAGGCAGTCTGAATAATGCCAGAAGAATTAAGACATAGGAGACAGCAATGAGTACAACATCTACCACTACTGCTGCAAAAGGCACTGCGAGGCCATACAAGATATTGATGGAGATGTCAGCGCAGGCCAGCCGGGCGATGCCCATGTGCTCGCAGTAGGTGTGCGGGATGATGTTGTGCCCGCAGAATGGCAGCCTTTTCAGAAGAAATATACATGGGAAAATGATGCAGAAACTTCTCAGTAGAGCCACCAGCCCAGTTTTGACAAGGGCTGATGGGGTCAGCACTGCCGCATACCGCAAGGGGTGACAGATGGCGACAAACCGATCAAATGCCATGGCCAGCAGGATCACCGACTCTGCTGAGAAGCTGAAGTGCAGGAAGAACATCTGGGTCAGGCAGGCACTGAAGGAAATCTCCCTCGCGCTGAACCAGAACAGAGCCAGCATCTTGGGTACAGTTGTGGTTGACAACATCAGGTCAGTGACGGCCAGCATGGAGAGGAAGAGGTACATGGGCTGGTGGAGGCTACGTTCCGTCCTTATGACAAACAACAGGACACCATTTCCTAGCAGGGCAGCCAGATACATGGAGCAGAACGGGATCGAGATCCAGATGTGCAACTCCTCCATGCCTGGGATGCCAGCCAGGATGAATGTTGCTGGTGTCAAGCCGGTAAGGTTGAAAGGTGGCATGTTTCACCTGAGAGCAAAGGCAGAAGACACTGTAGAACATTACTTTGGATGATTAAGCTCTTCCATCACTACAAAATGCCCGGTATTACCTTCTCTGATTTGCTAATAGCCACAGCCAGAGGTAGAAACCCAATTATGAAGACCCATGGTCTGCAATCTATTGCAGCATGTACTTATACTCCTATCATATGCAAACAGCAATGTCCAAATTTTCTCCTCACTTGATTTTAGCACAATGTAAGTGTATTTTTCTTCCAAGTACTTAGACTTAGACCAGAGGGAATGGAGGCAGAATCAACCCTTTCTGCACAAATACCTTAAATTGGTGCCTTGTAAGTCCAGAGTAAAAGGAAGAAGTCAGCATTGAGAGAGGAAAGGTCAAGTGTTTGCAGGGATGCACAAGATGTTCTCAGACATCAGGAACTGCAGAGGGGGTAACTGGGAGTTTAAAGGTACCTGGACTCACACCTGGTTGGAGAACAAAATTAGCTCTGTGTTTGAAGTTGGCTGCCCATATTCCTTCCTTACCTCCAAACTTCTCTCTCCCTTTCTTTTTGGTTCTGGGACCCAGTTCAGCTTGCTTTTGACCTCTTTGCCAGTACAAATCTAACAGAAATAAAATTTAACCAGGCACTTGAAAAGACCTTTGAGTCAGGAGAAAACCTGTGTGAGACGGAGCTCCCCCACCAGCCAAGGAAAGGGATGCACGGCTGCCCTGCGGAGGTCTGAGGAGCCGGATCAGACCCAGACTCACACAAGTTAAAACGGGATGCCACTGTTTTCCAGCAGCTCCTGCAATAACAGTCATATATTAGATATCAAATCTCAAAATAGGAATTACCCATAACACAGCCGAGATGAGAAAGGGGTGCAAGTACTTAAAAACAAAACCGTGAGGTTTCTGCATGCCAAAATATTGACTCCATGTATGAGAAAGCAATTACATTTTAAACAACAGAGCTGATTCCCTGTTCATACTCAATAAGAGAGAGAAACATTTCATTTTTAAAATATTCTGAACCAAGAAATCCAAGGACCCTGCTCCATTGAAATAAAACTTGGCAGTTGACTGTCTGTAAAAATAAATATCTAAGTTTGTAAATGATTTAAAATAATTCAGTATAAGTATTGCATGAAATAAAAATATGTGTTATATTAACAGAGAAAATATTATTAATGCTGATAGTGTATATATTCTGTGCTGTTGTACCAAAAGCTAGTCACCTCTTGCAAAATTCAAATGTTAAACTGCAAATAAACAAGGATCCACTGCACCTGCATGTGGGAATCTCAGTGCAACCAGGAGCTCTCTGCCAGAGCAGCCTCTCAGCATTAGACCCCTTCCTCCATAACCGAATCGCCACTGTAAGTCTGTATCAATACAATTACAGCTCCAAGGATACATCTCCTACAGCTGCCGCTGAGCAGTCCCTTGGATTCCTGTTTCCTAAAATCTTTTAATCCTAATTTAAACTAAAAGCTGTAACATGGGAAAAAAAATCACATTCCTACAGAGCTGCCTGAGGATTACAAAAAGGTCTGCAGAAGTCTGTCGGCATCGCTGCAGAGGGCTTTAGCTGTGAGCAGCAGCTCTGGTTTGCCCTGCACGTCCCCCGCAGAAGGGCTCCGGTCGAGCATGCGTCTCCCCGGTGCTGCGGAGGGTGAGGGGATGGAGCCTCCCCCCAGATAATCCGCCTTTGGGAGAGAGGTTAGGGAAAAAAAAAACAGAGTGGGAGAGAAAGGCTTTGTTGATGATTCACTGCCTCCAAACAAGAGAATGAAAATAACAGAAGTGTTTCTCTTGCATGGCCTGAGCACGTCAGCAGCTCTCCCGCGGGAGCGAGATGTGGGATGCTGCAGCTGACCCAGGAGAGAGGCGGGCACTGGCCGGGGCGGTCCACGCTGGCTTTGCTTTGGTGTACAACACCCTGTATGTGGTTTAATCCTGCCTGCCAGAGCTGCCCTGCCACCTTTAACTCAGGGACCCCTGCTCTCAAAAACACATAATCTCGGCTAGAGGGTGGCCAATCTCACAGGCCGGCGAGGGAAGGCTCTTCACATGATTATTGTTAAGGTAATTGACGTCTCTGCGCCAGGCTGTCAACATCCTAGAGATCCTCCTGACCCCAAAGCCACAATGCAAACAGCTCACCGGATCCCCGACCTTAAGAGCTCCGGGCAGGGGCTGCGGTGCCGGAGCCGGGGCGGTGGGGACACTTGTACCTCTCTGCAGGCTCCCAGGGGATGGAGGAAGCACCGTGCTCCGCTCAGCAGCTCCGTAAGTGCCCTCCGGCTGAGCAGACGTGCCCTGGGATGCCGTCCCCCCACTCCTCCCGCCCCACCGCACACACGATGAGCGCTTTGCTCTCTGCAGAGACGCTGGCGGGTCCCCAGCGCGAGGCTCTGCGTCGTCCCGGCCTCCCTTCCCACCAGGCGCACAATTATACCCGCACTGCTCTGCGCCTCCTGTCCTCGGGGCCCTGGCCGGACTGACGTGACGTGGCTGCAGGTTGTGGCAAGACGCAGTCAAGCTTTGGAAAAACAGGCGTGATGAGTCCTACAAAAGCAGTCTGACTTATCGAAAGTGATGCGCATCCAGACGTACAAACTCAATGCAATTACTTTTGCAAATATCTTAGCACATATGTATAAATAGCAATCCTTGTTTTGAATAGATTACTGAGCGGGATACATAACACTCTTGGTGATTATTGAAATAAAAGGAATTTGGAAGAGTTTCCCCGTAGCAATGAGAGAGGCAATCTGTGGGCTGTGGTCCTCTAGGTTATGGGAGGAAGAGTTTGGGACTCAGGAACCCTCCTTACATGAACCTGGGGACACTGCCCCCACTTCCCAGGCCAGTCGGTGACCACCGCTCCCCATCTCACCATACCTAGGGTTAGGAAGACAGTAGTCTGCAGGAGCTATTTTCTGCAAGCTGAATCATTTCAGTGCAAATCAGCCCGCAAGCAGAGGCAGCCGTGGATGTCACAGGCTCAGCAGCACACCCACAGCTGGAGAAACACAGGAAGATTTTGACCGTAAAAAAAAAAAATAATACTAATTCCACAAGAGCAATTGTGGATCACAGCATTCAACATGCATAAAACCCCCAAGGCAGAAGTCCCACTGTGCTAAGGCTTGTTTCGGATTGCAGGCATTGCAGGTATTCAGGGCTGCAGCGCAAAATAAGACGTGATGCCTGGCTGTGTCAGAGCTCAGGTTGCTTCGAGAGCTGCTGGATGGCTACATCGATGCTGCAGTGGCATCGCTGCTTCAGGGACCCAGAGAAGCACGGTCAGTGCTATCAAGGGTGACACCGGGCAGATAATATTCATTGTCCATTGTTGCAGATGTGTGCCTGGAATCGTCCACCGCTGCCGCCTGTGCCGGGGAAGGAGCCAGTGCCAGGGAGCAGGGGTGGGCACCGGAGCTCAGCCATCTGTGCGAATTGGTGGCGCAGCATTTCCCAGGGAGGTTTCAGCTTCTCAGATGGCTCCTGGGAGCAGGAGCTGGCGGTGCCCAGGGCTGGATCAGCCCCCCCAGTTTGGAGGGTGGTGAATGTCGTGGACACAGGTTATTCTGTGCCTGCCAGGCTCCCAGTGGTGCACCCACAACTTTGAGTGCCCAGGCACCTTTAAAAAAGCCCAACTCCAGGGATGAGGACCAGCCTGCTAACGAGATAGCTGAAGTTTATCAGCCCAGCTGCCTCCGTGGACAAGGAGAAGAGAGAAGGACATGAAACCAGTGGCAGAGCTCGTACTGTCCTGCAAGCACAAATCGTCCTTGTGCTCCCCAGCACACAGACCGCAGGGGAAAACAGTCCTCCAGCAACTGCCAAATCACACCAAAAATCCTGTACAGAAGCTGAGCACAGTTTGGAGGAGGTCATTTTTTGGGGGGGAAAAAGATATCTACATTCAGTTATTTCTTCATGTGTCATGAGTTCCTCCCGACTGCACCAAAATATTTATATGAAAAGAAAAGCAAAAATGTGTTTAAAGTGGCAAATTATTTGAGCACTTTTTTGTAACTGAAACCTTAAAACTGCTTGAATTTGAAACCCAAGCATTCTAAAGAAATACTTTGTTCCACCAATATTTTGTGTGTAAATGTTCCATCGATTTTTGACGTATTTTGCCCTATTCTAATCCTCCTCACCTCCAGCCACTGATCTAGAGGGACACAGGTCCCTTGCAGGTCCTGTGTCACATCTACCAGCACCATGTGGCTGTCTCAGATGCCCAGGGGCATCTCCAGTGGTGCTGGGTTCCGGCACATGAGAATGGAGCCGTGCCAAGGTCTCCACTGGCTGCAGCAGGAGCCTGGATGCACAGCTCACATCTAGATCCTTACATTTTGGTGTCTACCACCCAAACCTATCTCACTCCAGCATCAGCCTTGGACAAACAGCCCAGCACAGGTCACATAGGCTCTGCACACAGCTTCAGCCTCTCACGACTTCAGGGACAGCCGTTGTCACCTGAGTCTCCAAGCATGGCCCCAGGCAGAGGCATTTCACAGCAGCACGATCCTGAAGCATCGGTGGCAATTTCAACCACCCGGGAAGTTTGCAAAATCTTGACTTGATGCAGCTAGCGCATTTCTCAAGCTATGGCTGCTGCATGGAGACCCCAACGAACCTGTGATCACCACCCCCAGGATAAACTACATCCCTGTGGCCAAGGGGAGAGGGCAGGGCTGAAGCTTTGTCCATCGGTAAGCAGAGGACATGACCAGGATCAGCTGGTGAATTGCTGCCAGGGGCTAATGCTGTCATAGGGAAGCAGCTTTATCCCAGCAGTTGAGGCGAAGCATGGCTGCTGGCACACGTGTAGTCAAACACGGGGTCTGCCACGAGACTGTTTTCCAGCCACAACCTGTTGAGCACCATGCCCATCTCCCCAGGACTAATCCTCCAATCACCTCCAGAAAGGTGAAAAAAGAGGGTGTGGGGAGAAAGAAGCAACAAGACACAAAATAGCAAGGAGAGATAGGACACAAAAAGCCTGAATTTGGCATAAGAAGAATGGCTGAAGAACCGTAAATTGAGCAGGTGGAGGAGGAGCTGAAAGAAACAGGTAGGAAACCTCTCCCTGCACATATTATAAGGTAAGGATGCAGGGAGAGAAAATGCAGAAGAAAGGAGTGGGAAACCCAGAGCAGGAAGGAGACTCAGCTCGGGCAGCAGGGCAGAGGGGACGGGTGAGGAGCAGGAAGGGAGCGATATGGTGGGACTGGTGGAGAACTGGACAGAGGGGCCAAAGGAAAGAGGTGTGGGCTGATCCTCACCTTGTTCGCAGCGGGCAGGGCTGGGAGAAGGGAAGTGGGTCCAGAGGAGCACAGCCAGCCCCAGTTGCTCCATCTCCCCTGCGGCAGCAGCAGGGCTGGCCAGGACGTGGTCTTGAGGCATTATGGGCAGGTGTGCAGCAGCAAACCTTGAACGTCTGAAGCTCCTAAGCAGTTATCACAGTTTGCGTTACAGTGACAAGGCTGTGAAAAGCATTATGGCTGCACATGGCACATCCTCGTTCACTGCCTCAGGCTCACACATAGCAAAGCAAAGGGGACCAGGCTCGCAAAGACGCTCAGCTCTGGTCCTGAGGAAGGGTTTGGAGAAGATGCCTTAATCCCTGTGTGTGACATTGAGCAAAGCACAGAGGGTTTGGGATTTGGTGATGGGAGAAGCTCTGAACTGGCACATGAAACTAAAAACTTCTGTGCAACAATAGATGGGTAGAAACCAATTGTGAACATATTTGGGATGAAAATCTGACTTACAGTCACCACTGATCATTACCATAATGCCCGTGGACTTTGCTCCCGTAGGAGAAGCAGTGGCAGAAATGACAGATTGATTTTCAAAACAGCGTTTGCTCAGCTGAGGAAAGGCTGATGCCTGCAGTGATAGGAATTAGATGGCTCAGATACCCCCTGCCTCCCTCCTGTGGGGCCAGATTTAAAAAAAAAAAAAAAAAAANAAAAAAAAAAAAAAAAAAAGCAGCTGTCAAAGTGTCACTTTTTGTTTTGGAGTCCAAATGGGACCCAAGCTCATTTATCATCTGGTCTTTGGCATCTCTGGATCTCACTTCCTGACCTGCAAAAAAGCATATTTTCCCTTTCTGGTGCCTTTTCTTGGCGTGTTTTTTCCCTGCATACACGCCTGGGCCACGGGCTCCATGTATAAAGGGGCAGCACCACATTCAGGTGGGGTCTGCCCTCACAGTTCCACAACACAGAAAGGTCCTCATGTCTATTGCTTTCGAGTGCAAGAAATCCTTGCAGCTAAGAGGAAATTAATTCTCATAGATGGAAGAAGGCTACACACAACTTCATAGTATGCACCCTGCTGCTTTTAGTGTGTGATGAGACTGAAATACAACCACCAACAAACAAGGCGCTATAACTGGTTCATTTGGACAAACCAGTTACGGTATCTTGTTTGATGATGGTCCTTTTGCCAGTATCTCTGCTGCTGCACTGATGTCTCCTTCTGCATCAATCAGTGCCTGCAAGTTTGCACTTTGGTCCTGGAAGCCCATGGCACTGAGCTGCTCCATTTGTCTCTTAAATCTGGTCTGTGGCGCCTCATCATCCATCGCCATCTGACTTTCTTCTTCCTCCTCGTCTGACACCAAAATTGCATCCTCCTCAGATTCACTGCTTTGTGCCAAGTCATCCATGCTTTCCAGAGCCACACGTGAGTCCTCCAAACTATGTATAAAATCTGGTACTTCTATCGAGAGGGTCTGTAATCCCAGCTGGATCTGCAGCAACGCCCGCAGTGCCCTGGGGTTTCTCAGCAAGGACGATATCTCAGCGTCCTCCATCTCCGGTGGCAGCTGCTGTGCCCATTGATCTTCAGGTGGAGAACTCCCATCGCTCGATAGATGAGCGCTATTCAGCAGCATTTGTGCTGGGCTGTCGGGGTTTGTTAACGCACACTCCAGGTTGTGCATGAGTTCTGGGTTTCCTGTTAGCGTCTGAACCATGCTCTGAACCTCCCCCGAGTTGGGTACCACTGCATCCGCTGCAGGAGCCAAACTCGGCAAGGCAAAACTGTCGCCTACGCTGCTGCTGGCAAATTGGCCATCATAGTCATCTGCATTATCACTGAGTCTGTTGGACCGCGAAGCCCAAGGGTTGGGTAATGGCCTCCGGTTTTCAGTATGGGCTGGTAGCCTGGCTCCACTCAGGGGTGGGTTACTGTCCAAGGAATCAAACGGGTTGTTGCCCAGCTGTGCCTGTACAGCATCCAAGATTGGCTCCTCAAATTCCCTGTACAGCTGCTCCAGAGCACTGTACCCACCTGGGATGCTTTCGAGGTTGTTCATGGCCACGTCACGGTTTCTTATCATCTCTTGCATTACAGCAGGACTGTTGGAGGCCTCTAATATTTCTCTGATAGTATGGGGGTTGGTGAGAATCTGACCGATCTCAGGATTTTCTTCAGCCAGCTGCTGCATCCGAGGGCTGGACATGATGAGATCCCTGACAAGATCGACAGGGTCAAGGTTGCTCTGCACAAAGGTGCTCTGCACCATCTCGCTTATCAAGCTGTGCACATCTTGTTCTTGAATGCTACTCACCAAGTCCATCATGTCTGTTGAGTCCAGGCCTAGGAGATATGCACCTGTCACCCCAAGGAGGAACCCTAGCAAAAATGCATTGTTATTGATGGTGTTCAGATCTAGGCCTGAAGTGAGGATCTTTAACAAGAGGTCCTCCATGGTCTCAGCCACTATTTCCTGGCTGGAGATCAACAGCCGAGGCAAGTTACGATGGTCCAAGCATGGGTCTTGCAGATCAGCTATGCTTCCCAAGTAGATTAAGTTGGAATTACTGTGGCTGGGAGGTCGCATTAGGGTGGTCCTTCCTCCTTGACCTACTGGGCTGTCCTGTGGTCTCTTTTGGGACCTGATGACCACATGAATGCTGACCCCACTGTGAACTCCATGCTGGCTCAAAGTGTCTTGATCCTTGAGGACTTTCCCAGCAAATATCAGGACCAGCAGACCAGGGAGTGTTTTGAAACGCTTGGCAACTTCTACTTTAAACTCCTGGATGGTGCTGCTCTGAGCAACCTCAAACTGCTCCTTCTGCTTGAGGGTCTTCACAGTCACTTTGATGACGTTTGAGGAATCCATGGTGACTACAGGTTGACTCGTCTCCTCTTCCCCTTTGCTTTCGGACATGGTAGCTCTGAGACCAGGACTGCGCTTTGATCTGTTGAAAAGCAGAGGTGCTGGCAGAAGGTGGGAAGCAACAGGGAGCAATGGCTGCCAGCTGAAACAGGGGGGTGGCTGTTGCCCCTGCTGTGGTGACAGTCGCCGGGAGGGACCAGTGACACAGGGACAAGGGCCACCTCTCCCCACAGTGCAGACCAAACACACATACCAGCCAGATGTTGCACAGCTGCTCTGCTTGCTCACCACCTGAGCAGTCCGTCCATGTTCCTTGTCGTGCTGTGGCCTCCTGACCACACAGAATTGCCCTGCAGCTGTCCCTGTGCTGTGACATCATCGCTGATGTCAGAATGAGCAGCAATAGCCTGCAGAGGGACCATCTCCCGTGGAGCTGAGCTCAGGCTTCCTCACCTCCACAGTCCCCAGCCAACCTAGTCCCTGGGGCAGGGGGAGGACCACGACATGGGAAAATCCAGGCTCAGGGGACTCCAGGACCATTTCCATTTGAGATGACCACCGCACCCGGCCGCTTGCAGGCTGGCATCGCCAATCCCATTGCAAAGCTCCCAGGCACCCACCCTCTCTGCTCCGGACCTTGCTCCACTGCCTCACCTCCCTCCTGCCAGGTTTGCTTCAGGGACACAAAGCACCCTGAACCTTCACCCCTCACTACAAGAAAGGCATTGAGGTGTTGGAGCATTTCCAGAGAAGGGCAACAAAGCTGGTGAGGGGTCT
>RSEF01000001.1:208168573-208182764 GCA_003993805.1 Himantopus leucocephalus | reverse complement strand
CAGCAGGACTAGGGAAGCGCTTGTTGCCCTGTACTCAGCACTGGTGAGGCTGTACCTCAAATACTGTGTTCCGTTTTGAGCCCCTCACTACAAGACAGACATTGAGGTGAAGGAGNCATTTTGAGCCCCTCAGTACAAGACAGACATTGAGGTGAAGGAGTGTGTCCAAAGAAGGGCAACAAAGCTGGTGAGGGGTCTAGAGCACAAATCTTATGAGGAATGGCTGAGGGAAGCGGTGTTGTTTAGCTTGGAGAAAAAGAGTCTCAGGGGAGACCTTAGCCCTCTCTACAACTACCTGAAAGGAGGTTGTAGTGAGGTAGGTGTCAGTCTTTTTTCCCAAGTAACAAGTGAACAAGAGAAAGTGGCCTCAAGTTGCACCGGGGGAGGTTTAGATTGGATATTAGGAAAAATTTCTTCACTGGAAGGGCTGTCAAGCACTGGAACAGGCTGCCCAGGGAAGTGTTTGAGTCCCCAACCCTGGAGTTATTTAAAAAACATGTAGATGTGGTGCTTAGGGACATGGTTTAGTGGTGGGCTTGGCAATGCTAGGTCAATGGTTGGACTTGATGAGGTTAAAGGGCTTTTCCAACTTAAGCAATTTTATGATTCTATGACTATGGAAGCTTCCCTTATATGTTTCCAAGCTGTTGCTGAAAGCGTTTCGCAATTGGGATAAAAAGCCAAATTTAATTAAAATTCCATCTAAATGGCCTGTTTATTTTAGCTACAAAGGTTTTGCACTGTGGAGATAAATATAGCCTACCATTACCAAAAGCAACTGCTTTAAAATTTACAAATTGAAGGTGAGAATAGGCAGATATACTCAGAACATTGTGTTTCAGATTTATTGCTATATTTTAAGGCTATAAAAGAATGATATGGCATTCAAGCCATCCAAGAGGTAATTTTCAATTCAGTACATTGTATTTTAATCAATAAATAATCATGAACAGAGGAGGAGATGATTTCTCATGTAACTAGCCACGGCTGGGTTCCAGGGAGCAGCTTCCCTTTGTGGATGCTGAATATCATAAAAAGTAAAACAACGAGAGCTTTGAAGTGGGAATGTGTTATCCGACTATTTTGAGGTAAGGTTTTGATTTGCAGGAAAAAGAAAAAAAAAGAATTTATAACGTTTCCTGATAAATTTCAACTTGCTGTCTTAAACAGATTTATTGTAAGCTGTTGGGAAAGAAAAATAAAGCCATATTTGTTTTCTCTTACAACACTGTCAGTTTATGTAGTGTCCCATGTATAAGCTATTTCCAAACCAGTTATCAGGTCAAGGAATTACTTATTTTTTGGTAAAATAATGGTATTTGACCACTGCGTGTATTTTGTGCTATACCCATCTGTGTCTTCAAACACTTACATACCAAGAACAAGTTAGTCTTGCCTCACTGGTGTTACATAGAAATGAACCACCCCGGGAAAGAGGGAAACTGCCTGTGCATCCAGGCACAGCCTTGAATATGACATCCTTTAAATGAGAAAACACCCTCCCAGAGCAAAATTTTCCCCAGGGGACGACCACAGCAACCTCCCGGAAAGTTGCTCCGCTTGTTTCATTCAACACAAATCACCTAAAATAGATAGTTCTGCTTCTCCTGGCAGTGTTGCCATGGTAGCCCCGCGCTCCCTGCTGTCCTGAAACCTACCCAGGAGGATGGGGAAGTGCTTACACAGGTAACAGGGAGCACAGAGCAGGATGCCACATTAGCTTTTCTCAGGTTTTATGCAGAGGCACCCAAGCTTGTTTCGGAGGAGATACTGTGCACCACCTAAATCCAATCCATATCTGGACTGAGCCTTGGCCACCGAGCCCTCACCAGCCCACCACGCAGCTCTCTGCAAGCTCCAAGCCAGCAAGAGTGGGCTGAAGGGACTGTGTATCACAGAAAGAGTCCTCACTAAGCTGACATTGGTGGCAAGACTTCAACAGAGCCTGCATTTCACCCATGCTCATGGAAAAGAGGTGGGAGGACTGAACAGGACGTGGGGCAGATGAGTGGTTACCAACAGTTACTCTATGGGCCTCCCACACAAAGAAGCAGCAATGCTGCTAGAAGAAGATTCCATCTGCTCCTGGTAGGGAGCACAAACATAAATAACACAGTATGGCCAATGTTATCCAAGGCAGCTGTTAGATCTAAAAGAATCCTAATATTACAGTATTTGGCAATCTCCACATAATATTTAAGCAGAAGGTGATCCTAAAGAATGTCTAAATTTAGTTTTTAAGCTAATGTAAACTTGAATATTTTATCTGCAAATACAGAGTGGGGGAAAAGCTGCTGCAGCACTTCGGAAAAAAAGCCCTGTTTGGTATCACTGCGTAGTAGCATTTTACCAGAATGGATCCACGTATCTATAGGCAGGCAGACTGATGGCAGAGGACATTTCCCTCATGCACTTCAGATTCAGCCTCATCACTCAATGACCTGTTTGCACAGGTTGTTTTGAGTGGCAAGGACTCTAGGTGATGGCTGAGAATTTACAATCAGCTTTGTTAATCTCCGAGCTCCTGAACCCGAGGGGGGGGGGAAAAGAACTACAGTATGCGAATATTGTTCCTCAGAACCACATTTACTTAGCTGCTTGTGAGAAGGAGAGAAAGTGCTGTTTCTTCCTGTTTCGTTACGAAGTAGCACAAATCTGTGCTGCTAGTTCTAGCTAGAGGACCACAGCTGTGTCAAGTGATGGGATAACTATTTACTCCAAACACTGTTAATGATGCAGTAGGCAAAAAAAAAAAACCCAAAAACAAAAAACCCCCACACACCCCCAAAGAAAGCAACCCCCAAAAATAAAACACCAACCCAGAAAGAAAGAAAAAGAAAAAAAGATAGCATTTCCCCATTTTAGAAAGAATAAACCTTCAGATTAGGGTATACAAGAATATCTTAAAACAAAGATATTGCTTCTAGAAGATCTTTATGTTTTACAAAAGGCTGATAAACACTGCTTCGTGTTTTGCCATCCAGATAAGCATAATGTATCAGTCTCTAAACATCATTTTGAAAGACTTTCTAATATAGGCTTTGATTTATCAGGGCTGTTAAGTATGCAGGAGCCCATAGGTGTACACATAAGGGGTGGGTTTATTATTGCAGATGAAAAGGACATACAAAAAAGCACTGTGCTGAACTGCAGCTGTAGTGAATTCTTTTCAGAAACTGCTGCCTAACAATAACGTTAAGTGAGTGATCTTTTTCTCTCCATCTTTTCCCCCTCCATTTCATCAGGATTTGTCACCTTCAGTTAGAGCTGAGTGACTAGTGTTTCTTTGATGGATGTAAACTTTTGCTTTATGTGACTAATTTGTATATAGCTTCTGCTATTGTTCTCTTCTAAAAGACACTCATTATTTTTTTAGCCCTGCCCAGGAAAAAAAAAAATTAAAAAAAAAATCAGACTCTTCTGATTTCTACTGATCTATTCTTTAACTGCAACTACCAGAAAGAGTTGTGCAAACAATCATTCAGGCCACTGGTTGATCAAAACTTCTTTGCCTCGACCGTGGTTTAACATACAATATGGGAGGTATCCAATTAACTTGAAGGATTAGACTCAGAATTCCACATTGTCTTATACTGACATTCTTTTCCATTATGTGGGATTTCTTTGGGTTTTTTTGTGGATCAAAAAAACCCCCAACCAACCACAAAACCAAAAACCCACACACCAAAAAACCCAGACAGCCACAAATGAAAAAAACACCACCCCAACAACAATAAAAAACCCCCAACCAGATTTAAGCTCAATAGGGGTTTTCATCACCGTCCTGACAGACATTTTCCATTAAATTTTACCCCAGAACTCCTGCATCCCTATATAGAGCTACTGACACATTTAGATGCGTTTCAGAAGTATATTTGTACTTCATTTTGAGGTATTTTTGGTTCTTGATGCAATGTTTCAGTATTGTCTTCCCTCACCGTTCCTCTCCTAAATCTGTGATTTTCATTCTCTATTGTAATTGCCAAGGATAGCAGTATAGTTTCTTTTGGTTTGGGTTTTTTTTTTCCCCCCTTCATTTTCTTCCTAGAAATTACCAGTTGAATTGCAGTAGTTCACCATGTGAAATGTTTATTTTTAGTGCTGACCCCTTTAGGGCAAGAATATTTGCTCAGGCACAATCAAGAAAAAGCAGATGATGATACACTCAAGCCCTGTTATGGAAGTACCTGTTTATACTCTGACACATCACAATTTAAAGACACATTGAGAGTAATTTGTGACCCAGGGTCACTCGCTTCAGCGATGGAGCTAGTGAAAAGCAAGGACCAAATGTAGACTATGAGGCCACAGAGGAAATGTTCCCAGTAATATTGAACATTAAATCTTCAGCGTCTTCTAAAAAAAGAAGAGTCATTGTGTTGCCTGATTTGGATCCCTAGGAGCATTAGAAACAGAGTAAGTGCTAATAGAAGTAGCAGACTTTCATCGTCTACAGACGCCAGTGTCAGAAAAGGAAGGTACATTTGGAAGGAAACCAGCAACTAATCAGGTGTCCCAATTTAGACAGAGCCTCTGAATGAATGCTTGAATGAGAATACTCAGAATGAACTTCTGGAAGAGACAGCTAAGCTGCCATTAGCATTAACTGCCCACATTGCTTTCTGAAATTCTCTGACCTGCTGAAGCAGCTCAGTTATGCCTCAAAGTAAAATACCCCAGTCTTCCCCCAAACCATCTCTCATTCAGTTTCCAATTTCATTAGCACAAGCAAGGAAAATTCACACTTCACTTCAGCAAGACAATTCTCAGCTCAGCTGAGACCTATCAGATGCAGGAACAGAATCTTACAGCTCCTGAAAGCTCCGCTCAGTATTTATTGCTGAACAATTTATGCAGTTATGGCACACAAGGGCTTGGTGAAGTACCTATAGCCACTTGAATATCTTTATAAGTTAAGTAATCAGATGTCATCAGAATGCAAACAAAGGAAATGATGGAAGCTCTCACTGAGGGATTTTGTCTTACCTTTTCCTTCATCTTGAACATTAAACATCTTGAAAAATACTTGACAAACTCTGATGTGATACTAAGCTTCTTCCTCCTGGGGCTGCCATCAAAAAGATTAAAACCCCAAAGTAACTGTCCAATTTTATCTCCTAGATTACTAAAGCTGAGACCTATTTTTGGCTTCAACTGGTTATGTGAAAAGAGACTTTCAGGAAGCTTTCAGTGTGAGCTGCTCTGAAATATTCAATAAGATACTGCTATTTTTATTTCCCTCGATCTCTTTCTTCACCTACAACAATGACTTAGCTAAAGCTAAACGAGTTTGCCAGGAATGATTCCACATTCACAAGCAGGCTTTCCCTGGCAAGGCTACCTCATGCCCTTTGCTTCCCAGGCACAGACTCTCTTTCCACCCTTTATATCCCAGGTCTGCCTGTTTTCCCAGACAAATATGGGCAGGCAAAATACCGATAAGCGTAGCATGGTGGATCTCAAAGTTCCATCTGGGTTGGGATATTTTGCAAATAAAATAATAATTAAAAGAAAATGTCACAGAAGAGATGTTTAATTCCTGGTACCCTGGTATGATACTTGTTCTCATCTTGAGCCAGGGGAAACAAGGTGGTTGTAGTCATGGGTCGAAATACTAATATTTTTTATTTTTTAAATAAGTTTCAATAAAAACTCCAAAAAGCATAAATTAATTTAATTTCTGGTGTCTAAACTGAATCAAAAGGGTTTGTTCAGCTCAGTTCCTGGCTGGTGGCAATGATCCTGAATGTGTGGCGTAAAAAAATTATTGAGGTGTCTTATGGCTCACTTGCTTCTATCTCTTTGGCCCCCAGGTGAGCTGTCGGGTTGCTGGGCATTGCCGAGTCGCAGCGGTTGGCATCCTGCACTTTGGGGAGCTGGTCTCCAGCCCATCGAGCCAAGGGCTCTGACAAACTCTCAGCACCAAGATGCCACAGCCTGCAGCCACTGTGTTGGCTCCCTGCCTCACCTCTGCTGCAGGTCACTGCCCCATCTCCTGTCCACAAGCACAGTTCCTTGGGCCCTGCAATTCCCTCTTTCATATTCATCAGAATTGCAAATAAATTCACACGTTCTCTTTAGCTAGTTCAACCATGAATGCAGGAATCTCCAGTGAACGGACAGTAGTAAACACCAAGGAGGTGGCAACATTTCAAACCACAACACTCTTCACCCCATGAATGTGAGTCAAAGCCTGAGAGGTTGGTCATAACCAGCCAACTCGCTCTGGAACATTTCAACTCATTTTGTCAAACTGAGGTTTTTTATTTAGGAGAACCTACCCAGAATGACATGTGGACTTCCTGATTTCCACCCCCACAAAAACATCAAGTATCTATCCAGTGGGATTTCCCAGCACTACTTTCTGCAGGAAACATAGCCTCCCATGCAGCATCACAGTTCCTCTGCTTCTGTTCTTGGCCAAACCACTTGAAGTACAGAGGGCAAAATGAGATTAATAAAAAGAAAGAAGGTCAAACCTTCCGTCAAGTTCAAGAACTCAGTTTTGTGAGTTGAGTGAAATAATTTCTCATTCCCACTTAAATTTGTTTCTCCAGCACTAAAGCTTACTAAATGATTATACTTAAAACAATCCTCATGAAATCTTTTATACTTTAAGAACTAGAACATCAATTCAATTAAACAATTATTGCAGTATACTGATTTTTCTCCTTAGCCTTTCTTACCAGAAAAAGAAAAAATGTGTGCTTAATGATGTCAACTTTAAAAATATATTCAGCCAGTCAGCTTTTACTGAAAACCAAAAACCTTCTCCTGGTTTTGTTCCCATGACTTTTACAGGTTTGGTCCCTTTTGCAAAATAGATAAATCATAGGGAAAAAGTCAAAAGTATAATTTTCATTGATGGAGCCAAAGACATCTTGGCATGTCTTTCTTCCTTTTTTGACTTAAGCAATAAAACACTCATTTCATAAGATACTACAGAATTATTCAAAAGCCACTAAAATTAACATATTTTGTTATTTTCAAACGCTACATAAAGTTGATGTACCTTTCTGCCTGAGTTTTTTTTGGTAGGGGGGGTTTGGGGGGCATTTTTGATTTTTGTTTGTTTGGGTTTTTTTAAAGCAGTGAAAAATGAAAATTAATGAATGCTTATTCAAAGCAAACATTTTCTCTTGCCTCTAGTACCCACATGCAATTGCCTGTGAGACTGCACATTAGACTGGTACAGTTTAAGTACTAGCCTCTCATTAACGTGCAAGTGGTAAGTCCAGCATTCAGATCCTCTGCAGAGGATATATTCAAATGAGGAAAAGCAAGCATTTCTTTATTTCCTTTCTCAGAAGCACCTTATTTAAATAGTAAGTAGGGCATGCCCAAAGAGGATGTCCCCAATTACAGAGTATTTTACTTGTATCAACAAACTCACAGACAGAAAATGATCCCAGTCTACCAATATACAAATTCTGCCTAATGTAATTTATAGTAGCAGTTTCAAATGCACGTTTCTATTAGAGGAGATGGTAGCATAGGTCTTCTAGCTAAATGCACTTCGTTCATCACCTGCTGCAGCACCAAACGTTTAATGCAGTGAAGGATGAGTTTTGCTTTACTCTTACCAGTCATCATTACAACAGCAGGCACCTTGAATTACTTCTTCATACACAACTACACAAAAGTGCCAAAGCCATTAATCTAAAGACAAGATTCCTCAGAGCCAACCATCACTTGCTTCTGGTGGATATTTATGTGGCTTATACACTCACTTCAGATTTAAGTTTCCTCATTCTGGTGGTTGGACTTGGCCTTCAAGATGTGTCTTCTAAACACACGGAGTTACGTGGAAAGAAACTGCTGCAGATTTTGCCATTGTTAAATTGTGAATGAAGAATAAAGTGATGCAGAAGAGGGAACAAGTTGGTGTGCAATCAAGCGCCTTTCTAAGGTGCACTTTGTTAATCTTTCAGGAGAGTCTTTTGTATTCCTAAATCCTCTACTCAGAATTGAGTAAATACCACCAAGGAACTCTACAGAGGTATCATAACTTACCCTCATAAGCACAATGAGGCTCCTCTAGTAGCAGAGAGCTAGTTCGTGAGGCCAGAAAAGTGGCGTTTTAGATCTGTGCAACATTCAACGTTTGCAGTGTAATTAGCATGTAGTAATCATGGGCCCAGTCTGTGGTATAGCAATGCAGCGCAAGTTTTTCACTAAATTGCCTCAGCTGCTGTTTTGAGGGTGCAGATGAACCAGGGTTGAAACTAACCATTGGATCTGAGCGTTTTCTCCTGCAGCAACAGATCTGACCTAGTTTAAACATCCCTTTAATTGACTTTCAAGCCTTATCTATGTTCTGCACCAGAAGAATCATATTCCTAGAGAAGGTCATAAAGAATTTCCCCCACCACCCCTTCCCATGCATCTTTTGATTATAAAGTCTCAGCCTCAGAGAGGAAGAACTAATGTTGTGGATGCACTGCTGCTCAGGGATTACATTCCTCACTCTCAAAGCAAAAGCACCAGAAAAATACTTTAAATTCCAGTCATCATGCACTAAAATTTGAAAACAGCAGAAGCCTCCCTATGCTTTTCAGGGATCAGGGGAAAGTAATCTGAATATCAGGTCCCATAAGTTCTTTTGTGTAATCAGAGATGAAAATTATGCATTTGCTCTGCAGCATTCCAATGTGTATTTTGATGCAGGGTAAATTAATTGTCTCTGTTAAGTTACTCCAGTTACTTCACAGCCTTGTTAATTAGGCCGTTATGTGCAGTATTATCATTCCAATTCCTTCAGAATAACAGCTTCCTTTCCTGTTGTTTTTTAAACTCATTAAGCATATAGATATGTACAACATGTTGAGAAGTAAGTCTAGATGTACTTGTGGGAACAATTCATCAATATCTTATTAAGAGGCAAGATTTACTTCTCACTCACACACCAGCACGATTCCACACATAGCCACCATGGCTACACCAGTACTCTCTGCTCTTGCAGATGCCTCCCTTCTTTCTGTGTCCCTGTCCAGAAATGGAGCCAGGGATTCAGGGCAACAGTTGCCCTTCCTTCCCTCTCCAGGCTGGGGTGAAGGAAGGAGTCCCCATTTCTACATTTATATCTGAGACATGAGGGAATGGAAGAGAAGCAGGAGTTCTCCAGCAAGCCATGTGTAGGCAAGGCATGGCTCTGAGCTAGCAAGTGGGAGGTTACCAGGAGGAGCCTGCTGTGATAGTAGTAAGTAGTTTAACTGAGTTACCTCCAAAACAGCCTGCTTTAACTAGCTCAGCAGGGCTCACAGCTTTACAGATGCTCTCTACAAGTAGGAAGATGCTCTCTACGAGTAGGAACCAAGCTACTCAGTTTAACGTGTGCTTTAGTTGTGTCTGTAGTGCAACCACTGCTGCATTTGCAGCTTGAGTAAGCATGCTCCACTTTTACAAGATCTGTACAAGTTAATACAACAAGCACTTTCAAGCCATATTTCTGCAATACACAATAACTACAAGTATTCCAAGGTCTTATTCCAAAACATAGCAGGGAATAAGAAGATCGCTCATAAATCTTAGCCTCTGTCCAGAACAAAGACAAATATACACAAACAAGGGTACAGACCTATTCAATCCAGCCTTGAGCAGACAATGCCAACTGGTCCTCAGGAAAAACTTTAAAGAAAAAATCTGCTTCCTCCCCTCCCTTTTAACTAAAGAAACTGGAGAGGAAAGAAACTAAAATAGCCTTTCATAAGCCCCTATTAGTTTCTGTCTGAACACTAGCTCTCCTCACTTGTAAAGGATGACAAAAAAGAAAACAGCTTCCCTACCTGGCTCAGCAGCATCATCCCAAGAGCACCCCACACAGGAGACAGCTTGCTCTGTGAGACTGATCGCCTCCAAGCAGCTGAGCTAAATGAAGGCATGCGAGCCCTAATTAAGGAGATTGGGCTAACTCCTGCTTTAGTTAGCATGGGCTAGCAAGCATATTGGCCTATAAATTTTTGTACGGGTAGAAAGCAGCCCTCACAGGAAACGGATGTTTGTCATGTACAAAAGAGTAGAACAGAGTCAAGAAGAATTGAGTTAAAGGGCAATAACTGAAAAGAGAATGTCCTCTTGCTACTGAAGCTCAGCCACTTACACGTGTCTCTTCTCTGCTAACTGTGTGCAAACTCTTCTTGCCCTGGGAAACCTGCGTAGGCTCAAGGCAAGACCCATATGGACCCAAAAAACAGGAAAAAAAAAATCTTTCAGGGGGGTTGGCGCACTCCCTACATGTCCTTATGCCTGTGTCAGAGACTGTTGTCTCCATAGCTTATTTTGCAGGCTCTTTACATGTCCTCATGCAAGGAGCCTGCAAAATAAGCTATGGAGACAACAGTCTCTGACACAGGCAATGCTGGAAGAACAGACATTCCTTACAGAAAGTGTGCACTGAGGGAGAAAAATAGCTGGGGGNGAGCCTGCAAAATAAGCTATGGAGACAACAGTCTCTGACACAGGTAAAGCTGGAAGAGCAGAGATTCCTTACAGAAAGTGTGCTCCGAGGGAGAAAAATAGCTGGGGCNAAGAACAGACATTCCTTACAGAAAGTGTGCACTGAGGGAGAAAAATAGCTGGGGGAACCCCAAAGGTCTAGGGGCTTCCAGCAAAAATACCAGCTTTCTAACACTGTAGAGAGACACAAAAGAGGTCCCATGCAAGTATTTGCTGCTTGAGTCCTCCTTCCACCTTCCTTTTATGCACAAGCACAAAAATGCACAGGAATGCTGTAATACATTCAAGCACTAGTTTTATATGTGTGTTGAGGGTTTTTTTCACGGGAATGTGTTACACTTTATGTTTGGACAAAGTTTGTAGTTATCTCTGCTGTGTTATGCCACCTCTGCATGTCACTTCAAGGCAATATGACAAAGCAAAGACTTCAAACTTACAAGATACTTGAGGGGTTGGACCACTCTACTCCTCGGTGCAGACACGCTCCTTTTCCAGCTGGAATCACACTGGGAAATTAAGTATAAACAAGAAGGAAAGTGTGGAGGGATCTTCCTTACAATAATATAGAACTATAAATATAAATCATTTATTTCTACCCCAAATTAATATATGCCTTACCATACAAAATAGCATACAGCTGTGGACTTTTTAAGTAAAGTTTTCCTCTGGTTAGGACTACTTTATAAGACCTAAATTTCATCACATATTTATCTGTGTGTTATTCTATGTTGCATTTGTAGCAAATCTGCTATGTATTTAGCAGGGAAAACGCTTGCATTGTACACCTGATTTAGAGTTGGTGTTGCAAGTTATAAAATAATTAAATAATTACAAGATTCATAAACCAGAAAGCGTTCTCCTAATTCCCATATATCTTAGGTCAGAAGTTTGTCAGGATTAGTCAATTATCCATTAAAACCTGGAAAGTCCTTTCCCAAGAGGAGGGGGTAGCTGTGCCGTAAAGCCCACATACAGGACAGGCAGGCTGGCCCAAAACCTGCCTGAGAGACAGGTTATGTGTCACTGAACACATACAGGGAGGTCTGTGCTCAAGGACAACATATGCACTTATCTGGGATGGGCAAAGGAAACACAGCCCAAGCCAACCATCTCTCTGATCCTGGGTATGTCAGGAGAAAAAGGAAGCAAGGCCAAGACCTCTCCAGCCTGGTTTCTTAGGGGCACGATGGGGACTGGGCAGAGCAACCCAGGAGAGGTGGTTTCCCAGCCCCACATTGCTCCCAGCTCTGAGGGGACTCGGCAAACCTTAGTGCATCATCTGAGTTGCACTGGAAACATCACCGCCACCCAGAAAGGAGAAGCAGCCTTTTTTGAACATCTCAAGACTGTATCGCTTCTTTCAGCTTAAAAATGCTCTTCTGAAACTTGCCAGATAATTCACTACCCTCTGCTTCAGTTTTTTGTTTCAGAGGATGAGCTGGAAGCAGGAGATAATAGCCGTGGAGATTAAAATGATCTGAGGATTTAAGGTCTGAATAACAATAGGGAATTGTATTTACATTATTATTTCCCACCTAAGAGCTGGACGATCATCTTTTTGGAGGTCTTCTTCAGCTTGTTGTTCACATACGTTATTTAAAACCAGTTTGGGCTATCAGTCATTTCAAAGACAGAATTCCCAAAAATACATTGCCCTTCTCTTACTGTTTTGCCTTTGTAACGATGCATTGTGTACATACATGAAGATTCTTGCTCTTCTCCAAAAATATTCTTCTAAGTATTTCTGGCAGTTAGCTTGCGTGAACTAATCAGCATGAACAGATTTTACATTCCCTCTTCTTTTTTTGCCCAATAAAGACCTTGATAGATCCGAGCCCTACTTTAAGCCATAATAAAGTTTTAATAATACAGTCGTGCAAAAAATGTATTATATGCCAAACAGAACTGAATAGTTAGCTGTATCAAATACAGCCCTATTTAAAGAGATTTGAATAAATACCCAAATAACAAAAGCAGAATTAGGCTTTACTGTTTTTATGCTGAACAGGCTTTAATGCTTTAGAATAACCAATGCAATACTGCTTTAAAAAAAAAAAAAAAAAGATTACCAAGATGACCCTGCAGATATCTTAGCCTTCCTATTTTGTTGAGGGAGACAGGACATTTATTTGGACAGAAGGATTAACAATGCACTTTCTCAGGGCAGGACTCCTGTGGACAGCACTGCTGACCATTCACGCTGTCTTTGCCCACAAGGATCTTCATCTCCCCCTGAAGTCAGCAAGGGTCTGTCAGTATGTTTATTTGTGCATTGAGCCTCCCTAACAGTCAGTGCCTCCTGATAAAAGAGAAATAAGTTAAGTTCCTGTCTAAACCAGGGGCCAAGGTCAGCATTAGGGTAGAATGCATTGCCTCAATACTCTTGTTATGGTGCCAGACTACTTTCAGAATGCAGTCTCTAAGTCAAGTGTCTGCATGGGTGTCTCTGTCGACAGATCATTGGTGGTCCAAAGGAGTGATGTTGTTGGTGTGTACATCTTTAAAACTGTATTGGCATGTAGGGAAGAGTCAGGGAGAGGCTAGAGGAAGCATAAGGAAGAAATATTTAGAAAGCGTCAAGGAAAACAACTTGAAAATAAAGCAACACAGCCCTTGCAAATGTCTTTGGCCTAGCATGAGTGCACTGGGACACAGTCCCATTCAAAACAGTGATGCTTACGCTGCTGCTGAGTGTGTCCTTTCCCACATCCATTCGTCAGGCAGCAGGTTCAGTCACTGCTCAGAGCTTGGGATGAGAATTCTCTGCAAGATTATTTCAGCCATCGAAACTCACTGTAGTGTCAGAAATTATGGTAGTTCCATGTATTTATGATCTCCAGCTCTATGGCAACCTTAGTAAAGTCACTGCATTGATATGTGAATATGTCATTTTATAATTACTCTAATTTTATTTTAGAAAGTAAAGTTCCTCATTATGCACTAATCAGACGTCTAATCCCTCAGTGTTCCCTTCTCTCCCCTCCTTAGGGAAGCCATAGAGACTTATCAAATATGCCACCTTCTTTTTTTTAATGTGTTCATAAGAAGTCATCAGATAAGAGGCACTCTGGCATCAGAAAAATGATTAAGCTATTTACAGTGAATATATCCACAATGAATATGCTATTAATTTGATAAAATCTATATTAAAAGATCTATTTTTGAATAACAAAGCCTCCTTCTCAGTTATTTTAAAGTCTAGGCCTTACGCATTAACTATAAAAGTTACACTTACATTACTTCCTTGGCATGTAATAAACATAGAGCAGAATTCTTTCCTGATGAACATAGCAGCCATGATGGATAGAATCAAAGGGGTCCTCACTACAGCACTGAAGAGAGTGTATGGTCCCAGATGTACCATCCAGCTTTTAGCAATCAGTAGCTCAGGAGCATGGTAAGCTGGGAGCTTTATCAAGCCTTATAAGCCACAGATGACTCAAAAAAAAATAAATACAGTCACACCAGCCCTGGTCACCCATCCATACTAACTACAGTCTTTAGCCAGAGATAGGCGCTTGTGGTAAGGCACATAAAACCTAGATTGAGGCAACTGGTAGCTGGTAACATCTGGCTCATCTACCTAAGATTCAGGAAAACATTTGAATATATGTACAAGTCCATCTCTCCTGGAAGCTGCTTGTTATCATAATGTTGAGTGAAGCGTGTGCCAAAGTACTGACCTGATAAGGGATGTCATTCAAAACAAACCCAAAAATTGTTTTTCCTTTCTGAC
>RSEF01000001.1:208144363-208168563 GCA_003993805.1 Himantopus leucocephalus | reverse complement strand
AAGAAGCCATTTCTTTAATCTTCTGGCAGTTCTACTCATTTCTAACTGGAATAATTAAACCATGATAAATGGAAAAAAAGCCAGCATTAGAGAATGGTTATTAAATACACACATGCAGTGAATACCTAATGATAGGCATGAATAGGCAGGTAAGGGAAGTGGACTGAAGTGACAGTATACTGAGATTTTCATTTCTAATAACAGATTTTATAATGAAAGGATTTAAAGAAGATGGATCAATGCCTGGGCTCACCATTTTACACTGACTCAGTATCTGCTACGCATTTTTTAAATTGGCAACTGAAAGGGAAAATGGAAAGGTAGCTGCTCAGCTGATGCTCTCTAGAGTCAAAGCTGCATTGGACCATACATATCTGCATATATTCAATTATTTCTTAGGAACAGAAAAGAGAAAATTGATCACATAATCTGCTAATTCATCAATAAAATTCTCCTTTTGTCAAGAAGGAACAGAGCCGCTTTCAGATCCAGACTTAATATACATGGTATTTTAATTTTTTTCATTTGCTATAGAAAAATATTCAAATGTCTCAAAAATCACAAGATTTTTTTATTCAATATTGTTACCATTTCTTCTTCCTCAAAATGTTCCTTTCTCTCAAATTTGAGGCAGCAAAACTGTAGTCATTTCTTCAGTACTTAAGATTAGTAGAAGTTAAGAAACCCCATCACACTATAGTGTCACTAAGTGACCACTGAAACTGCAGGGCTATTAAAACCTTAGTAATTAAAGTGGTCGTTTTCTTCTAGGAATACAGAAGCAAAACATTACTTGTGACATTTTTAATGCAGGTTTNTTTTTATAAACAGTAAACAAATCTGCAAATGCTATGATCAGTCATAAATAATTCAGGAGCAGTGGGCTACCTTGGCCACATTCTCTGCACGTTTGGTTGCCCAGTTCTTGACAAGCCACGATTTAATGTACATAAATGGATTTGAATAGCTCATGGATCCTCTGGTAATGGTTGCCAGTTGCAAAACTTGGAAATCATTTCCTCTCTGTCATTAGCTTCCATTTAGCACTTCCAGAAAAGAAGTGGCATTGAGTTCTGAGGCATTATTTTAAAACAGGAACAATCTGCCTCATTGAATGTCTGGAGAAGACCATAGACAAGGAATAATTTTGTGCTTGAAGTGACGGTCCCCTTGTGTTATCTAATTGTAGATATCAAAACTGTTTCTTTAGTCTGTGATTCTTTGAGATGGTTGATGCCAGGGAACCCCTCCAAAACCCTGAGATAGACATGTGTACCACCTGCTTCTTGGATTTCAAACCTGATGACTGCACATTTTGACTCTGTGATTATATTTCATCTGCATAAACTATTCTCAACTATATGGCTTTGTTCCACCATTACTCAAGGCAGCTGCAGTCATTCTTGGCTTCTCAGAGCTTTCAACCTCTACAGTTTGAAGATTATTATTATTATCTATGGCTTCTGCTTGCAGCTATTTCAAGTAATAATATCAAAGTGGTTCTCATCATTACAAAACCCTCTCCTCCTTTCTCACCATTGTCCCTAGCAGAACCTGAAGGACAAATCTACATTCAGTGCCATCTATTCAATTGATACTGCCTTGTTTACATTAATTTGTATATGATCACTTGGCTATTGTTTTCCTCATTACGTAAAATGACATTAAAACTTCTAGTTGAAACATAAAAAAATTACATCTTTTTTTTCACTGAGTACTGGAAAAACAAGGTGGTAATAATTTGGCTACATCACCCTGACAACAGTGCTTTTATTTTCATATGTGTGTCATGGTAACATAACAACATCACATGAGACTTCAGCAAAGCATTGCATTAACTATTCTACCAGTAGCAAAAATACAGGCAAAGCAATAGGGCTACCAATCACCTTCTGATAGTAGCTACTTTTACTGAAGAAAAATTACTTCCATACCTCAACTTCCAAAATTACACCTCAGCAAGACAAATCCTGAGCCAGTCCTTAGAGTTAAATATGTATGGACATTGATATATTGTTCTTGGCTCTGTTTCAGACAAAGATAAGCTACTCTCTCCTTCACAGACTGGCTTTGTCTATAGCCTGTCTCCCACCACTGATCTCCAATAAGTGACAAGGCGTCATGGGGAATACTCTCTGTTTCACCAAAGACTTTCACAAGTGGAGATTATGAGGCAAAAATCACTGCTATCAAGGATATATGAGAATGCAGAGCCAAATAGCACTGGTTCCTGAGGAAGATGGCTTGCAGTCTGGGGGTCCATGACTTGCATCAGCACAGGCTCTGCTGGGCTCAAGCCATGGCATTTGACGGGGTCAGTAGGAACAGGGACGCATCAGGAAGACACCAGTGATGAGGCCTGGGAAGCTCCCCAGTTTGAGAAACGTTGTCCATGAATCACTTTGCTGTACCACAAATACAGCAAAACATGTGAGTCCTCCCAGCCTTGCTGAATTACTGCCGGGTCCTCAAATTAAAAGCAAGAAGCACTGTCCAACATTTCTGTGATTCTTCAGTTTTTATATACTTTATCACTGTAGTCCAGTCTTTTGTCATCTTGGTGCTTGACATCTATGAGTCACGATGCCTGGGATGGGCAATAACCACCATAGCATGGGCACAACACAGAAAAGAAGCAGCCCCGTATCTCTATAATCTCCTCTTTCAACTCTTTCTCCTAATCTGCAGGTCCCTGGGGTGACTGGATTAGGTTTCGTAAAAGATTGTTTATCTGCCAAAACTACTATAAACTACAGCTAATAAGAGCTGAGGTGACGCTCTCCACTTCAGGGAGCAGGAAAGGTTCACAAAAGACTTGTGGTTAAGAAGAGCCCATACTCATCCAGAACAGCATCCTAGACTGACAGTTAGGGCCCGCCAAGTTTAATAAGGTCCTCTCCTGAAGGAGCAACCTTCTCTACTGTGACCTTGTCATGGAAGTGGAATAGAAGTGAAGAGGGAAAGGTAAAAATGCAGGCATGTACTTGGGGAAAGTACACATGAGAAAGAGGAAGAAAGGACCAAATTAAGCAAAAATTAACAGAGAAGCTGAAAGCGTTGGGCTCTGTCTGTGGTCACCTCATTTGTGGTAATTAGATGCCATGGCCATAAACTATACAACAGAGAAGCAGCTTCTAGAAGTCTGCAGAGGAACAGGGCTAAATGATGTACTGAGGCACGAAGCAGATTCTGCGAAACCAAATCAGAGGTGAAACGGGGCATGTTGGAACAGGTCCAGCGCAGAAACAAAAGGAAGTCAGAACCTTTCACTGGAACTAGGACAGTGGAAGGTCTGTAAGGAAAACCTAGGGCAAATTACAACTTGAAGAAAAAGAGATTAAATTATCCTAACATTTAAATTAATAAAAGGAAACTCAGTGATAGCTATTTTTGAAAAGAAGTCAACATGCATCTATTGCATTCAGAACTGTTTGCAGACACGTAGCTGATAAGCAGATAAGGTTGTAGTTAGTAATAATAAATTATAATAATCTGGAAATAAGGTCTTTCTTTTTTTCCCCTGTAATAAGCAACAGCACCAGTATTTTCTCTGAACATTGAGTTTATAGATATTACATTTTATATACAAAGTGACAGGTATTTCAAGCAAATAAAACCCAAACTCAGAAGACACTGTGTAACAGCAACAGTGTTAGGTAAGTAAGAGTCAAAAGAAAAGTCATTGTTCCATTAAAAAAAAATACTGTGATAAATAACTCAAGTTGGTACACTTCCACTGATTAATTATAATTTCTCATGTAGCATTTTAGCACACTCCTATTTCTATTCTTAAAGATAAATAAAAGCATAGGCATGTACACTTTGAAATATCTTTTTCTTTTACCATACTTTCAATCCATCACATTGCTAGGTTTCATTTTCATATCAGAATGATATTTATTACCTCTCATCCTAAGGCTGCTGAAAGATACCTATTTTCCTACAGCAGGCTACTCACTAGGAAGTCAGAGGCTGCATTTTTCTTACCTACAGTAATGGCCAAACCACTGCTTTGTTCAGCTCTGGTGACCGGGCTTTAAAATAAATGATGCTGAATTTGGAAAGCACGCAACAATGATTATTTGTAATCTGGAAATCATGCCTTGCAGTGAAACACTAAATGGAGTGTCTTTCAAGAAGGTTAGAGGTAACTTAACCTTGCCTCTCCCAATGATAACCTGTAGTTAGCTATAAGAGGCCATTACCAAAGTCAACAAGCTCTTTTATCCAGCTGTGCGAGCATTTAACAAGATCAGGTGGCTGTAATCTGAAGGCAGTAATATTCAAACTGGAAGTACAAGCAAATTTTACCACTGATGGCAATTATTACTGGAACAGATAAGAAATGAACAAATAACTTTAACCATATTGAATTTTCCTTTCTATTTTTCAGTGTAGTCCCATAAAGGCAGGCCATCCATGACACCACAAATTTAAAGTCAGTAACAAAAGGTCAGACAGCCACCAAAGTGTCTGATCCCAAATGTGATAGTATCATTCCTGCCCTTTAAAAAAAGACATAAATTGAGCTTCTGAAGCTCAGTTGCCACTACATATCAGTAGCTACAACCTTATCAGTTATAACTAAGTTAATACTAGTGCAAAAAGACATAAAATCACTCTTGATTTGTTCTGACACATTTACTAGCTATAACTGAGTGGGAAGCACAAGATACTTAAAATATCAAAAGTTTAAGGCTGTAATAATGATTTAGGTTAACTGTAGTTTGATACTTTTATTAATGAAAAGTTGAAGTAAAACTGAAGCAGAAAAATATATTTAATTACAGTTATGTTTGGTCAATACTTCTCTTCATCCTTCACCTAGTTGTGGAAATAGGCATCGCTGGGTGCATATTACAAGAGTACTCACGACATTGACATTTAAACGATCTCTCTAAAAGGTCAAATAATACATGCTCAAATGAGATGATAGCTATGCCTTGGAAAAATCAGACGCCATCTAACACTACGCTGCCCATGAGCACCCCGTCTGATGCACATACCCACAAGAGAGTGCACAGGACTTCACTGCCGTGCTGGGCAAATTGTGCATTACCTTGAATTTTTCTATTTATCACAGAGGCTTGTCTCTATATCTCCACGTACAAGGGATTTCGCTTGCTAATAGCCACTCTGGTGCACACTGCAGTTCAGCCACTGCAAACAAAATATAAATCAACTAACATTCATTGTAAATACTCTGCAATCCCTCTTTGTCGTTTTTACCTGAACGGCAAATTTTACTCCTGCAATTAAACACTGTGACACAAAATCTGAGAGACTCTTCCAGGTCGTCACTTCCAAACCCTGATTATTTCAGGCAACTCCACCATCATAAACAGCTCACTGTCCATTTTGAACTTAGTTAGGTTTTCTTTGCTCCTTCAAATCCCTCAGACTGGTTGGCTGTTTCCAAGCTAAATTTATCTTTATTGCACTTATGTAAGTGCCAGCTTTGTCCTTTTCTTCCTCTCCCAAGTTTGCTTCCTGCAGTACTTCTGAAGAGATGTTCTATCTCCTCTCAGCATCCGTTTTATTACAGTAAGCAAGCCAAGCTGTCTTGGCCCTCAGTAAGAAATGTCCTCTCTTCCCCTGACTGTCCTGTAGCTGTTCCCTGAATGCAGTCCAAGAAAGATGTGGTTGCTCCGTACTATGGGGATCAAAGCCGTACAGAGTATTCCAGAAAAGATGCAACTACCACCTCATTGGTCCTATGCCTAGTACACCCAGAGACCTTCTTCTCCCCAATTTGCTAACCAGTCAGATGCAATTCAACAGCAAATGTTTTTGTTTGGTCACGTGAGTGACCTCTTTGCTCTTTTTGGGCTGTTGCATTCCACTGCAAATCAGTTCTCCAGCGCTCAAGGTCACCCAGTTCTCCTCCTCTCGAATATTCTGATTTTCCCATTCATGAGCAATGCATTTCAGCTTTGTGTGCGCTGCAAAAGTCATGAAAATGTTACTCTGACAGGTCGTGCTCTGGTCCCTAATAAAGAGCGCAAATAAAACCAATCATAAGACCAACCCTTTAGAAACTCCCATTAGCGAGCTCTCCCTGGCTGGATGCTCCCTTTTGCGTTACAGCACACTGTCTCTCCCCTTTGACTGCCTCATGGCTCTTTTATTAATTGCCATCTCCTCCAGTGTAAGTGATTGTTCCCTGCGTGGCACCAGGTGAGATGCCCCTCTGAAGTCCAATTAGATTTGCTATATAGCATTTCCTTCCTCTCCAGATTATCCTCCTGTCTGGCATGAGCTCCTTTGATGAAGCAGCACAGAGTTTTTTTCTAGTTACCTGCACTTTTAACCACCTTCTCTGCTGACAAGTGCCCCATAAGCTTTCTAGGTCAGACTAATGAGCACGCGGTTGCCCTGGCCACTCTCCTGCCACTGATGTTATAGACTGCCACTGCATTTGCCATTTCCACGTGAGCCCTGGCTCACTTTACCGCTCTCCAGAGATGCAAGCCAGGTGCATTAAGGTAAGATGGTGACTGCTCCCTGTTCCCTTTATATTACTATTGTATAGAAAGGGAGACTTGCTTTCAGCAGTGACTCTGTGCCTTATGGTCTGCAGTGCTCATCTCTTGGTAGTGACAGTGGAGGGTGCTGAAGGCAATTGGGCTCCGTGCTCACCTTTGGTTCAGTGTCTGAGCACACCTGGGCCACAGTGCCAGCCCGTTTTGCAGAGTTTGCTGGTCCTCCTGTGATGGCCCACAATGGTCCTGTCAGGGTGGTGGGGAGTGGACATCAAGAGGGGTCCTGGTCAGTGCAATGTTGCACATCAAAATGGTGTCGGGGAGCTGCCAGGTGGAAAAGAGCTTGGGAGGAGCGACCCCAGGAGCCAAAAACTCACTGCCAGTTCAGAGTCCAGTGCCCTTGAGAGGACTTTGGTGAACTTCTGCCACACTGACTGACAGGTTTTTGGAAGCAGCCTCCCTGGTAATAAGCGAATCTGCCCTGAGCAAAACTAAAAAAGCTGACACCTCATTGCCTGGCAGTGTCCAGGTGGGCAAAAAAGTCTTTCAGAGTTAACAGAAGGCAGTGACAGCTGGTTATTTTAGGTTCTCCTTCTTGGCGTGACTTGTACCAAACGGGAATGTAGGGAGAGGCCCCAGTACTAGGGAGTAGAAGGAAAAATATTAATGAAGAAAACCTCCTAGGAGCTAACTATTCATTTTCTGTCTTCTTTCTGCTTCAGTTTCTACTTTTTTTTTATGTAGATTTAAGCAGACTTTATAACCAGCGGAAAATAATCATTAACAAATACAGCCTAATTTCATTTAATATTCCAAGTTTTCCATTGTTCTACTAGGAGGATCTGCTAAGTGCTCTGACATGTACACTCACATTTTCAGATGCGATTTGGGAGAAACACGGGAGGAATAATAATAATAATAATGAAAAACTCTAACGGAGCTAAGCAAATTTAATTCCAAAACTGAGGACACAACGTAAAAAGGTACCAGTAAGGGACATTAGCTGTCCTAGCAGCAATCCCAGCCTATTGATTTTTTGTGAAGGATCCATTTGTTTTTGAGCTCTCTCCCAGAGGATGCCGTTCCATTCTGCAGTAAGCATGCAGCAGGAGCATGTGTTATGTTTCACAGATAATGCAAAGCAAAACAATTTGCTCACCCTCCTGCTTTGACTGGAAGGCATTGCATTTTCTGGGACAACAAAAAAGGACTGCTATACAAACTTTCTAAGATGATAACAATTATCATAAAAATAGCAAGAATACATAATCTCTGAAGAATATGAGAACCATTTTCTCTTAGCTTTTTCACGTTTTTCATGGGATCAAAAGCAGTTGATTTACTGCAAACAGCATGGGATACTGCTTATTGGGAATTTCTTTTAACTTGAGTGTCATCAAACAGCTAGAGTAAGGAAAAGAAAACTATTCAGACTAGACTTCCAGCTCCAGATCTATTCCTAAAAAATGCCATTGCTGTAAAAGCTAAATGCAAATACCTTAGGAACAGCTATGCTTCTCATTTCTCTTATGCATTATTCTTACATATATCAATTATAAGTAACACTATGAATTAAGAAAAAGAAAACAACTTACATTTGCCACACTTCTGTAAACAATCTGACTAAACCATGTTATCAGTTTTGGGATCAGCTTACCAAAAGCCAGCCTGGGAAATCCTTCTAAACACCAAACTGAGACCATGAGCTTAGGACTAGGGAGATGTGTATTGCGTCAGAATTAGTGTGTGACACATTTTATTTAAATTCTGAATAAATACAAGCATAACCAAATAGACTAAGGATGGCTGTAGAATTGTAATAGGCTAAATATTTTTCAAGCAATGAAAATCAAGAGGAACAGTTTATTTCAGTTTTATACTAATGACCTGGAAAATGTCACAGAAGCTGAAGCTAGTAAAAAAATAAATTAAAGTTGGAAAAAAAAAAAAAAAAAGTTGTAAACACCATTTAAAAAAAAGAANATATGCTGGGACTACCAGAGGTCAGAAGCAGAGGCAGGGAAGAAAAATAAGCTTTCATTTAGAAGAATGTAAATGGAGAAAAAGGTACAAGCCATAAACTCTATTTGATGGCACACATGGACTCAGAAAGGAACTCGTGCCAAAAGCATGAGCTGAGCAAAGAAGAAAAACATGAAACTAATCTGCAATGTGACATGGTGGCACTGCATGCAGGGTGCCTTATGCCTGCACACACAGACATCTCTCCCAGGGTGCGGGGAGGTGCTCTCCCCATACCAAGGGGATACCACACCACCACAAATCACCACCTCCCAGGGGATCATGGGCAGAGATGGGACCTCTCCTCACTGGTCACCACCTTACCATGGGTGCAGGACAGGGTTGTGGTCAGAAGAGAGTGAGATCTGTGGGTGCAAGCAGCTTCTCTGGAAACCAAAGGTTGGTATTCTCCAGGCAACAGGCACAGCCAGTTAGTTTTAACCTACTTGGGTGCGTTATCAGTATCAATAAAAATTGCAGGAGGTAGCTTCATACCCCATCTATGAAGATGCCAAGGTGGCACCAAACCCATGCCATCCCAGCCTCGCAGTGCTGGTCTGAGCAGGGCAGGTTTTTAGGCTGTCCACCTCCATCAGCAATGCAGGCTTACGGGGAGAAAACACATGGAGAGCGCTCCAGTACCCTCCAGCAGAAAGACTTTGCTCTGTGGTTCAAAAACTCTGAGTCTTTCCTGAACACCAGACAGCATTTTTAATGTACCAAACCTATAGTCTGTTGAGCTTTTACTGCTGGTTTTAATACAGCCCTCCTGACCACCCTGTCCATCTTTGTTCAGGATGACAAACCCTCCTGGAGAGCCACTCCAAAACCAGAAGAGCAGCAGCTGTGCAAGCCTCCAGGTTTCAGCTGCTGGCATTACAAGTGTTTTCTCTGCTTTTAATCTATTTCTTAATGCACCTGCAAAATGTACCTGAACCAGCATTGAGCTAGCAATGCCAGCGCTCAAAGTTGCTGCTAAGGTGGGAAAGCGGAGTGTTTACTTTCACATATTTGTGATGGAGATAAATTACATATAAAGGGAGCAGTGTGTCCTATTTTCTGCTGCCTTATATTATCTGCCCTGACTGCTCTTTTTTTTTTTTTTTCCCTTCAGAGTTTAATAATACCAATTTTTCTGTATAAACTCATGCATATGCAGAAAAGAGGTGGAAGGCCTGAATAAGAATATGACCAATATATCCAGGCTCTTCGCTAACCATAAGCATAAGACAAGACCTTGTTTTCATCACGCCCGCCTGGAGGACAGGCAGCTCAGCTAATACAGACACGTAGTACAATGCACATTTTGAAATAAGGATCTCATTTTCAGCCAGGTGCAAAAGTTTCACCTCATCTGCAAAAAAGGCAATTGCTTTCTGTTTGGTTTAGGTACCCATATCTACTCAGAATTGCCAACGTCTGTTGACTTCTAGAGAATGCAAAGTTTTCAGCAGCCTATTTCCATCACTAGCAGCCTCTTCAGCATGCCACACAAACCATACAGAGCAGTCAGACTACCTGTCCTCATAGCGTGCAGATTCTTCCATGCGTTTTTTCATTTCAAGTTTATTGGCCAGACCTCGGTGCGAGATAAATTTTTGTGGCCCGAAGGTGGTTGTTTTACCCTGCCTTACAGCAGTTGGAAAATTAGCCTCTATCTTTCTAGGCTGTTTTCCCAAGTTTAAGGGTTTGTTTGTTCTTTTTATTTTTTTCTCAAAGATAAGATTCTCTTTTAAAATTGCCCGTAAGTCTGCAAAGGTTGAACCCCAGGGCTCACAGACGCTGTTAACTCTGTCAGCCACGGTGCTGTCAAGCAGTGACAAGAAAATGAAAGAAAAGACTGACCTCCATGTAAGAATTTTTGGGCTACATTTATGTTAGTAAATAAAATGAGGTAGAGATTGATCAGGCATGGTATGACTCACGTCCTAGGACACAACTATTACCCTGCAAAACAGAGCGGCCACAACAAACTACAGATTGGAAACAGCCCAAGGCCCGTGCTGGCCCCAAGCTACCCCTGCTAAAAATGTGATGGTGCAAATAACCTTGTGCCTATGCTTTGGCTCACATCTGGCCTGTTTAACAGTCTTTGCTGACAATTTGAGATACACAGACTTCTTTATTAGAGGGTCTGATCCTGCAAAAGCTTGTATTTGTGCTTCATAAGATGACTGATGGTTGGACGACAACGGTGCCTGGAATCAAGAACACACAATGAGACAACACGGTGCCCACTTCCTACAGTCCGAGAGAAACTTTCATTACAGAGTATTTTTTACCATGCTTCACCTAAGAAATACATATCAGGACACAAATATTAATTAAAAATAAGTATTTTTATAGCTGCCAAGATCAGAAGTATTATTAATAAAAAGGTTTTTGCAGCTTAACAAACCTGGAAAGTAAGTTTTGTCTGCCACAAAACACCAATTTATACAATTAAAGTATTTCCCCAAATAAAAACTATTAAAATGAAGAAAAAAACCAACTGTTGTCAAGGGTCACAGAAAAATTGGATGTTATTTGATTCTGCTGAAAATGATTTAACAACAAGATACACAAATTCCACAGATCTAAAAATTATTTTTAGCTTCCAGTGCTGCAGATAAGTTGCAAAATCTGACCCTGTGTAGTTACAGGCTCAGACCTTCTCTAATTAAGCACTGACTGGTCATCAAACTGACAATCGAGGAAAACACAACTGCATATTTCTTGGTATTACAAGAGACAGGAAATGTGATAGATCTTCTATTTTTTTTTGGCAAGGCATGTATGTTCAAAATCAGTTCATCATGGAGAGAAATGTGGGGGTTGAAATGTAGACAGGGGGTTGTAAGCAAAGGACGATGGTAACAACCCAGGCACTGGGTTTGAGGAGGTGTTCAGTTCAGTAGCACAGAGCTCAGCACCAGGCAGGGGCTTGTTTTATGTAACAGTGCCATTTAGCCAAAAATTTTCTAATAAGATTTATCCCATCAAGTCTAAAGTGACAGGAACCCTGCAAGTAATAAAAGATGTGTGTGTGAATATGCATGTGTAAGGGAAAACCAGAAACACCCTGTGACATATCTGTCATCTGTAGTATTATGAAGACATGCATGGACTTTATCAAGTGCTCAGAGCAAAACAGAAGGTTGTAAATTTAATAAAGATGTATGCATAGAAAATACAAATCAGATTTATACAGCGCCGTGACTGCCTTTGGAAACGTGGTGTACAGCGTGAAGGTCATTGAAGCTAGAAGCAACGTGCTGAGCAAAGAAGAGTGCCAGCTTGCAAGCACACCAGCTTCTCCAGCAAGGAGGAAGGACCTTCTCTGATGACCTGTGCCTGGAACTGCAGAGTCAGAACAAGACTAAAAATTGTTAAAAGGAAGTGTAGAGATCTCAAGGGCTTCAGTTACGATGCAGCCCTTGGAGGAGGGGAGGGATGAGAATAGCTACCAGCCTTCTCCCACTCACCAAAACAGCTGCAAGAAGTAAAAAGCTTAGTGGTTTGCCATGATCTGAAGCTGATTTTTGCTGTTTCATCTTTCCTGGTGTGGAATCTGGGATTGCTGTTCTCCATTTTGTAATCATACAATCGCTTAAACTACAGGGGACCTCAGGTAAGTCTGGCACGCACAGAAAAAGAAAGCATCCAAATAAAAGAGAGTAGCAGGCAAACCCCTTTATTCATCAGTCTCGGTTTGGCCATGCAGCCCACCCAGCTGGCACAGAGTCCCAGACCACAAGCAGGAACAACACAGCGTGCCTCTGTAGCATCTTACTTGTGGCATTTTACAAAGGCCTGTTGTGTCTGGCTTCGAGGTGGGAAGACCTGAGGCTGTGGGAAGGTGTCAGGACAAGCCAGACTGCGGCTGCAAGGCCAGCACCCTCCCCGAGGGCACCGTGCTGTGTCCAAACCTGCAGGCAACGCAACAGCAGGCACCGCCGTCTTCACCGGGGACGTGGAAAAATCACTCATATTATCACTACCCAGCAAGGGGAAAGTTCACCCTGGAAAAATGCAACCTAATGTGTTCCTGAATTACATGCTGAGTGGAAGGAGGAACCTAGGAAACATGGGAACTTAAAGACAGACTGAGTTGACAGAGGAAAACACATTAAAAGACACGTTCCCAGTATTAGGGCAACCAAGCTGAGCACTGCCATACAGACCTGCCTAAGCAGATGACCCTCCACCCATACACAGCCCTGGTGACTCTTGAACCACCAGATTCAGCTTCCTTCACTACCACAGAGACATTGTAAAAAGCTGAGAAAATCTAGGGGAGTTTTGAAAAGAACATCAAAAAAACTCTGGGGATTGAAATGCCTGAATTTTTGGGAAAGATTAAAAGCTAAATACAGACATCATTGCTTGACTAAGCAATAAACAAGGAAGTGTGAAAGCACTCTGCAAATATCTGAAGGAGATAGACACCCACGATAAAGAGAACAGACTTCTTTATCATAAAATCGGATGGAATACAATTGCAGGAAATGGTATGACAATAAAAAAAAAGAAAAATTAAAACTGATCATCAAAGAAAAAAAAATCTTTCTGACAGTGATTTACTAGTCTATGGTTTAATCTCCCGTGAGGTATGCTCCTATGCTCGTTATATTTAAAAAATGATACTAGGTGAACAACCAATAAATTTACAATACAGAAAATTCTTGTCCTTAAAGAAAAATAAGCTGAATGACCTCACATCTTTAAATTATCCGATTCTGTTTGGCTGCATTACGCATTACTGAACAAGATAAAGCCTACAACCCCCCTAAATTTAGACTTGAAAATCTTAAAACAATCCAGAGTTGCACATATTTTCCAGCAGTTACAGCTGTTGCAACAAACAAGACAAAGATTTATTCTGTAAGCAATTAAGCCCGCATTAGACACAATGCATTGTTTTCCCTGGCTTGCCAAAAACGACAAAAACACGTTGAACAGTGCTAAGGTTGAAACAGACCCTGCAACCCAAACTTGGGCTAGATGAGTACAAGAGCAGGATTGTGCTGCCAGGCTTTGTAAGGTAACGTTGACACATGGTCGCATAAATAGCATTGGTGGAACGCTAAACATGAAGCTGAGCCTTGGAGCCCACCTCTCCACAAGACTGCAAAGACATGCAATTCTTGTTTTGATTTAAAAGACAACTTGCAACCTACACCTGCTGGGATGGGTTTCCACAAGTTCCTCAGCGCAGGCTGGATGTTCAGCATGTTTCAAGTCAGCAGTCACTTCCTCTGGAAGTCTGTCAGAAGAAAATCTTGAAAGTAGACTGACTTCCTACTCTTCTCCAACACAGTTGGCACACATTAAAGTCAAGCTGCACCTTCAGCTTTCATGGAAAATAGATCTAGAGCAGAGGATGCTCAACAGGGACAGGGCCTGGGAAGAACAGCTCATTTCCCCTTCCCTTGTGGCCACAGTGGTAGGGAGGGACCAGCCTTGCCACACTGAAGCACCAGCTTCAGTCAATTAATACCTCTTTGCAGCATTGTAATACAACCTTAGTGCCTAATCAACCTTTTTACAGAACCAAACGTGGCACCTCTGTTCTCTCTACAAATCTGTCATCTATAACACCCTCCAGAGTTACCAAACCAAAATAAAAGGGAAGTTCTTCATATATTATCATCATTTCACACGCTAACATGCTTCAACTGGAAGCTAAAGTGGAATTAAAGGGCAGCATATGGATTTATAGACACAGCATTATGTCCTCAAGTCAACAATCTCAAATAGTCCCACTTTTCAACCAAACAGCTAATGTGATGGACAGGTTAATGAGCACTGTTAAAAAAGTTTGACAGTGTAAACTCACCTCATGTTCATACACACTGAGGTGTGGTTTAGGGTAAACTTAGGTGAGAATGGTTGGATTCAACCTTCCTTTTTAGTGTAGACACAGAGAGGTCCACACATCTACCAGCAGCACTGATGGGGTGTTTGCGGCATTTCCAGTTTGCGACTTATTTCCCATCTCTCTAAGTCAACTCTAAGCAGACAAATTAGCTACAAGGTCTTTCCATGTCTTCTAATAGGAGATGAATTAAGACCGCTATCAGTCTGTCCCTATTGCAGTGTTGAAATACCATGCCCAAGCTATTGATATTTTCTGTTTGGTTACACAGACATGGGAAGCAAAGTCAGGGAACGGGATGGCTTTTGTCCTCTCCCAAGTTATGCTCATTATGGCACAGAAAATGTACCCTTTCATTTCATGCATTACAATTTTCAGTGCTGAATCCACCCTAACTTTCTGCTACCTATACGTGTTTCATGTTAATTAAGAATATTGCTTTATGGATACCCTGAAAAAGCTGTCCAACGTATGTGGTAAGTAGCATTACTGATTTTAAGACTGGCAAGCTCTAAAAAAAAGCCTGAAAGAATAAATTCTTCTTAAAATAAATCCTTTTTAAAACTAATCGATTTGCCCACAGTAGTTTTAATACAAAAATATCTTGAATATCCCCTATCCATTTTTTAACCACAACTCATTCACAAGACTTCAAGACTGTTAGGAATCATTGATTTATTTCTCTAATTATCAACAGTTACTTAAGATTTTTCCAAAAAGTTTGGGGGTGGTTTTCATTTCCTACTTTTGCCACTGACCAGTAATTCATGAACTCCGGCTCACTGGAAGTGTACTTGTAGTGTACTCTGCATTTTCATTTAACACAGATTGCTTGGCCCTAACTGACATTTGAAGAACAGGGAAAAGATTAGCTTTCATATAGACTTTTTTTATGTATCCATCTATGTTAGGACTACAAACCGACTATGAACCGGGAAGCAGCATGGGCATGCAAGCTGAAGCGACACACAACTCAACATGAATCTTCACACATCCGCTCACTTAGCCAAGTACAGTGGCAAGATCATGGCCAGTTGCTATAGGACCGGGGTTCCCTTCACTCATTTAATTAAAAAACACAAAGTCACTCTTCTGCCAGTATTACACACTTCCCAACAAGTGCAACAACCCTGTGGCCCTTATCTGCTATTCTTACATGCTATGTAGTTGTTTGATCTCATTACTAATATGGCTGCACGCTTCTTGGAATTCGCATCTTCCAATTTGCTTCTGCTGTATTTTGCAAGAAATCATGTTGAAGTTGAGTAACTCTTTTGAGCCTCTACAAAGAATAGTCATTCTTTTTGCCTAACATGGGTAACTCTCTTGTACTGCACATGATGGTCTTTTTCTGTTTTTGTCTTTGTATCCCTAACCTACCTTGGAAAAGTAGGAATTTCCTCTGAGTCACTGACTTCCTCCGGAATTCTTAAAACAGGTAAGTACTGCCAGCAGGAACTGCAGTCCTTCAAAATCTAAAGCTGTCCTAAATGAACAATGCCTCTAAGTCTTGTTAGAGTCAACTATTTGAGACAGGATGCTGGATTTGAAAATCACGCACTTGTGTTTGTATAAACCTTTGAAGATGTAAAGTGTCACGTGCTCTTGTCCTTGGACACTGCCATGAGTTTGGTGAATTCTCAAACAGTGCATAACGCACTACTGGATTAAAGATGTAGCATTTTCAACAGGAATTGCACATCTACAGGATTGTTGTTATGTTAAGACAGACTGACGACAATGTCCTGCAAAGAAGCCACACTTTAACTGAGCTGTCAACAAATCAGGGATGGAGGAGAGCAAACGGACAGCTCTCCACCGTGCTGTTCAAACAACAATACTGCCAGGCACACATGCTTGCAGCTGGGAAAACACAGACACTAAGGTCTATTTTCCTTTCTGATTAAAACAATTGTTTTAGCAGTTAAGTCTGACAGCTTCCAGGAGCTTCTGTGTGCTTACTGGGTCCCACTGCTTCTCGTTTTGGTATCTTCCTTTCCAGAAGGTCTGTATTTCCTTGGCCATAACTCAATTCCTCACCAATGTTCTCGTCTGACTCTTCACTTTTCAAACATCCCCAAACCCAGCCCCTACTACTCCTCAGGTTCACAGTTGGAGGTTTTGTCAGAAGAGGAGTGTTGTAGTGAAATGGCCCTACTTTTGCCCTGCTTTCTACCCCATCCACACCTGCCCTCCCTCCTCTCCTAGACCCTGTCTTTCCTATTGCAGGTCCACTGCCTGTTTAAAATCTCCAATTCATTTGCCTCCTTTTCTTCCTAACCATGCTGCCACAACTCCTCTGGTTTACACAAATCCTTCCTTCCCTTGTTAAAAATCTTTCCTTAGTTGCCATTCACCCTTCTTCAGTCCAACTGAAACTCCTTTTGTGTTACTGTAATGAACAAGTGACGTGGACATCTTCCTGGTAAAGAGGGAATGCTTCTTCCTCACCTTTCATGATGTGTTTGCTAAGTTTGATATTGTCACTCACACTCTCTCTGTCCTTTGGCTTTTTTATTTTTCCTTTCAGCTTTCAAGAATCTTTGCTTGTTTGAGGCTTCTTCTGCCTCTCTGACCATTGCGTTTTGGTGTTTCTGCTGCCTTCTCTCTCTCTCTGTGGACTTGCCTCTTCCACTGTGTGTGCTTGCCTTACCCACAATTACCTTTATTTCTGAACTTCAACTATACTTAACTCTCCTCCCCTGTCTTTGCTGCTGCCACTGTTTCATTGCCATTCCTGGATGATCCTATATCAGACCTTCCCTGTAGTACTTGTAGCATCCTCTGACGCCAAGCTGGTAAGTGATTCCTCTTCTCCCTGAAACCTGCTTTTGTTGACCACACTCTTACCAGCGTCATCTCTGACTTACAAATGGCTTTAGAAATTAGGACACAAGACAGGGAGACTCCTAATGAAATTTAACATTCAGAGTGTCACATAGTAGAAGGATTGGGACTGATCTTTGTGTCTGAGATGACAAGTAAACATGGAAGGGGCATCAGACCTTCAGAAGAGACCTGCCAAGAGAAGGACTGTGTTAGACCACAGTCTAGGGAAAACTGGGAGAACATGCAGTCTGGGATAACCAACTGTGAGGTGTGGGGACAGGTCAGGTCATAGCTTTGGCTGCAGCCCCCAGGCTCCCTCTGACTCATAGGCTGCATTCAGGTGGTGAGTTTCAGGCTTGAAAACCTGCAAAGTTTTCCACCTGAGGAGATGGGGCAGGCAAGACAGGAGTTAGGCAGTAAAGGTCTGGGTTTTGGTGCGATAGGATGTTGGAGGGAGAAAAAGCTCTTGGTTAGATCCAAATGGTGGAAAGAACATTTTAATTAGAAATTTTGGCTGCCCCTGGAACAGCCCATGCTGCCTGTGAAACTGCTCGTCCAGACATGCCTTCTCAACCCAAGTATGCCATTTCCTTATTGCTGAATTATCTGACTCCAAGTTTTGCTTCTTTTGTATCCTTCACTACCTTTTGTTCTGCTCTGAGTGCTGGGAGAACTGTAACGTCCCTGCCTACCACACCGCTTGGCATGTCTACCATGCCACCTTCCTTTCTTCATCAAACCCTGCTGAAGGACAGGTTAGGTCCTGTGAGATGAATTAAGAAGATTGAGGCTTTCTGGATTCTCAGGAACCTTCACTAAATGGACAGCATTCCTCCTCCCCATATAAAATAACTCTGAGATGCTCTATATCTCAAGATGCATCAAGGCACTTTTTAACATGCTGTCATTTTATGTTGCTTTTTAAAACATTATAACACCTTCCAAAGTAAAAAAAATAAAATAATTTGCATAGTTAATCTCTTAAATCCTCTGCTTATGTAAAGTTGGTGAAGGAATGTTAAAGATTTTGAGCAAGTTTTATCTAATTAGGAAGGACTTAATTACTTCACTCCTGAAAGCTGGCCTCTGGCTGATAATTTTATGAGGATGGTATGCCTTTAGCAAAAACACAGAAAATAGTTTTCTGCCAGAACCTAAGAAAAGACAAGTTTCATCATATAGACTGTTATGAGTTTTGCACACGGGTTGCATTTATAAAAAATCTTGCTATCCAGCATAGAGAGGCAACCAAAACTGAAATCAGAGAAAGAGTAGCAGGAGAACAACTGATAAAGCTTCCACGTGTAAGTTCTCGCTCCTTCATCATGAGATCTGTTTCATGTTCAACCACTGTATTAACCAAGATATTCCCCCCACCTCATTCCTCTCCTCTTCTACCCCCAGCAATTTACTGGGATTCCTTCTGTGGATTATCTAAAAGCAGGGAAGGTATTCATGCACCGTTATCACGCCTGTTGTCACATGAAATATATTATACGGGTTTTCAGGCAGAATATTTTGTCTTGGAGACAGAAATGAAATGTCTACTCTGTGAAAGACGTGACAAGCTAAACCAGAAGCACACCGGTACAGACTCATGCAGCTCCTGGGCTGGATTCAGCTCTGTGGCCGGTGATACAGAATTAATCATCCTTTATGGTCTTTATGAATCTTATTCACACTGGTGGCTGAATCTTTTTGTGATCATATTAACTCTTACAAGGGAGTTTATTTATTGACGTATTTAAAAAAAACCTCTGCAGCCTGGTGCTTCACTACTTGTGCAAATAAATCTGGTAAAACACATGGAGCCAGTCGCTTAATTCAGAGTGACAGTCCGTGTGTACAAGTATCAGAATAAGGTTCTTATTCTGCCCCTCTTCATTTTCTGAAAGTGCTTTGAATTTTTGGTGTTTTCGTGTGAAGGCAAGTATCAAAGAGTTTAAGTTTAGTATTTGAACTAACTTTGACTTGGTCAATATTCTTTGCATGGGAAAGTAATTAAATTTTATTAGACTGACTCTGGTGTCTTACCCCACTTTGTGACCAATGCTCTTTTTTCATGTAAGTGGTGACCTATAGCCTGGGTGTTTAGCAGAAAGCTACTTTTGCAGCTTTACTTCTGTAACATTCCACATGATGGATCAAAACCCAAAGTTCCCCCCTCTCCATTCCATTAATTTCTCTATGGCTCCTTCATTCAAAAAATGTCATTTCAAACAAGCAAAAATTACTTATGATCCAACATACTGATACACATTTTGACACATAAGTTTAGCCTGTGACAAATGCACTTATGTTCTCCTGTTTAGTACCACATGTCCACCACTGTTGGTTTACAATTCCCAAACAAGTAAAGATTGCTCTTAATGGCATGTGATATTTCCTAGTCATGAACTACATTATAAATAGAAGGTAAAAGCATGTTTATATATGTGTATATGTAAAAAGATGTATATGTGTGTATATATTTTTTTAACCTTACATCTTTGTATATATGCATATTTGTACATATACCTATGTTCGTAGCTTTTTTGTAGCCTTTGTTTCCAATAATGATTTCAGTCAAAGTTCCAAAATATGGATTTCATTTAGGATTAATGAAACAATTAGTAAGGCAATAACAATTTACTGTTACAAACGTATAACAAACATGTGCCTTTTACAATAAACTTAAAATAATGTTTTTAATTAGCAAATGGAATCCAACATTTTCTAGTTGTCTTATTAAAATTAAATTAGATGCAGGGTTGGGAATTTTAATTCAAAACATTCACCTTTATTGTTGGAACACGTTCTTGAACGAGTTCCTAGATTATTTTAGTAAATGTCCATGCTAATGTACTTGTAAAACATGGGGTTCAATCTTGTTAACATTCCCTTCCAGAATTAGGACATTGGAAGAATTTCACTTCAGAAGGAAAAAGAGGACTGTATAAAATGACTTCAATCAGGCAAAGATTATTTCCATGTGTAACAGTGTAACTTAATTTACGTTCCTACATCTCAAAATAATTCATGCAGTATTTTTAGTAATTACTGAATACTTACTAGCTACACACAAGATCCCTCAGTTGAGGTAACTGCACTGCAAGCAGCGGTGGAATGAAATTTTACGTTTGCGGCAATGCGGAATATTCACATCACCTACTTTAAGGTGTGCAACTCAGAGGGCCTTTCTCATGACAGTGCCTACCTCCCCTCTAGCAACTGTGTAAGTAACCTGAAATTACTTATCTTCCTCTGTATCACATATTTCTGCAGTGTTTGTTGTGAACACGATGTCCTTAGAGTAAGAAATTAGATAACGTGTGAGAAAAAAAGACTGGATGGAATACCTCAGTGCCTTCTGTATTGCAAATTAATGTTTCTAAGGCAACTCAATCAAGAAAAGCAAAAAAAAAAAAGTTTGAGAAATAAGCACTTTAAGCAATAATGGCAGGGAGGAATTTCAAACAAATTTGCAGCTAAGTGAGGCTCATGCCTAATAGCTGTCCAGGGCTTGCTCCAGACCATTTTTGCTCTAGGTCTGTGAAGCTTGAAGGAAAGGACAAATTTTAAAGAGGTTCGAGGGAGGCATTTCTCTGTGTGGATAGTCAGGCTAAGCCAACAAACTGCAGAGCTACAACTGGGGGCTTTGAGTGTGAACTGCCTGTGGACACCAGCCACCAACTGCACATACTTACCTACTTCTGTACCGTCACAGACAGCACAGAGTAGGAGTGACTTTTTCCAGCCACATTAGGACACTTTTGACTCTTATTCAACTTAGGATAAGCAGTGGGGCACACTCAACTCACTAATAAGCTCCTGGAGTCAGGGCCACCCTGGAAGTCCCACACCAGGGAGTCCTGTGGCTTCATGGAGAAAGAGTGGATCAGGGACAAGCAACAGGCAGCAGCATGTTGGATTTGACCCTTCCCTTCAAAACCACCCTCACTGCTCCCCCTCCAGCCTTCCTAGTCCCTCAGACCCACAGAGGGGAGAGCAGAGGCAGAAGTGCCAAGAGGCAGAGGACGTGGGGACAGTGGGAAGAAGAGGAAGCATGTGGAGGGAGCAAGCCTCGGCNGGGAGAAAGCCTTGGCAAGCAAAAGTTGCTAAATGCTGTGTTTAGATGCTCAGACTTTTTTCATGGATTTGTTCCCTTGCTCATTGTCCCTTATCTTGTATTGGGACAGTTAATTACTCCCACGCATCTGCACGGCTTCCAACCTTGTCCTGTTAGAGATCATCCTAGTATTTTTTTCAGTCTAATTTTCCAGAGTCACTTGAATTCTAATCCCGCCATTCTGAGTGACTGAGCCTCTTCACCTTACAAGGGTTGCTTACTTTGCATGCCTTGTTTTACAAGGGCAAATGTGATTTTCATGGATACAAGTTTAATTTATGTCTTATCTAGAAAAAGAATCCCTTTTTGTTTCTGTAAATGTGAAGTTAATGCAAAAACACAAGTACATGAAGATAATGAAGTATGCTTCTGCTAAGCTCTGTGGTGCCTCATTTGTACCTCGTGCAGAATGCTGAACTAAGTAAAAACTTGATCTGCATCAAATGAAGTGAACTTAACTGACTTCCTTGAAGATTCATAAGTGAGGAGGCCGGAGAGCAAGGCTGCAAGGCTGTTTGGCTGCATGTGTAACGGGGAGAAATTCACCCAGCCATTCTGGCACCACACTCAGGAGCTACAGCTGATCAATAAACTCAATAAAACTCTCCAAATCGCTTGCTTCAGTTTTCTCTGGAAAATTATCAGTCAGAGTCTGGTATACAAATAAACAACTGTCGTGCAGATCCAAACTCCAAATATAAGGGAAAAAAAGGGGAGTTAAAGATTTGCACGTATCTTGTGCACCATTTTCCAAGAAAGCCCCCAGAAGTAGCCTTGTCTTGGAGAAGATTACAAAGGAAAGAAAAAAAGCAATGTAAAGGTCTTTCATTTAATCTGATACAAAATACCGTATGTTTTTGCATGCTTCATTAATGTTCCTTGGTTTGCCGCCTAGAAATGCACAATGGTTTCAACCTTCAGGGGTCAGCAGTGCTCAGCATATCTATGAACTGAGCGCTGAGCGACTGTGGGGACTATCGAATAAGGGCTGACTCTGCTGAATATTAATCCTGCAGTTTTAGGTTGGACGGTTTGGAATCTGAAAACCAGGTAAGTACATATCACACCCCATCGCACGGTGATGTGCGAATGCCACTAATCACCTATATGGTTCCCTTCTAAGAAAAAAAATCAGTATTTCATTCAGAGGGTGCATTTGGAGAGTATTCTTCTGAATGCTTGACTGTAAAATTCTGTGTTTACTCATAGTTTTGAAATTAGATAAATACTGTAGCCTTTTTTGAGCTTTCTAGTGCAGAGAGTCCTGTGTTTTGAGTGATAACATTCATTTTTGGAAAGCCTAATACTATCAAACCAGCTGTATGTGGTCTGGAATAAAGCTTGCTAAATGCAGCAGAGTTTTTGTGGTTGCACTGAAATAGGAGTAGTGTAAAGAGAGGCTGCTTCACTGTCTCATTTTTATGCCCAGTGGTCTTTCATAGACTGCTCTACCTAAATTTTAGTTTTAGTAGATTACCTTCAAATTAGAGAAAATTAGAGCTCAGGATTTACTCACAGTTCAATGCCTTACTCCACGAGAAGCCTAACAATTTAAATGCAAGGGAGCACAATCTTTATATCTTTAGAGTTGTCTTGACAATGTGCTGTTTATGGACTCTTTTTAGCATACATACACATACATGCATGCAAAGCCGAGAGGTTGAAGTGAAATGACTCAAACAGCGGATGTGTCCTGTTACAGAATTAACATTNTTCTTGTTAAATAACAGTAGACTGAATAAAAAGGGAATAAGAAGTGTGATGGATATGACAGTATAATAAATTAATGCTTACCATTTCCTGAGTGTTTGCAAAATCTGCCTCTTTCGAGCTACACTGCACCAAAAGCATTATAATATTAATCAGGACAATACAAAGGAATACATGTTTGTATCAAAATCTACTTAGAGTAATGAGCATTCCTGCTCCCTAAAGACAAAACCAAAATAAAAAACCAGTAGTTTTTCATCTCATTGAAATGTACATGACACCCTGGTGATGCCACTGCATATCCAAAGAGGCATGTTTATACGTGGTTGAAAATACAGCCTGAGCCTTAGCACATTGTCTTGCATGTAGAATTTTATTGCACGTGGAAAAAACTACTCTGCATATAACTCAGAACCACAGCCATAACCCTTCAAGGTATTTTTATTTGACCTCAAATGAACATAAAAAAGGAGTTCACAGAGCAGCCGTTACTTTGCGATTTCTGCAGCGTCTGTCAAGGCACTGCCAGTGCAGCCTCAGTGCAGAAAGTGTTAGCGCTTCTGAAACATGTTATTAGTGTAAATCTTGGCCTGGACTTGACTTTATTTTATATTTAATGACAAGATGTCAAAAATACTTTGATCTGTATTAATGTAGTTGCTGGAATGAAAGTCCTTTCAGTCAATTAGTGTTTTGATCCAATGCAGTTAGCTAAATCATCCAGTCTTCAAGCACTGATGCTCTTTTATACAACAGTCTGTCTCCCACCCATGACACAGCGAGGTGACTTACCACAAGGGAGTAACAAATCTTGAATCCAGGTTTAGCCACAAAGTAGTCATCGGATTTGAAGGTTATCTTTATCTGATTTGTTCTCGATGTTATTCTCGGAGGTACTTCCTTGTGTCCACACCACCGTCCTCGTATAACCGTGCTGGTCTCTGATACATCTTCCACTTCCACAAAGTCATACCTGGAAACCAGTTTGAAGGATTAGTTTTTGCTAACTCTAGACAGGAGCACAGCTGGAGACACAAAGACAGCTGTCCCCCATTCTCCGCTGCAAAACGTCAGACTACATATTATGTTGGGAGTCCCCAGCATAGGAAAGACATGGATCTGTTGGAGTGAATCTAGAGGAGGGCCACAAAGATGATCAGAGGGTGGGAGCACCTCTCCTATGAAGACAGGC
>RSEF01000001.1:208115265-208144263 GCA_003993805.1 Himantopus leucocephalus | reverse complement strand
TCAAAACTAGATGATCTTCAATGTCCCTTCCAACCTAAACTATTCTATGATTCTATAAAATGGTGGACATGCTTGGGAAGCACAAAATACCCTAAGCTGCAAGCTACTGCCTGAGTGCTCAAATGGCTGCTTTGTGTGCTCCTGGCACATGACAGACAGCATTTTCTACCACACTAAAATAGCAAAGGGAGGCACTTGCGTGTGCTTAGTACACAGCAAACATACACACTGCACTTCATGTGGTGGATAAAATATTATTTAAGGCAGGCTGCCCGAGCTGAGCAGCTGCAAGCCCTCATGCACCTTCTGGTGGTCCCCCAACTCCCTGCAGCAGCAGCAACTGGCTCCCTCCTGCTGCGCACGTCGGAGGGCTGGAGCAGGGCCGGAGCTGGGGTGCCACCATGCCAAGAGCAAAGGATGATGCTGAGAGGACACGGGGCAGCGCATGCTGCTGAAAGGTGGGTTTTAGGACATTCTTTGTAGGTGGCACGTTGTTCCTGATAGATGGTTTCAAGACACTCATTTCAAGCTTTCAAGCAGAAGAGGGCAGGCTGGCACTCCGCGTGCCACGGCGGGGACCCCTCCGCTCTTTGCCTGGGTGCTGTCACCAGGGGAAAAGCAACAGTGCAAGGTCACACCTTGGCCAAGGCACACGTGCCACAGCCATTGTGCCCCTGAGCCCAAAGAGGGCTCTGCCAGGAGATGCAGGAATGAGAGGACACAGTGACAGCACTCACTGCCACAGCCTGCGTATTTGCTGGCTTGGGTCATTTATTGAGTTCATTTCTTGAGCTGGAGAACAAGGAAGGCAGAGAATAAGTCCTGATCTCACTACATCTATGAGAAAAATAGTCCCTAATGTCTGTGGAGCCAGGATTAGACCCCACACATTGTGGCCGGCGAGGGAGAGGTGATGACAAGAGGGGCAGGTTGAGTGCAGGCAAGAAGAGATGGGGAGAGCTGCCATCCCAACAGTACAGTTAAGCCTTAAACTCTGGAGGTCTTTACCAGGAAAGGTTTTTATTATCAAAGCACGTGTATCCTCCAAAGAGGGAGTTTAAGACTGTTAACTGATTCCTACTAGAAATGTGCTGCTCCCCACCCCCAGGTCTGCGGGCCAAGCTCCTGTTGTGGGAGCTGAATAGCTCTGTAAATAACAGACCTGCTTTTCTTTTTCTGCTAAGAATCCATGTCAAAAAAACGCAAACGTTATGCGGCTTGAGAATATCGGCACTGCTGCATTTATATTCCCCAACCCCAAATTGCACAGAATAGAAAATAACAGCTTTGCCATAAACAAATGACTTAAATCTGCCCAATATCTGCTGAAACAAACAATTTTCGTAACACTACAAAGTTTAGTTCCAGACAGAGATAACCTTGTCTCAGGCTCTCTCCACTGTTCTCCACTCCCACTCCCTCGTGGTGATGGACGTGGTACCCGGGCAGAGCTCCGGGCTGCCGCACGAGCATCCATCACTGCCCCCGGGCAGCACGACAGCCAGTCAACGCTTATTCTAACATGAGGGGTTGCAGAGTTTTCAGCATAAGATTACCTTGTAGGCTTTGGTGAAAATTGTCCTGACTGGCCTCCCCACTTTTTGAGGCCAGGAGCCAGACTAACTGCTAGAAAAAATGGGGCAAATCCATGGGCTTTCAGGGATTGTTTCTGCTTTCTACAGCAGGGCTGCAACGGTCATGGAAGTAGGTGCAATCTCGGTTGTTTCTGTGCATCCAAGGAGCCTCGGGGGCTAGGTAATTTAATTGCTTTTCAGAATCATCTCTTATCAAGTGCCTGTGGAAATGCTCGCAGCACTTCTAAAAAATTCTGTAAAACCTTGAATATTTCCCCTCGTTCTCAAACAGGTCTGCTAAAGCATACCTTCTCATTCCTCAGCCTGAATGAATTTCAATCAGTTCATTCTTAATAGGATGCAAATTGCAATAATTAGCATTAATGAAAAATTGAAAGAAAACACTAGGAAGTTTCTGGAAAAAAAAAAGCATAAGGTCAGGAGCAAGTACAAAAGGAAGGTAAGGTGCAGAGGTCCTGAATTACTTGTCCAACACACATGGCATTCAAGCACACGGTCAGCCCTCAGCATTCATTTCAATTAAAACATGCCCACCCGGCTGCCTCTCTAAAACAGCACTGCAGGGTTTGTCAGGGACTGAAGTTGCAGAAAGGACCTAGTTTTGAAAAATGTATTGAGCATTAGCAAAAAATCTAACTATGCACACAGTACTTAACAGGCTTAAAGCCACCACGAGCTGTCTGCCCGAGAAATTCCTCACTCTGGAAGTAATACTACGCAAATAAAGGTCTTCCAGGAATGCCAGGGAAAGCTTTATTGCAGAAAAGAATGCGATATTTCTCCAGCTTCTATAGACATTATGGATGATGGAAGGTCTTTGCTTCTCTCTGCATCCCAAATTAGCTACTCTGGAAAATGCAGGCAGACTGTCTTCCAAGACGGTCCTCAAACCCATAACGCCAGTAACAGCTTGACTTCCTCTCACCGTGCCACCACCTTTAATGGCTCCCAACAGAGAACACTTCATCTTTTTTTTCCGCAGTAAATTAGCCCTCCGTTTCAAAGTTGCAATGCTTTAAGGTCAGCCACAGTTTATCCACTCTGTAAATATTAACAGGCCGCTTCTGTATGCACTAGGCTCTTGATCTGGGAAAGCGTTTGCGGTGCTGGGAGGTAACTGCCGTTACTGACTGCTGCTGATCTTGGACCAACAGCACCAGAGCGGAGCAGTGGCTGCCAAGACCATCAAGGCGCAGGGAAGAAGAGCCAGTTTCAGGCTGCATTCTTTTATTACTAAATGGAAAGGAAACCTGCAGAAATGGTTCTCTCTATTGGTAACATAGAAAATTAACAAAGCAAAACAAGAAAAAAAAAAATCCACCCTGTAAAACCCCGCAGAGCTGCCAAACCCTATAAATGCAAATTAATTGACAAAGAAGATAAGATAAGCAGAGGCTGGCTGCGCAGAAATCCTAACAACCCAGTTCTCTGCATAGATAAGGCATAAGTAACAACATGATCAGGCAGAGAGCTGAAGCCGAGACTTGAGCGTTTTATGTAAGCAGCATCACAGCAATCTGCCTTTCGGACCGCATGGGAATCCTGAGCCTGCTCTCTCCCACAGAACAGATAGCTGAATAAAAGAAATATAAACAAAAAACTCCACGGATTTATACTGTCTCAGTGAATGTTGGCAAGATTCACCTCTGTGCTCTGCTAACGCAAAGCAGTTTATCCACCTGGGTTAATCAGCCAGATCAGCTGAGCTTAGGGTCACTTTTGCTTAAAAGGGGAAACCAAAGTGATCGGGATATAGTAAAGTACACTTCATTTTATATATAACAGTATGCAGAGTACACTGATGTTTGTGGACGTATATTTAAAGGTTTTAAAAGAAACCGTAACAGTGAAGAATAACAATAAAGACAAAGAAATAATTTGAAAAACATAGTAATATTTTTCCATGCATTTTTATCTGTCCCTCACACCCCAACATAAACACACACCTACTCACTCATGCCTCCCAGAGCTTTCCACCTACTGAAATAGATTTTTTTTTTGCCTGGCTGAAACAGGACAGAGGTGATAGAGGACAAAATCCTATTAAAGTAGTACCTGAGTTGTTGGGTAGCTGGATTTGAGTGTACAAGCTCCTTGTGCTTAAAATATTATAGAAAGACTAAAAACTGCCAAAACGGCTTCACGCCCCAGACAGCTCAGTTTATTTATAAACAAAAAAAACGATTCGGGTTGGAAGGGACCCTTGGAGGTCTGTCCTCCAACCAGGGCCATCACTGACCTGGCCAGAGATTGTCAGGATTTAGTTTGTAGTCTCATGCCAGTGGCCACATCCTTAAGCTCGAAGGTGGTATTAAGAAGCCCTTTGCAAACTTCCACTCGCCACTCACCTGCAGATATCATTTTCAGGCTCCTCCAGTCCAAACTGATTATCGAAAGCCAGCTGAATCCTGGTGCTCTCTGGGGAGTGGAGCCGCCACGTCAGCAGGAGGTTCCTGGGGTAACTGCTGGGGAAGCGAGGACTGTGGATGCAGCCGTTCCCTGCCACGCTGATGGTCTCTTCTTTTCGGTACAAGTCTGTGAGGTGATTGCTCTCTGTTAGTAGTCACAACTTGTAGAAATTAGTATGTTGTTCCAGTTACAGGAAGGCAAAAAACACAACAGTTTACAACACAGCACAAATTATTTGCATTTAAAATCTATAAAAAGTTGGGTCTAGGAGCAGTTATTGTTAAATAGGAAGTACAGTGTATTTTCTCTAAATTTAACCCCCTATAAAAAATAAGAACAACAGTACTCAACTATATAGACTTTATTTTAAGATAAATATATCATTACTTTTACATTGATATCGATTATATCATTTCCTTCTCACCATTTTGGTTTTAAAACAGAATTTAAACTTTAATAAAAGCTGCAAGCTTGAGAACAATGAAGTGAGACTGAGTGAAGTAAAAAGGGAAACATCCCTGCTTCCCAAATTTGGTGCTCTGGGGAGAGATGTCCTCTAAACAAAAGCAGCAATAAAAAGCTGCAGGAAAGTGCGTGCGAGTGAGTCTAAGTTTGTATACTGTGCTTAAGCATTTCCTCCCAGAAGCATGTGTTAGGTCACATTTTGATTTTATTTATATGGTGTGAATCATTTGCTGTCAATGGATCATTAACACAAATAGCTACTTCACGCTTACACCGACGTAACTGAAGTCAGAAACTGTCCCACCAACTGTCTTATTGAGTAACTTCAAAACAAATAGCCAAGTCTTTACTTAATTCAAATTCCACAACTTCTGCCTGAGCAAATACTCAATTGTTCCTAAAGTTTACTTATACTGAGGTAAAGCCTCAGCTGCTGTAAATCCCTGGCTCCAAGGATAACAGGAACTGTGGCAAGACCCAGCTCTAAAAGTCAAAATGTCTTCTCAGTTGCACCATGCACTTGCATTGTCCAGCTGTTAGTGACACAGGAATTTGGCTTCCAGCATCAAAGACCGGCAAACAACTATTTTTTTTGTGCATTGACAACTTCAGTGTGGTGAAATTTCGAGGATCAGAAGGCTCCAAGGCAACACACAGATCACGGCAGGGTTCAGTTCCCAGTTAAGACACTGGGATCTAAGCCTCCATCCATGAGACAGCTACCTGTGTTCCCATTGTGGTGTGTGGGGATCTAGGGCTCAGTTCAGTTACTCACAGAGAGATTTCTAACACCATTTAATACATGGTACAGTTTCCTGCCTGGCCTCCACCGGGTCAGGGAGGTCCAGTAATACATCCAGTAGCCCCCAGCAGAAATCTTGTTGAAGCTGTGTTGTCTCGCAGAGCCACCTGCGCATGGGCAAGCTGAGGCCCTCCTCAACATGGCCGGTGGGAGCTATACCTGGACAGGTTTTGACTCAGTCATCCAACTGCATTGACCAAATTTCTACTTACTGACAGGAACTCAGACACTAATTTTATGTGAATGCCTACACTGTCCTCATCTTAAATTGAACATCACCCCCAGTACTTTGCTGAAGGTCAGGTAAACCTCCAGTTTCACTACAAGCAACAGAACTGTAAAACTGGAGTGTTCTCCTGAATTTGGCTACTGAGGAAGAGCAAACGGGGGGAAAACTTCTCCCACCGAGGCACCCTATGAAAGCTCAGAAGCATGACCCAGTAGTACACTGGAAATACAAAACCAAAGTAAGCAACCAGCCACAACCATCTGTCACACACGGTAATCAAGGTTCTGTCTCTTAAAATAAAATCTAACGTTTGACTGAAGCTCTCTAAGCTTCTCAAAGAAAAGAAATATATTTGTTTCATAACCGTTGATGGAAAACAGGAACCCAGAGAAAAGGAACAAACTTAATGGTAAGTACATTTATTTGTCAGGTTGCTTTTCACTGGTTCCTGGCTGTAAATACCTCCCTGTACACAGCTGTAAGCAAAGCGTGGCTGTGTGTCAACAGTTCAGTGTACCTGTCTGAACGGGTAATAATTCTAGTTTCCCAACAACGTGAAACTTAGACGTTAAAAGTCTGGGTTTCCTGTAAAAACTATCTCCAAAGATCTATTTGTGACATATTTTTAAGATGCTTTAATTCAAGATGAAATGTTCTCATACCCTGAGCCACCGTTTCTAGGCAAATACAGCCCTGACTCCATAGCTCAAGTGCAGAACTAGCCAGTTTTGGTTTGTTTTGTTCTGTTTTACCCAAACAATTTGCATTGGAAAACTGACAGTTCAGTGAAAATAAAGACCACCCACCCATCAGTTTTGTTGCAATTTTCATCAGCAACATCTACACTCAAGTCTGTTTTCTATTTTATTTTATTATAATTTTTTTTTTCTGAAAAAATAAAAATAAAGACACCTCTGTTTTTTCCCCCAATGTGGAATGAAACAAAATGTCCAGCCAACACTCCTGAGTTCCTACTGAAACGCTGAGGACCTTTGGATCTGAAAACACCCAGTACATCCAAGAGGACAAGGGTATTTCACAGGACTATGTCCACAATGTCCGTGAAAAGAGATGAAAATAAACAGTTTTGATGAAAGCAAATTCTGCACTTTTGAATGAAACAACCATTCCCTAAGTCAGAACAAAAGCTACTGCAGTAAAACATGGCAGAACTCATCCTATACGTGAGAGTACTTTGCTCTTCTTCCTTGGACAGCAAACTCTTGCCGTTTTCCCACTATGAGTATGCATTTCACTATGTGGTGCAATGTGGTTCATGCTTCTGAGGGAAAGGTTCCCTTTTCCCAGCGAGTCCTAGTACAGGCTTTACTCTGGAGTCATCAGGTGCTGAGATTAGAGTGCTAGGGACAGTATCTTTTACATATGCTCATATACATACCCCCAAACAAAAAATCTGTGCACTTTACTCAGCACACCAGCTGAGAGAGTATGTTACCAGTATTCCTGTACCTCGAGAAGACAGGCTCTGTCACAGCTTTATATTTACACAGAATCACAGAATGGTCAGGGTTGGAAGGAACCTCTGGAGATCATCTAGGCCAACCCCCCTGCCAGAGCAGGGTCACCTACAGCAGATAAACAGCAAGTATATGTAACTTAAACTCTTATTCCCACAGACCGGGGTGCCCTGCCAGCAAGCCCACCACAGCTGCCCAAGACCAGCCCTGAAATGCAGTGGCTGGCGCTGCTCTGCAGTATCCAAGTTAAAGGGTAGATGGAGAAATAAAGCTGCACTTGTTAAAAAGCTTAAAAATCAAAGCACAGTGACTGGTTATTTCTATCATGGTAAATGCAGTAATTATAAAGGCATTATAGAGGAAAGGCTGGAGAGAAGCATGAGGATACAATGCTCAGGATAGTAAAATAGGGGATATAAAAATATTACAGTTTGAAGATATGCCTTTTCCACAAAGGAACAAAGTACGTTTGACGAGAATGGCCATAAATACTGTTTCTATAACCCACATGGGATGAAATGCAAAGCCACTTAGGGCCTTCACCTGACACTGGAGTAGATTTTTCAGGAGCTATGAAACAGCTTAATTCTCTCTTATCTCTCTCCATGCACTGAATTACAACCTGAAGCGGTGTAGCCAGGACTGGAACCAAAAGCACTAGAGTTTTCCAAAGGGGTTTTCACTGGGATTTTACAGAGTTAACTGGTTTAGTTAGATGCGGGAACACTGTCAACCCAAACTCGGTCTCTGGAGGTTGGCCCCTCATGAATCATCAAGCATCTGGGAAACAGCTTGAGGACATGTGAGCAACTCCTGTACTTCTTGTAGCAACTAAGATGTGAGACTAAAATGACAGGACCTTTCCAAGCCGACAAGCATTGTCCTTATCACATACACTGGGGGAACTCACGGAAACCAAACACTGGCCATGGGGAAAGTCAGGAAAAAACCCACTTGACAAAAGATGTAGGCAAAGGAAAAGGCAGTGCCTCTTTCAAGGCACTGAACTATCCCATATTGCAATGCAATACAATGCAGTATTATACAGTGTCCTGAATGTCACATACTAACTGTATTCGGTAATGCTTTATGGGAGTAAATAAAAGACGACAGTGGGTAATACACTGCCTGTCACATTTACTAAAAAGCATATAAAATCACTTCACAATGAATAAAAGTAGGTGTTAAGTCATAAGGCAAAAAGGCCGTTTAAGCAATGCACAGAAGGAGGATATTCTAGACGGCAGGAGCTACAAGACATCCTTGCACTGGGGGAGGGAAACTATCTCGCTAGCAAGATGAGTGGGAAGGAAGCTGGGAGACATCTTCGCGGTGAGGCAATTCCTTGCAGAGTCTGAACTGACTGGGAAGCAGCTTGCAATATATTTTATTTATCTGAACTAATCTTTCTTTTCTTTTCCTCTTTATTCTTTCCCAACCACTAATTTTAAACATAGTGGTATACATGATACTCCAGCTGTCCAAGTCAGAGGAGCTCACATTTAAGTGCTTAAAGCAGCTGCATCTTCAGAAGTGCTTGCCTTACCCCCTCCCTCCCCCATCCCCCCAGCATGGAGGGCAGCTCCATGGAGGGTGTCAAACTGCAAACCTGGAAGTTCAGCTCAATATTCAGAAAATTGTGCTTGTCTCAAGACGTTCCCCGCCGTGGGTGCCCAGCACATCTGATGTTTCTCCTTCCCAGCTGGGACATGTTCTCCTAATGCCATGCTGCATGAGGAGCAAGACTCAGAAACACAAATTTCACCCTGTGTTTGCTCTGGATGCCTGCGTTTCCTTGAAAGCTTTAGCAGTGTATCAACACATTCTTGTTAAAGCTACTCCCAGTCATGACGTACCTACTACACAAAGAAGCTCGCTTTTATTATCATCATTCAACAGACAATGAATTCCTTCACTAAAATAAAATTTTTAAAAAAGGCAATTACTGCTTGCTAATAGCTAATGTGACACCTGTTCTTCGATATCCATTGAGCAAGAAGAGTCCGTAAGTATCCATTCCTTCAGAAAGAAGAATAATCCAGAGAATGACCTTGTCTTGGACCTAACCAATAATGTGGAATACTTAGTTCCACTTTTCTAAGGTTTCTGGAATTTTAGCCTCACTTCCTAAGGTGATGTCGTATAAGTTTGTTTCTGTCTTTCTTCCCCTTGTAGAAGTGGTTGGCCAACCTCAACAACTTTGACACAGTGGTAGAGGCTGAAAAGATACCATACTCTGACATGTTTTATGACAAGAAATATACCCTCTTAAATCCCATGGAGCGTAACCTGATGAGCTCATCCTCTGCTACAGCTGAGGAGAGAGTTGCTGGAAACCATGTGAAGTTCATTTTACCACTCATGAAACTATTTGTTATTTCAGGAAAGGACCTTGGGAGTTTGCACATGGGAGTTTTCCAGATATAACCCTCCTCCCCCACGGCTGCTCTCTTTGAAACATATACGGCGGTCAATGGTTTGCCACCAGTTTTTAAACAAATGAGATAACCTTCGGGGAGAATAATAGTTCTTCAGTTCCTCCAGTTGAAAATTAGCCTGATCTAAATAGCTGAATCCACAGAGTGAGAAGCAAAGAACAGTAAAACATTTTTGAATCCAGGCCACAAATCAGTTCATCTCGGGGACAGGCATGCCAAGCAAGCTGTATTTATAGCAGCCTGTTCAGATATTCACTGGCTTTTTTTTATTTCCCCACCCTCCTGCAATAAGGAGAAACTTTATTTGTTATCCATCAGGTTCTGTGTAAATCAGAGGAAAAGATGACAGAGTTCATGTGCGAAATACTGTATTCCATAGCTGGTCACAGTTTGTTGGGAAGATACAAAACTGTGAGGTCATTTACCTTGTTAAAAATGGTATTTTTTTTAGCGAATATAAATAATAAAATGAATCCTAGTCAGTGAACAGAACATCGCATTTCTGCTCTCTAATGAAGAAAATAATACTGTATGGTAGTATCTGCCTTAGACATCTCTGTCCTTTTAAAGACAGAAGCCTAACGCACCCTAGACAGCTCTGCTCCCACCACGGTTCACCAGCAGTTCTCCAAGAAGGCGGACCAAGGGAGGGAAAGGGTTGGGTTCGCCAGTAATGAAACAGGAATAGCACAACCCTGGCCAGGTTAAAAATTGTAAATTGTCTCTTATGGAGGCACTAAGCTGAGAACACAATCATTCTGGTATAAGGATGCATATGTAAGAGTATATTGGGCCAGTGGATCCAGTCCAAAGCATTACTTTAGGTAGCTTTCAGCTTTAGACAACTTTAATAGTCCCGTTTATTTCAAGCAGACTACAAACTAACTTACAGCTAAAGCTCATATTTACAGAGTTTGCTGGATTGAGACCCAAATGAGAGAACAGCATTTTAACACCACCCTATGTGTTACTTGTCACCCAGCAACCGAGCAATTAAGAAGTGGACGCAAACCCCACCGGAGTTGATAAAAAACTCTCAGTTCGGTTGGCTTGCCACTGAACTTCAAAAAAGCAACTCCAGGTACCTGCTCCTTCTCTTATCAACAGGTCCTTTCTTTTTATCAAGAGCATGAAAGATACTCCAGGCATCATCAGAGTTCAAATCCAAAGCATGATCTGTTCTGTCACTGAGGCAATATCAAAAGATGCTGTTCAGCCAAATTCAGACCTCACGTGCACTCACTCAGCTCCCTCTGAATCCTTGAGCTGTGTGGAGATCTTTGGTAGAAGAATGTTTTATATCTATATAGAATATATCAAAGCAATGAAAAATTGAGCTGTAGTTTAAAGAAGCAAAATTAACCAGTGCAGAATACCAGTACAGAAGGTATCAGAGAATGAAAAAACCCGGCCGTCTAAAATTCAAGTCAGAGCCATCACACATTTTGTAACAGAAGGGTTAGCCGTCTGCCTGTGCTTCTGTGCAGAGCAACCCCACGAGTCTTGGCACTACATAGCCAATCTATGGTTGAACAGGACCTCAGTAAAGACCACTCATGAGAATATTAAGTGGGCAATTGATAAGGAAGTCCAGGCATAAAATTCATAGAGACAGCTTCTCATGATAAAAGCATTATTTTATTTGCATTCAATAATATTATTTGTACTATGGAATGGTCACCATCATAACTGCATTTTGAATGCGGTACTAAAGAAACAGTCCCAAAACGAAGAACAGGCTGGACTGCATTTTGGTGAGATGAAGGCTGTGACTCTCTTTGGTTCCCTTTGGTGGGTGCCTTGCTCCTACTTCCACAGATGAATATGGAGAAAACAATTCCTTACTTATTTTTATGGGCATATCAAACTCTGTGATGTTTGCTTTTTGCAGTGACTTGTATTACTTGCCTTTATTTGACCTCTTGATAGAGATTTTGTTCTACGCAAAAGAACATGCTGAATGTCTTACATTAAAGCAAAAGTGTTAACAGAGAAGTAACATATGTTAGGCCAACATATAAAAAACTTTGTTAACTGCTAGCTCTTTCATGGGTGGTAGTGTTGCAATGCAGCTCTCTGTTGGACTTTTAAGCCAACAGCAAAATGAACGTATTTTTCTCTTGGGATTCCATAATTAAGTATGAAAAAGGAAANTGGGTGGTAGTGTTGCAATGCAGCTCTGTTGGACTTTTAAGCCAACAGCAAAATGAATGTATTTTTCTCTTGGGATTCCATAATTAAGTATGAAAAAGGAAAATGTGTATATCAAGAATGTGCAGCTCTAATGATGTGGAGCAAATAACTCCATGAGAATAAAAATACAAAAAACCTTGAGAAAACGTGAGAAAAAATAAAGAGGGAAATGACTCTCCAGTGCTACAAAGAGCTTAAGGGAAACCTGATAACTGAAGCAGAAGTTTGCAGTAAGCGCCAACACCTCCATGAGAAGGATGGAACACAACAAACTTGTGTAGTGCCTTGGACAAGACGATGCCAATTACAGACACAATTGCTATTACACATGAAGATCAACACCAGACTTTGGCTCACACTGTTTTGCAAAGAACTGGAGCATTGTGGATTTAGGCACTCCAAATTTTCCTGTTTAGGCAGTGGCTTCAAGTAAGCAGGCCTTTCTTCAAATCCTCCTGGTACAATGAAAACATACTCCTTTTTCATTTCCACTTCATTATTTTTCAAATTTTTACAAGCAAGGACTATTTGCCTCAGAAATCTGGCATGGCTCAAGTCTTAAAAGAGAATTTGTTTTAAGATACTGTTTTAGAAGCTGTTTTAGTCAAGCGCTCCTAAGACTCCACAAGATGTGGAATTTCCTTGAAGAAAGAAAAATGTCGATAAAAGGAAAGAGAAAATGCGGTCAAAGGGGGAAAGACTTCTCATGTTAAACATATTGTAGCAGATAGACAAGCAATTACTGAGTGGAAGGTCGTACGTTAGAACATTAGGCAGTAAAAGGAGAAGCTGTTTCAAAAGTCAAATCAAGGCAATTTTCTCTTGTAACGTGAGTTTCCTTACCCTCTATGCCAGTACTGAAGATCCAAAATTCTCTGGAAGGGAGTGAAAGGTCACTTCCTATAATGGAAAGTCTGGCAATAGTATTCTAGCAGACATCGTTTCCTTGGCCTGAGTTTGCCACGAGCATGCTTTTAGTCTCTTAGGGTCCATATATCAACAGATTGCACAAAGATAAAAGCTTGTGGGGATATTTCAGTCCCTTTGAGGCAGGTGCCTTGAAGACCTAAGTACCTGAAAGTTACCTAGATTTTCTAAAAAAAAAAATATAGGCAGATCTCACTGTATTAAAATATGATTGCCGGTAGTCCTTTCCTTTTCCTGGAGTAGCCTAGCAGCTAAATTTCTTGCAAGGAAATAGGAGCCTGTGTTGTGATTCTTCTATTTGCTTGAGAGAATTCAGACTACTTCTGTCTCCTTCCAAGGGAAGGATGTGTTCTGGATGCTGCTTCAAAGATGGGTTGTCCATTTTCCAAGAAACAGTTAAGAGGTAAAATGAAGAAGCAGCTCTTGGCACAGGGACCACAACCCAGGACTTAGCCACAAAGTAAAGATCCAGCAGCTTTTCTACTTTCTGGCTCCAAGACGTGCTGTTCTGGGTCTCTGACAGTTTAGACCAGAGCACACCACGGTTCCTTTTTTGTCCCCGTGCCTGAGATTTGTTCTCATGGAAAGCACAACACTGGGGCAAAGAGGGCAGTAGACATTGAGGTCTTTTCCCAGAATGGAGGCAGAACACAAGTAGGGCCACAAGGACGGCTTTCCATCATTTAGATAAAACCCCTGTGTTGAGAAACAACATTTCCCTGTCTGGAAAGCAATTTAAGGCGTACATACTGAAAGTACTGAGTACTTTAAGTGCAGAGGATCTTTCCTGTAAGTGCTTAGGACTTTCTCTGGAGGTTTGGCATCAGAATGCTGCAGAGCTGTCATGTGGATAGATACTGCAATTTAACAAAGTTTCCAGGCACATTCATAAAATTCTTGGCTGTGGCCTTCTTTTATTGTTATGATCTTGCACCAAAGGATCATCTAGAGATTTCCTTAGTTCTGCAGCAAAGAACGAAACGACATGCGGTAAAGAGCAGGAGAGCTCATTCACTGCCAATGCGGGCAGATGCCACCCTATATGGGACCATTGGCTGGGAAGATGATGCTGGTGCACATCAACACAGCCCACAAACTCAGGTGATGCTATGCCACGTGCAGCAAAAGTCTCCCACACCAGCCCAGCCACATCCTGATCACTGTAAGCTGAAACCAAAATTGGAAAAGGAGTTGGCTCCAAAGGCTCGAGTTACACATCCCCGTTTCCCAAGTCCTTTCTGGAAAAACAGCTGTTTGGCTGGTTGCCAAGAGGAAGTGATTGGAAACGTTCCTTCTAGGCTGTGTGGGGGTGTTTGACAAAAAAAAGAAGAGCCTAAGAAGGGGTGGACCTAAGCCACCACTCAGGCTCCACTGGTGCTGCTGCCCCATGCAGTCCCTGCTGCAGCCATCCCACCTGCACTAAGCCCACGCAGTACAGGGCTTCGCGTATGTCACACTGCCTGGTGAGGGTAAGGATGGCAAGTCAGGAGAATCACGTTGTTTTTATTTCCGACTGTCGAATTTACCAGTCATTTAGTGATACTCAGTGCGTGAGCCAAGCCACCTAGTGCAAAACTTTGTTCTCCTATCGCTTCCTCATTGCAGTGCCCGACACCGAAGGGGCAATGGGAGCAGTGAAAAGACACACACAGGTAAAGGTAATGACAAGGTCAGAAGACTACTGCATGACAGTTCTCTGTTTAGCAGTGGATGTCTCATTGGTTTCGCTCTCTATGTGAACCTAACGTTCATCATCAATTTTGTGGCAGTTGGAGATTCTGATCAACGTGTTGTGCACTATGGAAACAAAGTGAAAGATAACGTCTCCTCTGAAAAGTCTACAATTTACAAGATAGAGGATGGAAGAACTAGAAAGTCCAGAGAAACATTATCTATATCATTCAGCAAACCAGTGATGGGACAAAGAATTAAATATCTCTTTTCAAAGCCCTTAGAAAACCAGGTTTTGTTCTTTACCTGGAAGCTCCTTAAATGGAATGGGGAAACTACAAATAATAACAATAAATAAAACAACTACGTAGGTTACTTCCTCCTTTTCTAGGAAACTGGTTCGCAATAAAAGGAAGATGTGCATGGAGGTTTTCTTCCCGAGAGAAAGGTTTTCTGTCCATTTCAGCCATTAAATAAATTTCATCTCACACAATTTCAGCTGAAAAACATATCATCAGAGCAGAACTGGGACCTTCTGCTGCAGACGTTCTCAAACCTTTCATAATACATTTCCCTATTCTTTAGTCTGTTCAGTTAGGGCCATGACAGATACTGCATGAGCAGATGAAAACATATTGAAACCTGTTTAGAGGAAACGATATTTAGGACTCTGCTAATACTCCACAGGGAACAGACATTATGCATCTTTATGTTCTGAACAGGGCTGAGTATACTGTTGGCAAATCAAGAAGTAATTAAATAATCCTTCACTTTCATGGGCCTTTGATGAACTCTCACTTTTAAACGGAAAACTGGAGTCCCCCGTGTAATCACACTGGAGGTAATGCCAAACTTCAAAGTTGTCCTTTGACTGTGGATTCAGTGAAACATTTGCAAGAAGAAGAATTGAGCAGTTACAATGATAAATTCAGCCAGCTTCAGCTCCAGATCTTGCCAGCAGGAACATGAAGCAGCACATTTCACTCCTCCAGCTTTCAGAAGACACACAAGACAACAAAACACTAACCAGCACACACCACCAGCACCCCCTCACCTTAAAGCTTCCAGAGAAGCATGGTGAATCAACCAAACTCACTTTGCCCCTACCCTACTGAGAGCCTAGTGCTGTGGAGAAATGCCTGTAGATGTCAGGGCAGAGGATTCAAGTGAGAAATCTCAGGCTGTGCCTTACTTCTCTTGACCTAGATTGCACATCAAAAAAGCAGAGAACCACACAATGGTGGTTTGCATGTAGCTGAACACCAGATGGGACTTTGATGCTTGGCTCAGGCATGACCAAGTAGGTCCCTGGGAGCACATGGGACCCACCATGTGGACACCAATGCCAGGCCACCAAGGCTTGCAGCCTGCGGGCAGCCCTATGGTGAGAAGGTCCACCCTCCATCTGTGTTGGATGGGGAAATCAAAGGGAACTATTTCACTGCTTTCTCTCCCCAGCTCTGTGCTGGTATTGACGTTGCACATCTAGATGAATGTCACGTGTTGAGGTCCTGTCCACTAGAAAGACACAGCTGCGTGTTGACTATTTAACACAGCTCCGAGCAGCTGTTTGGCCGGAGAGGAGCCCGATAAGAGGCTTATATGACTGAGATAAAAAGGGTGAGAAAGTCCAATAAACACAGTACTCTCACATCATTTCATTTTGTGAACACCCTGTATCAGAGCTATTGAATGGATACAGGGACATACCGCACCATTTCCTAGGAAAACCTTTTCCACATTAATGCTTGAAGTGCAGAAGGCTACTTTGGCGCTCTTTGGACTACCTGGACAAGTGATTTTTACTCAGTTAGCTTTGCATATCTTCATGGCATCTAGGATTATAATCCAGTAAGACAAAAAATTTAGCATCAGTCCATCTCTACTCATAACAAGAACAGAATATACAATGTCAGGAGGTTTTTTTATTAGTTTCAGCAACCTTGAGCCAGATATTACCAGACACAGGACCAAGAAAAGAAAATTCACCATAGTCCTGCCTAAAATTATACTTTGGTCAGTTTCCAGAAAAAAAAAAAAAAAGAGGGATAATTAATGTTCCTTTATTGCATTTAAAGCTCAGACAATAACAGTTACAAGCCACTTCACTCTTGCCAGGTTGAACCCTTGCCCAAAAGAAGAAAAAGGTTGAAGTTCATGTGTTTGACACAAGAAAAGCAAAAAAATTCAGCTTGGCAGAACAGATATGAAAACAGGATTTATGACAAGTTTGGTGTAAGGAAAAATTGTATTTTTCTGGTTTCTATTTGTTGGAAAGGATTCCAGAGACCTTTTTTTTTGCTATTTGTTTGCACTTCCAACCTGCTTCAGTCATTCCCACTGAGTTTATCTCAGTCTTTTCCATGGAAACCACGGAAGAACAGTCCATCAAAGGATAAAATTTTAAACCTTTCTTGATTTAGAGTCCTACTTTACAGCAGACACTCAAGAGTACTCAGTACCAACCAATTTTTGTTGGTACCAATGGTTGGTACAACAACCATTTTTAGGTTCCCTAGAGTGAAATGTTCTGAGTTTTTTTTTATAGCTTAGACTGTAATTAAGAAAATACCACAACTATGACCTTGAATATCTTTTAGTATAAACTATAATTAAATAACTGACATCTTTGGTAAATAACAGCTGCAGCATGTGTTACTAAAATCAGTTGTGAGTAGTGTAAGTAGTATTTTATTTAGACAGCTCTGCACTGCTGTCCTATCAGTTGCTGGCCTCTGTATTGATTTACTTGATTTAAAGTGGTTACTTGTTTTGCATTCTCAGGGTGCTCCTCATCTCACAACAGCTCCACCTTTCTCAAACCTTCATTTTCTGATTTGTTACTAAAACAAACTTCCTAGAGCGTAAACCTGATGAGCAGTTTTGAACACTGACTCGCTCCATGCTCAGCCGTGTCTCCTCTCTGGGCAGCAGCAGTGAGATGCTGGACTCGGCTACGGCGGTAGGGGAGGGGACCAGACACCAGCTCAGGGAAGCTGCAGGAGCACTGGGGCAATTGCACCGAGATGTTTCATCTCACCTCCTCCCCACACACCGGATTTGCCAACCCAGTCCTTGCCCTTTCAGTGCACGAGGTGTGGGGCAGCGTTTCAGAGCCATCGCCCTCGCGGCGCTCCCCGAGAGCATCACGGGTGATGGATGCGACGGAGCGTGCCACGGCACGGGCTGCCCGCATCCACGCTCCCTCTCTGAATTACAAGTCTGCACGTACTTTTCAAATCCACACTGACATGAACAAATACAACCAAGATTTGTGCAGCAAATATTTGGCAAAGAGAAGGCGGCCCTCCTTCCCTCCCTGTTTCCCTCCCTCCCTCCATGGCTGGGTGCAGCAGGGTCAGCGCTGGCACGCACTGGCAGAAGGCGGTGGTGTTCCCGAAAAGCAACAGGAAAACCTGAAATCCCAGCAGACCCACTGGTCGAAGCTTGCTGAAGGTTTGTCTGATACACAGCTGCAAGGTAAAGGCAGTGAGTCTTCCTGATTCATTCGCTTTAATTAAGGGACTGGTAATCCCCCACCTGCCATTCAAGTCTACCCGTACACACATTTACTTGGTTATTTCATACATAAAGCTTTAAATAAAATGCCTTTCTGTTTTGTTCCTACTTTTTAATGGATGCAGAGAACCATTCTGTCAAGAAAGAAACAAATGCTCCACTAAACCCATCTCAATGGACAATTTGTTTCTTCAATGCAGCATTTAAGTAATAAAGAAAGAATAAACATAAAATTCTCCTAAGAAATAAAATGAAAACACCCTTAAAAAACACTTGTCTGAGGCACATTAGGATGCTAATAAACTCAGATCAGACATTTACAGACGAAGCTCGCTCGCCAAATCCATTTTCATAAAGCAGTTAGACAACTCGGAACAGGAACATTTGATTGTGTAAATTAGCAGCATCCTTATAGGGACCACAGCTATTTACACCAGCTGAGGATCTGACCAGAGCAGCTGATGAAAGGGGGAAGAAAAAACTGTAAAAGCAGGATGCAGAATCTGAGAAAGGGGAGGGGCAGTAAACGCCCTGTGCAGTGATACACTGAACTCATGAGAAATTGAACTAAATCAGCTCATAGTGGTAACAGGGAAAATTCAAAGAGTACCTCTCTGACCCAGTAATTAGAGTTGAAGAAATAATGGATGTTTTTCATTCACAGGTTGAATTGGGGAGGGGAAGGTTCCTATTTATATCAGCATGGGATGATTTGTTTGATCCAAAGCAAAACATTTTATTTTCAGGTCACTTAATCCTGAAAATGCATGTCTAAATAAATATTAAGAGATAATATGACATTTTTTTTTTTTGTCATTTCTGAATTATCTTCTGGACATAAAAGTAATGACTGAATTCAGCCAAATTTCTGAATTCCATTTACTACTTTCCACATTTTTAGGGCGATTATAATTTCCAAAAGATAAAACAAAAAATGGGTCCATAAGGCACCCTTGAAAGTCTTGCCCACCTGGACAGGGGATTCTTGTATGACTCAAAAAGAACATCAGCTCATCAACTGGTGCAAATCAGAACTGTTTGGTTGCCTAAATTGGAGTTGGTCTGATTCACAGTCCTGGAGCTGGGGCTGAGCAGCGAGCACGCAGTGAAGCCAGATGCTCTTCAGCCGGCAGGAGCAAGACCTGCGAGCTCCCTGCCATTACTGGAGAGCAAAGGAAAACACTCAGCCCTTCACCAGCATGCAATTATCAATGCCTTCACCCAGGCAATGTAACTCCTGTTATGTTTTTTTTCTTTTCCTGGTCACACCATTTGAACAAAATTTCCACTACTGCACACAGAGCTAGAACACAGATGTTGAAGTAGGAGTTTCACATTAAGATGCATAGTTTACCATTAATAATATTGCTCTGATGCTATACTATTTGTGAATTTTTTAAAACTAAAGTATTACTGACATAAACACGTAGATAGTTTCAAAATTCACCTAAAACCCTGTCAACAGCAAATTCCTGAGCGTGGTATTTGACTTTGGGGTTGTTTTTTTTTCTCCTTGAATCATCAGAAATATTTCCATATGGCCATAAAAAGACTGCTTTTAAGAAGCAAGTCCTGAAACAAATGCCAACTAGTGATTAAAAGCCTATGAATCAATTAGATATGTGCTGAGTTCTTCAGATTCTCCAAATACAGGTTGCTATTTATGTCAAGATGCAGAATTATCAGTCTTTGTGTACTATAACAATTAGTCAAGAAATCCAAGGGCAGAAGGAGTCAGCTCAAAAAAAAAAAAGGTTGGATGAGCTCGTTCCAAAAAAGCACACTGGCAACAGCACTTTGTTAAAAGAAATATTAAAGGACAAGAAGTCAAGCCAGCTGCAGGCTTGGAACAAGATAAACAATGAAAAAAGAAATTTAAAAACTAGGAATTTATTTTTCTCTTAATTGGAAGTGTACAGCGTGGATGTAGGGATTAATTTTTTTCTTCCCCAAAAACCACAAGAACTCACAAGCTGGACCAACTATTAGAGAGCAAAAAAGTTTGCAAAGAATGACTTTCTGCCAGAACCTAATGCACAGCTGATTACAAGGAAGCCCGCAGACTGTATTTTCTCTCAGAAAATAAAGGAGCAAGAGGCGATGACTGTCAAAGCATTTGACGTTACCATAAATATCTAAGGTTAGTGGAAGGACATTAAAGGTAATATTACTCTCCAAATTCAACAGTGGCAGATAAGAGAAGGGAGTTTTCTTGGCTTCTGGAAAAGACAAGACACATGTTAGAGCTATAAATTATTAGCACCATCATAGTAGCAGCAATACTGTTAATATACAGCGACTTCCAGCGGACTAAGACCGAGGCTCTGTTATGGCAGGTGTTGACAAATATAATGGGAAACAGACTGTAGTCATAGGAGGCTACATATTGAATAGGTATCCCCAAGGGGATCTAAATTATCTTGGGATTCAGACAAAATTCACGATTCAGAGGGATTGGACACTGGATCGCTTTATCAGGAGATTCAACAAATTCGTCATTATTCATATTCTTTGTACCCCAAATTGTGGCTAGATCCAAAAACACCACTTGCCCATTGGATTTGTACTACAATTCTGGCAGAATTGTACTTCTGAACTCCACCAGCACACTCCGTCAACCTTCCACCTCTCTCCGTTGGTGCCGGGGAGCACCGCAGCTCCTGCGGGGCTTTACCCTCCACGTTCTGCCACAGCCCACACCCAGGAGGTACCAAACACAGACTGACCGGGCACAAATCACTCCTGATCCTGTGTTTGTAAGAGTTAATAGGTATTTTCTGGCACATTACAACAGGTCTTCATCAGGCATGCCGTGGAGCACCGCATGCTGTGACAGAAGTCCAAATGTTGACAGTTTGAATTTCTGTGCATGCAGAACTATACATTCACAGCCATTTTTTGAGAATCTGCATACAAAGCGAAGACATTTCTGCATGCATGCCTCTGGTGATTTTTTTTTCCCTGAAATGAGCACATCTATGATTAAATTATAATAGTTTTCTGCATAGTTTTCTTAGTGTTTAGACTGATTGATAGAAGAATATGTTTTACTCCCATTACTTGAAAAAGCTCTCACTGAAAGTAAATAGTGATTAAAGAAACCATAAACACTGCTTCATTCAGTTTTAAACTACTTCAGCTACTTCTTTCGTAGAAACTACAGAAAGAAGCAAGGCAGATACGGCACAAGTATTTTTTAAGTGTCTTCCTATTTTTGCAGGAAGTAATACAATTATCAGAATAGGCCTGGATCTCAAAATGTTTTATTATCCCCCTCACTGCCATTGCCAGCATGAATAAAAGAAACCAAGCAGACAGAAACTGAGAAAACTCAAACCACAATCAAGTTGCAATTAGTTATTATGAAAGGCTCCCTTGTTATGTTATCCTTTATTCTAGATCCTGCTTGTCATTAAAAAGGGAATTGATTATTACAGAAGACACCCAGGGGCTCAAGCACACTCTGAATGAAAAATAGAAATCTGGAGAGAAAAGTCCCCACTGTTCTTGCCAAGCAGAACTAGTGGAGGATGGTATTTGTGGATGTTCATGTAGCCTCTCTCTTAGGACACGATCTTATTCTCCTTGAAGATGCATTAGTTTCACCAGTACCAGGACTGGGCTCCAATATTTCATTCATGATGGATTTTGTTTCTGTGCTTCTTTTCTCCCCACCCCTTTTTCATGGTTGGGAAAGATGCAAACCATATGAACAGATGGGATTTTGCTACACTGGTTAACATGTTGATCAATCACATCATCTGCTGTGTGAGCCATCCTTCCCTCCCCTCCCCTCCTTCCACAAACACACAACAGAAAACCACCAGACTGTTTGTATATCATTGGTCACGATGATAGGCAACACATTTCTCAATTTGCTCTCCCCTTTGAACATATAAAGGTCTACGCAAGGTTTCTGCATCTAACTTCACAGCGTTTTTGCACTTAACCATAGATACACAATGCTCAAAAAAAAACCCCGGTGCTGGTTTCTGCTGTGCAGTGTAAGAACCTGGGACATATGTGCCCACAGCTTCTTGGAAGTCTTCCCCTGGTGTTGGCAAAGAAGCATGCCATAATTGCCTGGGGATACCTTCAGTGATGAGATGTCTCTTTATATCATGGCTGTTGCTCTTAAAATGTATGATGGCAGCGACTTGTAGTCCTCAGGATTCAAGGCGTTTCCTGAGCTAGGCACCATATGGCTCTGCAAAACCCTTCTGCAAAAGCTGCCGTGGTAAGAAGCAGGATAGGAAGAGAAATGGAGAAGGAGCATGAAAAACAGGTCACTGCAACAATGATAAGTGATAGAAGAATATGTAAAAAGCAACAATTGCTGCACGTTCATTACTAATTATGTCTAGCATTTTCCAGTAGAAAAATGCTGAGGGTAGAAAAGCAAGTTTGCTAGAAAAGTGTATTTTTTTAATTAGACTAGCTGAATTGACTTAAAAATCAAAATGCCTTTGGGCACAAAGTATTTTCATCGGTCCTCTCTTCTTCGTGGCTGAGTCCTGTTGGTGAGGTTTAGAAGTGGATTTTTCAAGGCCTCACTGTTTCTTATGAGGGACTCGGGGGTGCGGGAAGGGCAGATGAAACACACTCTCCAGACAACTGGGACCAGAACTGGTCTCCTGGAAGTGAACACCTGGAGAAAAATGGAGAGGGGACAAAAGACTCCTGACTTAAACAACAGGCTTCCTTCCTGCATACAAATGAGAGGTCGGAGCTGGACCCCACTTTTAAGGAAACTCATGAATAGAATCATACCTGCTTTATTCTGAGCACTTTTTCCCGGTAATTAACACACACAGATTGCAAAACTCTTCTAGCAGCTGTGATGCTGCTGTTCTGCAAAGATGCTGAGGAAAGACATGACACTGCTCCCTGCCTTAAAAGCTGCTGTCTAATAAAAGCAGACATTCATTCCAAATTGCATGCAGAGCACATAGGGGAGCACAATCAATGTTTGGCCAAACAGATCAAGGAAAACAACTCCTTGGCAAAGTGACTCTGTTTTTCAGATTCCTATGTGCCCAGTTCAAATGCTACTGAAGTCAATGCAAAAACTCCCCTTGGGGTTTTGATAGAATCAAAAAACGATGCCAAAAAAAATAATAATAATCAAATACAAACCCAAAACCTTTACCGTGAAGCACATTTAAAATGCAAGCAATATGCACCTCATATTCTCTGGACCCAGTGTTTCAGTGTGAGAATCAGGCAAAGGTGCACAAGGTCCCTTCAGCTGGCGTACATATTAGCAAGAGAATTTTGCTAACTGTCAAGATTTGAACTGAAATATCACTTCTGCTTAACGTTGCCTGAAAGAGCTGTAGCATCTAATATTTAAACATCAAAGGAGTTGAACGTATCCCAGCAAAACTATTAATCTTTAAAGGCAGAAGAAAGCTAGTATTTTCAATACACTGAGAGACTGAAGATTATCTGCATTATCACTATTGTTCAAGAATCTGTGTCCATTCAGAGGGAGCAGCACATGCTTAAAATATTGGAAAAAAAAAATACATTCCAGCAGTGGCAACAGTATGGATGTGATTGACTTTTGACTTTGATTCCCTTGAAGGAAAAAGGCTGAAAAATGGGGCTATATTTGTGGCACAATCAGTGCAAAAGTAGTTGGAGAAAGAGAAGGAGAAAAAATGCTAAAGCTTTTCTTATAAAGTGACATATTACCTTGAATATAAAGATTCAATTATTATTTATAAAGTTGTGTTTTCAATAGACCTTTTTATCAAACCCATAAAGGAATAAAAAACTCCAGCATTAATCATCAATCACTTGTATTTCATGATTTTTTCCATTTTTGTAGAGGGTTTACCACTAGAAAGTGGTTGCTAAAAACCTGTATTAATCTCTGAAATTGCTTTTCTTTAAAAAACTTCTGAAGTTTTCTTTTTAAAATGATACATAAAATACAAGCAAAGAAACAAAAGAAAAGAGAAGCAGCAGACAGAACTCATTTTATCGGAAATTACTGATGTTGTGTAAGCATTATGCACAATGTAAGAGCAAGAACTTGCTACTCTTCAGGGTGCAGTATTTTATGCAATACTCAGTCATTCCTGCTAGGGAGAAACCATGGGCCATGCTATTTCGGTCTTCTTAACTCCATGACCAAAATGTGAACATCATATGCGTATCATTGCCTTACGTGTATTTGCATTCTGTGAATGGATTCAAATGATTTAGAGCATTTTTCTGATAACGATCATGCTCTTCTGCCACATTTTTAATGTCTTTTTCCATGTCTGGATATTGCAATTATACTAGAGAAAGAGACTCAGGACTGACTAGGGACCCAAGGTCTCAAGATCCAAACCCGAAAGCACTCTCCCCCGCGTGGTTTGTGTCAGCAAAGCCTTTGCATAATACTAAATGTCCAGAAATTAAAATTAACAACTGTGCTTGCAACTGATTTTTGTGACAATCAACCAGCTTTATGGAGTTCTACGATAAATAATTTCCCAAAGAGAAAGGATTTCTGTAGAGAACAATCTATTAGCAAACAAAACTTAAACCAGTATTAAGTTGCGTACCTGTGTTTTATACGCATCACTGATGCAATAGCTGGTGAATACTACTGTGGAAAAGAAACTGGACAAGGGATGGGCAGAAAATGAGACTTACTGTTCATGTCTTTTAGTTGTTCTTAAAGGTGGTAATGTACACTACAGTAATACCCACACAGGTCTTGGGGGGGATGAAGGACTATACTCATTCAGAAAGTCCATGGCTGAAGAAGGGGTAAACTGGCTTGAGGAAAAGAAGTCAAGCTCTTCTCAAAACCTCACTGAAGACATTTCAGAGCAGTTTTGAGGAAACAGGCAACAGTTAACTACCTAGTCGATAACCTAATCACACCAAACCCAAATCATTGTCTAAAACCATGACCAACAGGTCATACTCACAATGTCATTAAAAAAAACCCAAACAACAAGGAAGTAAAAAGAAAAATGGGGACAAGCGATAGATCTTGATATGTATCCAAGAATCAACAAATACGTTATTGTCAGACAAACAGTTCACAGATGATAAAACCAGAAGGGAGCATCATGAGCATCCGTTATAACTTGCGGCAGGATACAGGCTATAGCCCAAAGCCAAAACGCATTAGGTTAGAAACAACGGTTCTGTGAACAAATGAAGATTGGTGTCCTACTGTCTCTCTCTTGCTTGCTCAACTTCTGAGCTGAATTATACTGAGATATTTTGTTATGTCTGCCTTTTGCCTTACAAACCTTACCCCACAGTATTTGGCAGCATCCCATAGACCACTCCAGCAAACAGGTCCCAAAGATGTTACGGCTGCAGCATTTAACTGACCTGCTCAAGATCATTCAGTAAGACAGTGGCAGAATGTGTAGCATAACCTAACATGAACCTGACCTTCACCCAGGGCAGGAGCTGATGGTGAGTATTTTCCAAGGCCAGCCCGCCCCACTCGCGGTTTCAGACTTGAGATCCTTAATAAGAGGGATTGGGGAGATCTGTGGTAACCGGATGATGCCAAAATTGCCTTTTCTAAACCTTAAATGTGAAGATCAGCGATTAGAAGATAACTGATAAAATGTGTATATATATAGATGTATGTGTATACACATATATTTGTGGTAACCAATACCAGGTATGGCGCTTTGGCTACTTACAGAGAAATATTAATAACTAAACACAGAGGTGTCTCCCAGCTTGATTCCAGCAGCAATATGGAGTATATGTTCATGAATCAGATTTCTTCTAGATGCCTCTAGGGATAATGAGCAAAAACTAATTAAAATGCCATCAAAAAAGTAATGGCATTATTTCTCCACTAAATTCAGGCACCACTTGAATTCTCCAACTGCTGTGTCGAAGCTGTGCTCTGAGAAGGACTAGTAGCTCCTGTTGGCTGAATAGGATGTAACCAGATCTCAGGGGCTGTACATGGTATTTAAACTAGCAATCTTTCAAATCAGCAAAATATTGAATGGAAAAGGAATGCACAAAAAGGAGTTCCCAGCTGCATTAATTTCTAACCCTGTCTTTTCCCAGAAATTATTACATAGCGAAGTAGTCAACATCTTTCCTTCAGCTTCACCCAGGGTGACAGCGTATTTATGTGTTTGACAGATATGACGATCATTACTTGTCACCATTCGTTATGGATCCCAACCACATTTTCCACACCCTGCTTTGAAAGTACATACATATCGAAAAAGCGGAAAAATAGATGAGCAATTAGATCAATTTATTCCACTCTGAACCTTAAGCATTGGAAGGAGCACGTTTGTCAATGCTCATTCAGTTGATGGAAAAGGTTGACATGTATAGAAGAAACGGTTGCTAACGCAATATTATCTAATCTTTCTGTCACAGGTAGTTTTAATATACCCTTCACATGGAACCTACATTTAGAAAAATGCAAGGATCAACTTACCGTAAAAAGGCAGTTGCAATATTAGGTAAAGAAAGGAGGGTCAGAATAAATAATCTAACTACCAGTCTTGGTAGCAACATTGCAAAGGTTTGTGCAATTTAAAAGATGTCTTAAAGCAGCAATAGTAACAGCAGACATGCAATAAAGTTGTCCATTACTATAAGGGGGGAAGGTTTTGTTTGGGGTATTTTTTGTGAGGTTTTTTTTTCTCCAAACCCTCCATTTTAAATAAATAAAGCAAAAATTTCTACTTTATAAGACAGATATGTACATTTCAATTATAGGGGAGATAGTTTTATCTTACCCTATAAAAGAAGAATTCCAGGGACCTTGAAGGATTTTTCATTCGCAGCAGCACCCTGGCCTTATAATGTGAGTCAGAGAAAACTGCTCTGGGACCCATCAGCTACTCCTTGAGATTCTGAAGACATTCAGATCATGCTTAGTCAGGAATACAACATAGAAAATATTTTTATTTTAAATAGATGTTTTTGTAAGTTCATATTCAATAAGCAGCATTTTTGACCTTGAGAGGCAGCTATTCACAGGCCTTCACCTGTCCTCGGGCAGAGACAGAGGTGAAGGGAGTTCCTGCCCTTTGCAGAAGGGATCTGAAGCCCCTCAACAGCCCTTGGTGCAACCACTCACATCTCTGAAGCTACATATGGACCTAAATGCCTGTAAGAAGAAATGTGTTGCTACATTCTCTTTCTTTTCTAACAAGCATGAATAATATATGCAAAATTCACTCCCTCCTCTCTCAGAATTACCTGTCCTAGTGGAGATAAGGTTGTGTGCATTTGGTAGTCAAAAACAAAGCAATGGGCTATATTGTAATTGTAGCCTGTGCCCTATGCAAGGGCCATGCGCAGCTCTGCCAGCCTTGCCATGGACCAAGGGAGGACGGCACTCTGCCACTCACGACTCATTTGGTTTGCTCTGGGTCCTGAGGTCCAGAGCCCAGGTCAGAATGCTAATCGGACAAAGGCATCTCGTTGGAAGCATATAGTCCTGCATGCACACAAAGCAAACAAGACTCCTTAGTGGAACTCAGCAATATGTTGGCTTCAGGTCAGGGAGCTCTGATATACTATAGCCAGCAAAAAAAGAGCACCTTTAAAAAGAGTTATTCAGAGCTACAACACAAGAAAAAGATTTTCCAAGGTGAGAAATATCCCAAAGAAGGGGATTCAGCTTTCTGATTTCAGGAACAAATACGACCTTTATGGAAGCCTTGCTTTGTTCCAAAGGTAGAACTCTAATAAAAATGACTTTAAGTTTTATTACTCATGTAAGTCCTTTAGAGGTGCCTTAAAACCAAACATATGACAATCATTTATTTTAAAAGGCCATCGTGCTCATGGTTTTCAGGGGTGAGAGTCTGAAATTCCTTGTCTGCCTGCCTTCCCCTGTTCAAGAGCAAGTTGCAGAGCCAATAGAGTGCCAAGCTAACAGAGTGCCAAGCTCCTTGCAATGTGACAGCCACAAACCTCGTATCAGTGTCAAATTTCTGAGGACTGAAAACATTGATATTCTGCAATACTAAACAGGAAGAAAACAGAGTAAATCACCAAACCTGACCTTGTCACAATGCTCACACGCTTCTTTGCATATTTTTTCACGTCACCCAACAGCAACCATTAAGAAATTGTCACTGCCAGGCAGTGAGACATCAAAGCTTTACTGGATACTCCAAACCTGTGATAATTCATTTCAGTTAATAGCTGACAAATGCTGAGTTTCACTGTACCCAGTGAAGTCAGACAGCTATGACAAAAGATGCACTGATAGGGAGAGAAAGAAATGGGTAATTCCTTCCATTTCATTTAGTGGGGTCCTGTTACCATATTTCTGGCCTATAGTGTTGGCAGCATTTTCTCACTCCAGATCCTATATTTGTTATGCTATGCATAAGTTGCCTTGATTCTCTCTGGGTAAAGGAATACAGACTTTCACAGCCATCTGTACAGCTGAAATTCAGCCTAAGCTGTCATCTCTACCTGTATCACATGGACTTGTGCACCATTCATATCCATCCTGAAACCTCCTACAGACACCATTTCCCAGGCCTGTGCCTTTGACCATACCACCTCATCACGTACTGACCCACTCTGCTCTGTCATATCAAATACAAGGTACTCATCCTGACTTCCAAAACCTGAATAATTTATTATGGCTCACTCATAACTTCTTACGTGCTATCAAACTGTTGATGACTATGGTGGTAAACTATGACCTATGATCTGCAGTCCATGACCACCATAGGTAGTCTGCTATCTAACTTTCAAAGATGCATCTTCCCATTAGTCCCCATTAGTTCCCATTAGGAACTCTTTTTATGCTTACTTACACTCTCCTGCATATAATACCTGTGAAAACTTTACAATGGCCAGGTCAGTCCAGCTGCTGGTTATTATGCTAACTTGTTTTAGAATCATAGAATGGTTCGGGTTGGAAGGGACGTTCATTAAAGATCATCGAGTCCAATGCCTCTGCCATAGGCAGGGACATCTCTCATTAGACCTGGTTGCTCAAAGCCCCATCCAGCCTGGCCTTGAATGTTTCCAGGGACGGGGCATCCACATCTCCTCTGGGCAACCTGTGCCAGTGTCTCACCACCCTCATCGTAGGAAATTTCTTCTTTACATCCTTACATTTTCTTCCTTACATCCAAGGTAAACCTCCGTTCTTTCAGTTTAAAAACATTACCTCTTGACCTGTCACTGCAGGCCCTGGTGAAGTCTCTCTCCATCTTTCTTATAAGCTCCCTTTAAGTACTGAAAGACTGCAGTGAGCCTTCTCTCTCCAGGCTGAACAACCCCAACTCTCTCAGCC
>RSEF01000001.1:208094344-208115165 GCA_003993805.1 Himantopus leucocephalus | reverse complement strand
GTCCAATTTTTCATCTACCAGTACCCCCAAGTCCTTTTCCACAGGGCTGCCCTCAGTAGTCTGTAAATTTAGCCTGCCATTACTTGTGTTGGACGCCATCTGGTCCTGGTAACCTCCTCTTCTTTTTCATTCACACAGCACTCAGGACAAAGAAGATGCCCAACTGTATTGATGGCAAAGGGTAAGAGTGGTTTTTCTTTGGGTAATGTGACCTAAACAAATTCAGGACTGGGATGTGAACACGCTAAAGAGGGTCATGTCTTTGATTTTTAGCTGCCTGAAAGTAAGGCATCTTACTAAACCTGTCACATAGGCTCCATTTACATTCCGAGCATTCAGGATCAATTAAGATGCTTATCTGCTGGCAAGGACAGCTGAATAGTCTCACTTTAGGATGCTCATCATTTGGTATGGTAATGCCCACCTTGGAGTAGGAGGCAGCAGGCAAGGGCATGGGGCTGTTGGTTTCTCCAGCTTCTTGCCAAGGACTCTGGAGACCATCCACCCCAGTCCACTGAGGACCTGCTTGCACTCGGGCAAGGTCCAACAACCTGCGGTAACTTCCTAACTGCAGTCCCCCTCGCCACAGCCGGGTCCTTCGGCCAGATGGTGACAGCACCAGGTCTCACCAAGAGGGCTGAGGATCTCGGGGACCGCTGCCACAAGTTTTAACCAGCTCCTGAAATCTAACATTGCCTCTATAACCACAGCAAGTCGGATTTATGGAAAAAGGGATCAGCCTCCTGGCCTGCCTGCCCTGCGGTCAATATGCTGCCCGCTCTGGAGTAACAGAGGCTTCTCATGTTGAAGTGAATGGTTTGTATTAAGTTTTAGTGAGAGTCAGAGCGCTAAACTGGCTCAGGAGCACTTTGGTCCCTCCTAACTGCGGGGGAAAAAAAAATTAAAAAAGACTCACTATTCTTTTTCTTCTGGACAAGACCGCATGTTTCGCCTTTTTTTCTACACCTCGGCTAACTCGAAATCAGAGACACAGCACTCATGTGCCTCTGACATACCTGTAACAGGCTGCAAGATTTGACAACGCTGACAACTTTACCCAATTTTGTAGGACTGCGTTGTTTCTGTCTCCTTTTCAAAAACCAGAAGGTTTGACTGCTTGTTCTCAGCTATTAGCACAAGCTTGGGTTTTGCAAGTATTTCTTTCTCCTTGTCTTTTACCCAAACCAGCACAGCTTAAAAGGAACAAAGAGGTTAAAAACCATAGGAATTGATTTTTTTTCCCCTGCCACCATTTGGTGCTGCTGTGGGACCACAACAAGCCTTGGCTCTTTGTCCCTTTTTTAATAAGGATAAATGTGACTGCCAGCCCCCACGCCACGTGACCACCCCTTTATGTAAGAAAAAACGCCATTTGCATACATTTCAATTTCATGAGACAAAGTGCCTAGTTCATCTAAAATCTCTCTTCAGGGGTATATATCAGAGTTACTTCGCCCTCGAACATCCAGCTGTAGATAAGGTCACTAAGCAGTTACACAGGTCAGAAAGCAACCCAAACAGGGCACACACAAAAAGAAGACCCCTGCTGTTGGTAACCACTGCTGGTTGGGTTTAATGGCAGGAGTGTGATTTCCAACTTAATGCTGCCAATTTTGGGGTATTTTGAGTACTACGACTCAGGAGTCAGAAATCTGTGAGGAGTGAACCAGAGACGCCCAATGTTGTAGCAGCCAACGATGCACAGGTGCATGCTCCAGTTGATGGGCTGAAGACAACATACCTGACACAAGGATGCACATCACCCACTGCTTTGAGATGGAGGAGCAGAGTATAGTGCTCCCTCCTGAGCAGTCTCTTCCCCCTGGTGCGCACTGGTAACTATGGTGCCTTCCTTACACAAATCAGTGTTCCCCGACACCACTCCGTCAGCAGGGATGTCATGGAAAGGACATACAACCCTGTGTTCCCCATGGAAGCCCTGGCACCACCGCAGGGTATGTCTTCAGCCTCGACCAGGAGATACTCTGCGTGGCTGTGCTTGCAGGAGCTCTGAGGAGTATCCACTGTGCACAGACAATCAACTTTTCACTCAGACAAGTGTAGGAGGAGCACATCAAAAAGCACTTTCTTATGAGAAATTCAATCTCTCATCCCCACCACCAACCATGCCCTGACAAATTTCAGGTCTCCATCAAAATACAGAGGAGTTATGGCTACTCAAACAAAGTCAACACATTTATCAAGATCAGAAAACAAACATTTTCTTCCCCTGTTTCATTCCCAGAAATGCCTGAAATTTTCTGGTCATCATTTTCCCAAACAAAATAATTAAAATAATATGGCTTAGGGCAGATATCCATCTTGGAAAAACTCATCCCAAGCTGTCAAAGTGTAGCACAGTCATAAAACTTAAAAATAAAAAAAAAAAAAAAGGGGGGAAGGAAATGAATGATGTCTTCGTAAGAGATGCTATTCCTAAGGGTGCTCAATGGGACTGAGTGGAGCTGAGTTGAGCCAATCCTTCATCCCACTGCAGGGTCAGTGGTGTGCCAGCCCTGAAGCGTGCTGAGCAGCGGCTGCTGCCGGTCCTCCCCAGGGGCACAGTGGTCAGCACGTGAGCTGTCACTCCAAGCACAGAATTAAAAGGATGAACTCCAGGCCACGGTAGTAAATTGAGTCTAGCTTTAAAGGCAGAGAGATATGATTAATAATCCCACAGATTTTTTTAAGAGCACTATAAATGTTTCTCAAGGAGCTTCCCTGATCCTTCTCTACCGTGGACCCCCTCTGCTTTGGTGTGACACAAGAGTTTATCAGCACTCCGGGAAAAGTGCGTAACTGTGTCATGGCTCATCTCCAGTAATACAGCCAGACCCTGAAAGACTTACAATAAAACCCTTATCTCATATCTCACAGTACACTTTTTTTCCCCTCAACCTTCCTTGCTCCCTCTCACCCTCTCTCTACCCATAAACACGTATGACTTTGAGAGCATTTCCACATACTCATGAATGTAAACTTGTATAAGGTATACACATTAATTACACCTGAGAAAATAATCTCACAAAATATATTACCTGAGTTTCGTTTTTAAAAAATAAGGCCAACATGAAATGCTTATCACATTATAACTTTCAGATTTCTCTGATTAAAAGTGTGCACACATCCACACATCCACACACAGAGAAGATGAACACAGATAATCTGAGAGAAGGCATCTTTAACTGAAAACTGCCTTCATATTTTGCCTCCTGCAAGGATATACTTCTAAATGCTATAAGCAGAAATATCTGCATTACTAACTAATATACTTCAGTCTCAACTTAATCTATGTTTTTGAAACTCTTCAGTCACTGATGCCTTTGCCCCAGAAGGTCAATCATTTAAGAAGACAACATTTTGCCTTTTTAGAGCACTATATATCACAAGAAGTGTTGAAGAAAGAACTTCACTGAAAGCCCTTGATGAAACATTCCTCTGAAAAAAACAAAAATCAATAAAATCTTTGAAGTGTTGTTCTGAAGTACAACTGGTCTCATTTTCTGATGCGCCAGCATAAAACTGACTTCTGAGCAATTTTTACAGAAAGAAGTAAGTAGGAATTGTCTTATTTGAAATGGAGACCATGATAAAATCAATAGAAAACTTATACCATCTTTTAGATAAATGCTTTGAGAAGCTAACAAAAATAAACAAATGCAGTAAGCATTTAAAAAAAAATAATGACAAAGCCAAATGTTTGAATTCAGTGAGGCATGTGTTCAACATCTACCTGCAATTTTGGATGGGGGAAAGAGGGTTTTGAGCTCCCAGTTCCCAGGATCCTGCCAATTTTATTGGAAAGAGAGTTGAAGAGGTCTGGTGGTAGTGCCTGGGGCCCCCTCTGCAGTCCCACCCACGCTGGTGGGGCTCAGGAAGATCACACGCATCCCACAGGAGAGGGCACACCCAAGCCCACAGCAGTAGAAGTCTGTCTGTCTGTCTGTGCTTAATTAATTTCAATTTTTAATAGCATGCATCATCATCCTTTATTGTACTCAAACCCAGCAGGACCTGTGCCCGCACCACACTCATCAATTTGTACAAAACTCAACAAGCTTTAGCTTCCACCCTTGCAAATGCACACTGTGTACCTGCCACAGATCCACCTGGCACCACCGACCTCCTTACGTATTTATTCTCTAGAGTGCTATCATATCTATGGAATTGTATAATCCCAATTAATTCTAATCAATAATTAATAATCACAAAACTCACACAGACCACTAGCGTAACTCGGAACCACTGAATGATAATACTGCCTAATAAGGTTGCAAAAGATTTTGCCATCCTTTCTTAAATAAAAATTGCTAAGTTACAATGTGCAATGAAAGGTGTACAGCTCAATATTTCTCTTCCAATGTTTGGCAACATCTTCCCCAGTTTCCAGGGCTATCATTGCACTTACGGGATACTCACAAGCATCAAAGTGATGCTTTAGCTGCTTCAAATATCACCACATTTTCATGTTGCATTGTTAAGAAATGTTCTTGACTTAGCATGGTATTTTTTATGCATGTCACTGCCTTGATGTGTTTTCACACAGTTGTTNTTTTTTTTTTTTTTTTTTAATACCATAATTTTTTATGTGTTAAAGCATCTTTGTGAGATTGCTATTCAAAAGGCATTCCTTGGAGGGAAGGTTAGAAGCAGTTGGAAGAAAAGACTGTTGTGCCATTTTTTTCCTGGCATCCATCAAGATGAGAACGAAACAAATACTCAGGCCACTTCCAAGGGGCCATGGGCACCGCTCACAACGCTCCTGAGAAGTACAGAGCACTGCCCTGTCCTTGTCTCACAGCTCCCGCCGCTGAAGCACCCTGCTGAAGAGCTGCTTCCACTCCCCCTTTTATGTCCCACATCTTGTTTCATTTTGAAACATAATTCAGCATCGCTCCCACACTGCAATGCTCTGTGCAACCTCAGAATTAAATTATTTGCAGGACCCAAAGACGCTGGCAGCATCGACGTGCCTGCGCCACACCAGGCGTCTGACGAAACACAAAGCGTCCCTCACTCAAACCAGACTCACGCCACTTGGACCTTCAGGCAAACATTAATGTCAGGAACTATTAACTTGGCTAAGTTCATTAAGTTTTGAGTGTTTTGCTTCGAATAATTCCCGTTTGTAAACTTGTGTTGTATAATGTTATGCTCAGGATTATATGATTTTCATAATGGTGTGGAATCAGACTTTGAACATTATTACAAAACCAGAACAGCCATATTTATATTTCCGTAATTTTGAGACAAATAATTGCGAATAATAGAGAAGAAACAGATGGGCAATCACAGCGAACAGCAGCAGATATGGTCTCTGTTCAAACTGTTGCTGACTTGTGTCACCAGATCACCGCTTCAGCACATAATGAGACAACATCCCACTACTCCATGAGCTAAGGGATTCCATGTAACCAGACAAAATGATAGGAATTATGCCAGTATTAACATGAAGTCTCAATGTTTTAAATTAAAGACATCATAATTTCCTGACTACTGAAATAGTACAGGGCTAATTTGTAAAACAGAAGTGTCCAGGCAGGCAGCCATGGACCTAGCAAAATCTCCAGGGTCATGCAGGTGACTTTCAACACCTTCTAAACGATCTTTAAATGCCTAATCTTTTAATGATCTTTAAATGCCTTTTAAAATCTTTTGCAACATTAGAGGGTCCTGGCACGGTTAATGGGCAACAGCTATTCTGAAGTACTGTGAAAGACCTCTCAACATCTCTGTTACAGCTCGTTCATAATAACGGGCTCCACACTACACTAACAATTTTTTTTTGCCTCAGAGCAGTTCTTAAAATATTCAAAATAATCACTGTGATTACTCTCCAGCTATATACATGTGTGGGTGATATATGGGATCTCAGTGCCTTTCACCCTTTTTCATACTCCTGCAAGGAAAAAAAACGGTTTGATGTCTTCATTAATATTTTGCAGGCCACTAATACATGCTATGAAATGCAGCCTCAAGCGAGAGGGGAATAAATGAACTTTCTGAGCCACTGGCAATTAGTTTTGAAAGATTGTGTAGATCTGGTGAGCTCCTGAAGAAACAGAAAAAGGCAAATGTGGTCTCTTCTCTTTCAAAAAAGAGGTAACCATTGCCCAAAAAGCAAAGCAACGTACCTCTGGCCCTTCCAAAGGCAGACCAGGTGAGTCCCTAGTCCTCTACTTCACCCACAGGGTGAACCTACCGCTTGAGTGTTGCACTGAAGGGGTATCAAAGAGGAGAAAATTGCTAAACTATCCATAGGACAGTGACCAAACTGTGACATGGGAAAACAGCAGCTTTCTGCATCACGACTGCTTTCAGGAAAAACAATGAAGAACCTGAAAGTTAATTTGCAACGTAGAAAAGCACATCCAAGGGCACAATGCTTGCTCCCCAAGCAAAGTGTTCCATATGAAATGCTTGACTTTTTGTTTTTAACCCCTTTAATCACTTAAAAAGAAAGACTATCCACAATACACCTAACCAGAATTTTACCTTACCGGGTGACAGAAACCGGCAAGTCTGTCACTGTGAACCATATGTTAGACATAGTTGGCAATTCCTCTGCTTATAAATCTCACTCTGGCTTTTATGAGCACTTGCTGAAGTCATGATGATGAGGTTGTTACTTCATAACTGAATAATGCAGTTTTATGGCTTGTAAATTCCCTGCTGAATGATTTGACGTTAACTCATGGAAAAAAGAGAGGGAGGCAGAACGGCTGTAGACGAAGATTGCTGCAGAAATCTGCCATCCTCGCTGCCCAGAGGCGACTCCACGCTCTCCCCCACTAAAGGCTGAGTCTGCAGCTTGGGAAAGCACTAGAGATTCGAAAAATATTTCACGATGCATGACAAAAATGGTGAAATGTATTTTGCCTCTGTTTTCTGCATCGGTTTGAGGGTAGGAAGAGAGCATCCAGAGGCTGTGCTGACCGTGTTTAGTTAATCAAATCACATTTTGCTCCCCAAGGTTTTTTGAATAGACCTGAAGTTGCTGCAGCTCAGATCTGTGCCTCTGGAATTTCTTGGTTTGTAAAAGCACCCTATTCCACAGAGTTTATGTTCATAACAGGAGACAAGAGTCCTGGAAAAAATACTAGCAGAGAAACTCAAATAATTTCTAAAAAAAATTAAGTGCTTTATTGCAAAAGATAAAGGAGAGAAAAAGAAACTGCAATGTAGCATTGCAGCATAGCAATGCATGAACTTGAATGAAGTGTTATAGCAGAAGAGGGAGGAGAATTCACAGAGAAACACAGCAAAGACAACTACAAAGTATAAAAGATTAAACTGTATTTCTATGCCACATGCTAACCCCCAGGGTACTCCAGGGCATACATATTCTCAGATACCGTGCCTAAACAAGAGTCTGGAGAAAGCTATTTCTGTCAATTAAAGGCAGATTTTTCTGTCACTAGTGCTGAAGTGGCCATTTTATTCCCTGCCAAACTACAGATTGCTTTGCAAGAAAAAAGGTTCCTTTTCTATTATGATGACTCTAAACCAGTTACAGCTGTTGAACAACACAGATGTGGGATGGCAGAAGTGGAGGAAAGTTCACTGGATCGACTCTAAAGGAAATAATTGCGAGACAATACGCTATTCTGGAACCCTAAGTCAGTGCAGAAATGCCAACAGCTTTCATGTGGACTCCCCCTTCCCTCCCAACGGCGCGGTCTGCTGACAAATGTAGGCGCTGTTGAACTGTGCTCGCTTGCTCCTGGAAGGCACCGACGCCGCGCGTGCTGCTGCGATGCTCAGAATTTTAATGCTGCCCTATCACAAGAAGAAACAAACACAGTGATCCTTATCGTGACGGTGTCCTGCCCCTCCCTCCTGTAATTTTCCTCACCTTTTTCATTTCCCGCAGTCAAACTGAATACCTGCAAACGAAGAAAAGCAGTCTTCCTTTTCCATTTTCCATTATCTTGTTGGGTATACCCCATATATTATATAGAATACTTATTCACTGTGTAATCAGAGTACTTATTCACAGTCAACACTCCAGTCACTAGAGCTCAAGGGAACATATTTGAGCTATCTTTAAATTAGCTATCTCGGTATTGATAGCAGGGTAGCTATCGTAACACAGAGCACAGCACAGCACGCCGAATATTGCAGCTGCTTGAAAGCTACCACAGGTAGCACTGCAGCTCGGAGAGCTGCAATCTCAGCAGCATTAGCAATCAGGGGCACTTTTTTGCATATTTATTATAACTATCAAAAGTTCAGAAATGAAGAAGGAAGGATAATGAATTAGAGAAAGAGAGAAGGGAATGAAAACCAACATGAATCAGCTGGAGGAAGAAAGCAAAAAGCAGGCTCACCTTCATCCCTGAAGTTATTCAGGTTATTAAGTAGCGTTATTTACCAAATTACCACGTAAAACAATCTTTTGGCCTAGATCTACTCAAATTGAAGTCAAGGGGGAAAAAAAAAAAGGCAAAATGAATGGGATGGTGCTATCAGCTACAGAGACTTTCCAGGGCTTAAAACTACATAGAAATATGATGACAAACACTAGGAATTTTGGAAAGTCATTACTTTGACTAAAGCTTAGGACTCTGAAAGAAGTTAAATTTGCAGTTGCATAATGAACTCTTACACATTTGCTGAAATTTTCTCATAGGAAAGCAAAAAAGCATACGCTTACTTTTGGGTGAGAGAGGGAGATAGTCCTGGTCAGTAGGATGGATGGATAGGGGGAGATCCTCAGGTATGATGCACAAGGTACATGTAACATTCCTATTTATTTCTTCAAGATAACAAAATTTCCAAGTAATTAGTGCTAGGAAATTGCCCACATTTGGGAAGTCACATCAGGCATCATGTACACAACAGAAAGAAGATCAGTAAAAGGACAACACGACCTACAAAACAAACTTTGAACTCTCTTACTGGTCAGCCTTGGTTGACTTAAACTATTATCTGAGGAGCCCAATGTTACGGATCAGAGATCTTGATGCAAGGGAGTATATATAGATAGATGAGCCGTCAGTCAGTTCTTTCTCCTTCTGTCTTGAGACTTATGATCTATATACACAGCTTAAAAAAACATTCCCACTGGCACATTTTCAATATTTCACGCACTTAATCTTCATTTTCACCCAGATGGTTTGCTTAGTCAGACAATTTATATGATCAATACATTACAAAGCCAAGGATTACCAGTATACGTTATGAAAGATCTGGAAGACTTGAACAATAATGGTACCGAAAAAAGTTGTTTGAATTATATCCCCAAACTTGCATAAAGCCCCAAAACTTGTGTAAACCTATAGAAAACTGACCCCTCTTCTCTCATTCCAGTGGATTACCACATGTCAGAGGTCTTGTACAACCCAAGCAGAGATACGGAATAAAAATGAGCCCAAAAGCCAAAGTCTATCAAAAAAGATTTAGTTTACAAAAGAAATAGTGCTATAAATACCCATGAAAAGCATTCTTGGCAACTACTCACCGGAGGGAGTGCCACAGATCTAGAAAGAGATACTAAAGATGAATGCTGAAGCTTAATTTTCTAAGAGATATCAGATTTTTAGTCTCTGTAGCCTCTAGAGACAGAAAGTGAATTCGATCATCTAAAAAGACTGTGATCAAAAGCTTGGATAGTCATAAAAATGCTCTGGGGGAAAGAGATTATATGGAATAACACAAACGTTTAGTGTTGTACTATGGTCTGCACAGCTTCTTATCAATACAAAATTTACTTACCTGAACATATCCTGGGGCAAATATTGTCCCCAGCTACACCAAGGCCACTCAACTGAGGTCCATGAGTTTAGGCAGATGCAGAAAAAGGCAGGACTATGTTATTTAGTGTAACTCATCATTTATGAACCATGCTAACAATACCCCCTTGTAATAAAATAAGTATATGGAAATATCTAAATAGGCTGTTACTGGTTAACTTTTTATATAAAATTATCTTTCCCTTTTGGAGAAATTAGTCTTTTTCAAACTAATGCAGCATATTCATGGGTGACTATCTATGTCCTCAGAGAACAGTAATATTAGAAATAATTATGAGCCAACTTAATTAATTAAAGCTGTTTTTCCACCCACTTAAGTTTTTAATCTATTGCTGCACTAGCCAACTGAGAATTGACACACTGACAGTAAGGAACTGATTATATCGCCACCGGCATTTTCTGAAAAAGCTAAGAGCCAAATACTTCTCGTCCTTGGGAAAGAATGCAATTTGAGGAAAGAAAGTGGAACTAAACCTGGTAAAAGCAACATCAGATGCAAGACTTCAGGAATTTCTGTACTGATGTCTCTTCCCAAAGCCAAATTTCAGGAAGACATATGCCCATACTAGTACAGGTGAAAGGCCAGAATGAGATCAATGTGACAAGAACGCACAAAAGTCAACAGAACTAACCTAACCTGCCTGAAACATGAGGGAACAAAAATAGTATTTTCCTTACATCCTTAATTTTAGCGTATCTGTAAAAAGGCTTTTCAGAAAGAATGGTGCTTGCATGTTCCACACTCAAAGCCACATTGTCTCCAAATAATGTTAAAAATTTTGGCCAGGAGTAACTGTGACTCTGCTACTGTAGGTGCCACTGCATAGAATTATAGGATAACACTTACTGGATCAGGGAAGGAGTGTTCATGCAATAGCAACTACAAAAGCAGAGCATGTCACAGTACAAACCTGGACCAAGACTTGCAGGGAATGGTGATGTGAGCTTTCATTCAAGAAAGAAAAAAAAAGAATGTAATAAATAAAAGCTACCAATATCTCAAGAAAATTTAACTCATTTCACAGATTAAAACTTCTATGTTTGAGAGTAGTTCAGTTATGTCCAGCTCTGCTGGACCTGATACTGCTTTGCTGGCCCTGATAGTCATCAACAAGAAAGGACTGATCAGGGATGTGAAGGCTGGGGGGCAGCCTTGACTGCAGGACCATGAAATGATGGTCAGGTTCCTGAGAGGATGGAACAAAGCAAACAGTAGGATCACATCCCTGGACTTCAAGAGAGCACACTTTGGCCTGTTTGGGGATCTGTTTGGAAGAACCCCATGAGATATCATCCTGGAGCAAAGAGGGGTCCAAGAACTGATTGATTTTCGAGGATCACCTCCTCCAAGCTCAAGATTCATCCATCCCTAAAAGCAGGAAGTCAAGCACAGGTGGCAGGCAGCCTTCATGGACTAATAAGGAGCTGCTGACTGAACTCAAATATAAAAAGGAAGCGTACAAGAGGTGGAAGCAGGGACAGGAGAAATGTAGAAACAGTATGAGCATGCAGGGATGGAGTTGGAAAAAACAAAGCCCATCTGGAGTTTAATCTGGTGAGGGATGAGACACGCAAGAAGAGCTTCCAAAAGTATATCTACAGCAAAAGGAAGACTAGTGAAAATGCAAGCCTGTAGCTGAATGGGAATGGGAACGGGGACCTGGTGACAAAGGACATGGAAACAACTGAGGTATTCATTGCATTTTGTATTGTCAAAATGGTGAATTATAGACTAGGTAAGTGGAAAGTGAGGTGGACTGAAGACTGCCAGGCTCAGAGGGTTGTGGTCAGTGGCACGAAATCCAGCTGGAAGGCCAGTCACTAGTGGTGCACCCATAGGTTGATACTGAGACCTACTAAATACTGTTTAGCATTCTCACCTGGGCAACAGGACAGAGTGCACCCTCAGTGAGTTTGCAGATGATACAAAATTGGGAGGAGTGGCTGATACACCAGATGGGTGTGCTGCCATTCAGCAGGACCTCAAGAGGATGGAGAAACGGGTTGACGAGGACCTCATGAAGTTCACCAAAGGCAAACGCCCAGTCTTGCACCTGCAAAAGAATAAACCCATGCACCAGGACAGACTGGGATCAACAAGTTGAAAAGCAGCTCTGCAGACAAGGGGGTCCTGGTGAACACCAAATTGAACATGAGCCAGCAATGTGTCCCTGTGGCAAAGAAGGCCAACAGCCTCCTGGGCTGCATTGCCAGCAGATCTAGGAAGCTGATCTTTCGCCTCTGCTCAGCACTCGTGAGGCCATACCTGGAGTGCTGCGTCCAGTTCTGGGCTCCTTAGCACAAGGGAGACATAGACATATTGGAGACACTGCAGCAAAGGGCCACAAAGAGGATTAAGGTCTTGAAACATCTGTCATATGAGGAGAGGCTGCGAGAGGTGGGACTGTTCAGCCTAGAGAAGAGAACACTCTAGGGGATAAATATAAATACCTGATGGGGGTTAAAGAAGATGGAGCTAGAGCCTTCTCAGTGATGCCCAGTCAAAGTAAAAGAGGCAATTGGCACAAACTGAAATGCATGGAAGGTCGTTTAAAACCGTTTTTTACTCTTAAGGATGGTCAAACGCAGGAACAAGTTGCCCACAGAGGTTGTGGAGTCTTACCCTTGGAGATGTTAAAAACCCAGCTAGACACAGCCCTAGGCAACCTGCTTAGCTGAACCTGCTTTGAGCAGGGGGGTTGGACTAGATGATCTCCAGAGGTGCCTTCTGACCTCAACTATTCTGTGATTCGGTGACCAGGCTTCTGTTTTTCCTAGTATCCTCATACTTTGCTTTCTACAGTGTGAAAACACATGGCTTTTTAGGAGCACAACAGCAAAAAATGCATATATGTTTGCATGTACACAAGCAGTCTGCACAAGTAGAGTAGCAGATGCCTTTACAGACATGTATTACTGTACATTTTTAACTGCGTGGAAGTTGTACCACAACCTCTGTTCTTTGCCTGACAAAGAGAATCGACCCAAGTCCCTACACAGCAGAAAAGCAGTTATCCCTTATTCATCTTTTTTCAATCAAAGAAAAAGAATAAAAGAGTGATGACCGTGCTCCCTGTACCAGGAATGTTGGGAAGCAAAGCCCCAGTGAGCAAACCGCATCTGTACTCCGGGTATATCGTTTTACACCACGCACGGCTGGAATGTGCTAAAGCAGCATGGCCCAATTGGCAGCCGGCGAGTCAAACCCAGTGCCTCCATTCCGCCCGCTGCCTTTTCCCGGGGCAGCAGAGAGAATGGTTGGCTGAGCAGCCAAACGCCTCCTCCCGCGCCGGCTCACAGGCCTCCGGGCTCTGCTGGCCGGCTCAGAGGGAGCAGATGGGAAGAGGTTGCTATTTCTGGCGGAGTGAGGGAGGGAATAATCCTTGGTTGCCAGCGGGGTGAGAAGCCTACCTAAGCAGGGGAAAGGTGGGAGTGGGTTGCCGCTGCCCTGGCGTGGTGGGGAAGGCAGGTGCTTGTGTAGGGAGGGTGAAGATAAGCAGATGCTGTTAGAAGAGCGGGTGTCTTTAAGGTGGAGGGACGTGGGGTAGCCCTCTCTGGGATACTGCAGAATGGATCCAGCTGCCAAGATCACTCTGCACAAGTGCAAATCCACAAATCCCTCCTAAACAGCACTTGTGATTAAATGCCTTGATCCTAATGTCGCAGTCTTACGCTACCAAAATTCCCCGCCTTGCCCAGGAGCGATGCCCACCTTCTCTGGTGTGTGCACAGCTGCAGCCACCCCGCAGGGCAACCACCGCGCAGGGAGACTGCATGGACAGAGCTACCAATCCGGCAAGCCTCTTCCAGACCTGCATGTTCCTTCCTTATGTACTCTCTTCTTTGACGTTTGATACTGTTTAAGCACCACCAGTGCTTTTACTGAATCTTGTAAATAGGAAGAATCCTATAAATAGGAAGAAGAGGCATTAATTTTTTGTCTACCAGCAGACTGTTAATAACTTTTACTGGCAGTCTCCTGTCCTCTCAGGTCAAATTTTCAGGTTAATTTTATTTTATTATTTTCTTTATCTATGCAAAATTATGATGTAATTTTTCACAGATATAAGGAAATATGCCTATATGCATAGACGTATGCAATATTAGACAGAAGAGACATGGCATCAGAATTTATATTAAAATGTAGTTAGCAACTTGACTGACCCAAGACAGAATGTGTTGGACACTGACAACCAGAGAAAAATGTATTTGACACACAGATTCTATGCATTCACTGTACCATAACTGCACCCACGTACAGAAACTCCTGTGCCAGCCTTACCACTCCTAGACGGGGTACTACTCTGGCTGAATGCATCATAATACTGTTTCCAAAACAAAGGCAAACTCCAGGTCCTAAATCCAGCTTGCCTCCAAGACAGGCTCACAAAGCTAATTCCCCACCAAGTCTGAAGCGAGGTGCCCATCTGCTCTTTTCAACTGGAAATGTATTTCCACAATGATAAAGAGCTGCTTGAAAAACTTTGAGGGACAGTAACTTAGAACAATATAAATGAAGACAGGTTATATCAGGAAAGTCACTCCAAACCCCATGCATTTCTGATAACAAACCAGAAGGCCTGCCTGAGATGTAAATACCTTCTCCAGCTAGTGGCCCCATATTAGCATCCCCAGTCCCCTAGGATCTACAGCTCCAGGGATTATTTTCTACCACAGGGGGGAATTATCCACCACTAAAAGCTGCAAGAGGCTAGACAGATGGGGAATCAGTGCCATGCACTGAAGACGTTGAGCACTTTGGGGCTATCTGTCTCGTTTGGCAGGACAAGCGGTATGGCAGACAGGGTGATGTGGCCTCAGCTGTCAGGGAAGGGAGAGTCCAGGCAGGAGGTGTCTGCAAACAGCTGGGAAACCTCCCCGCACCTTCTACCCCATGATAAGCCGGCAATAAAACAATACTTTGTAAACCAAGGAAGTATCTGGATTTAGTGTGGATTTTCCTTCCAGTGACCCCTGCAGCACTGTACAACGATGGGAAAGTGTCACAGCGTGACACGGGGGGAACTGGCAGCACATCTAATGGCAGTGATGGAAATGAAATCCATTGCTGCAACCTTGGCTCCGTGGTAATCCAAAAAGTTTTACCGCTAATGTCACTGGAGCCAAATTTCACTCAGCTCTTCTGGCTCCTGTACATCCCTCTATACATTCCTTTTGGGGTTTTTTTTGGTATGAATTTGCTTTGGGGTTTTTAGGGTACAGGAAGAGCTATTCCTGAGGATTCCTCTTAGCAATGTTCATCTCTTTGTTACAAACACATTCACTACATACCGGTGAAACAAAGCCCACTTCTGCACTTTTGAATTCAGGAGTCCTAAGGTAGATATAGAGCTAGATGAACACTGGGAGAAGCTGAGAGAAGAAAAATAACTGGAAATTTAAAAAAATAATCTGCAGAAGTCGATAAACTAGTTTTGCCTGTATTTAAACTGGCAACATGCACAGCTGGCAATGCAACCTTTCTCCCAATATCCTCCAAACGTGCTATCTTCTGGATCGGCTGGGATCAGTTCTAGGAGCACAAAGATTATTCAGAGGAGGGCCACGAAGATGATCAGAGGGCTGGAGCACCTCTTCTATGAAGACAGGCTGAGAGAGTTGGGGTTGTTCAGCCTGGAGAAGAGAAGGCTCTGGGGAGACCTTTTAGCAGCCTTCCAGTACTTAAAGGGCCTATAGGAAAGATGGGGAGGGACTCTTTATCAGGGATTGTAGTGATAGGATGAGGGGTAACATTTTTAAACTGGAAGATGGTAGATTTAGATACTGGAACAGGTTGCCCAGAGAAGCTGCGGAAGCCCCATCCCTGGAAGTGTTCAAGGCCAGGCTGGATGGGGCTTTGAGCAACCTGGTCTAATGAAAGGTGTCCCATGGCAGGGGGGTTGGAACGAGATAATCTTTAAGGTCTCTTCCAACCTAAACCATTCTATGATTCTATGATTCAATGTTCATAATCATTCAGGTTGATGCCTCCGAGGTGAGGCAAATGGTAATGTCAGCATTGCTATGTCTTGAGCATGATGCAGCACCACTCCTGTTATTTTCAGTCTTACAAAATATTCATTACTTTTTTTCTATCCTGCCGCTAACTTCTGCTGGAGGTCCTCTCCCATGGCTGACTCTCTGACCTCATCTTTGACCTCTGTCAAAATCTGCTCACAGCTGTTCCCTGACCCCATCGCATTAATGATTCTGCCTTCGTGTTTCCATATAGCACAGTCCCAGTCACGGCACAGCCTCGAGCTCTGCTTCAGGTCAGAAACGATTCTCAAAGACACCTGTGACCATAGAGGTACCATCGTGCCTTTGAGCAACACGGAGCCACATCATGTCAGCAACAGCTAATTAATTTCAGGTCACCACAGTGCTTTTAAGAGGGTATCGGGAACAATCCTTACAGAAGACATCCCTGCTCTGTAGCTGGCCAGTGCTTGGGGCCAGGCCATCACCCGTCTCCACTGGGAAAAGCAGCAGTGTTCACCACCACCTCTCGTCGTGGGCAGAGGAGTGGAGCAACTCAGTTTGGCTGAGGCAAGGATGCACATGTGACGATGGCTTGATCTGGTCAGGCTGCATCCAGCATCACACACCATCAAGTACAGCGGGCATGCTACAGGCTGTTTAAAAGCCACAATGAGGAGACAACATGCTCTTCAGTGATAGATGGCTCTAAACAAGCTCATGCATAAAAATTAGAAGCAATCTGTAGAACTGTAATTTCTATTCTCCCATGGAATTGAAAGGAGGATGATTATTATAGCAGCAATTGCTAGGGCTGCTATATCAAAAGGTCAACCTGCAATTTCATTACCTCCACCCCTGAATACATACTCACATAACAAAGACTAAACCATTCACATTTCAAGAGCTTGTAACTCCTCCAGACGTGTCATGTAGTATACAAATCAGAGCCCCGAAGCACTCACTTGCCGTAGTAAAACTGGAAGGTCTGTTTGTAGGTGTATTTGAAGTTGAGGAGGTCTAATAAAACCTGGGTAGGTTTTCATGTCAGCTTGTTTCACACACTTCAGCAAAACAGCTTTTACTTTTTCTTATTGAGAAATTTTGCACCCTATTAACCTTCTCTCTATTGTATCAGGAACACAAGCACAGCAACGTTATTCTCCTGTGCAGGAACCTGAGGCCGCATCTGTGACTGGGGACTGATCCTTTTCTTTGATTCTTTCAGTCTCAGTACATTTGCAGAATGTAACCAACTTACAAACCACGTTCCTACAGGATTAAAATGTGTATTGCTACCAGCAGCAAAAGGCGAACCACCTTACTGAAACAGAAACTTTAAGCTGGCATTGTCCCTTTAACATTGCAAAAGCTGCTTCTGGAATAAAGGCTGTAATATCTATTGGTTTCAAGACATTTTTAAAATTGCTAAATATTTTGTGATTGTGATCGGAGAAAACTGAATTATCTGAATTTCACATAACAGCTTCACCTTCTAAAAAATATCATCAATGAGGAAATGATATACTTGTTCAATATGATGCTCAGCTACGATGCCCCACAAGAATATCAGTGAAATTTTGGGTGATGAACGCTGTAATATGGAGCATTATATGAGACTGAAGAAAAAAATGAGGGAATCTTCAGTGCATTAAAAGCAATTACCAACTAAACTAAGATCAATGACATGACAAACTACAACACAGGAATGCTTTTGCTTGCTTGAACTGCTTCATCTACTCTCAAGCTTCAAACAGAAACCTAACTTAGAGCTTCTGAATTTCATGACCTTCTACTATAATTTGCTTAGTTCACACCAAAACCTTGCGGATAAATATATCAGTCATGTTACTTTGATGGCATAAAACCAGTCTGGACCTGTTGCAATGCATTCTGTTACACAGCAACAATACACCATAGGTCAGGCACTGAGATTATCTCAACCTAAAATGTACATTTACTTTTGACACCAAAGACAGTATTTGTTTTTAAAGGATTGCTGTGGTTAGGTCATTATACAAAACTACAGGAAAATAAATCTTAACTTTCTCTTTAGAAGATCTGACATCAAAGAAAGCATGGCAGACTGGTAAATAGCCTAATTTCGGTGGATTCAGCAGATATTTTGGCAGGAAAAAGTAAGAACAGGCCAGAAAATATTCGCTTCATCTGAGGCTTCGTACAAGCCAAACTGGATGACAATTTCTATTAATTCAATCCTAAGAAACTTATCCCCGATGAGGTTTTCTACATGACTGGGTAAGCGATAGGAGCATGGTCTGAGAGTTTTGGCTCACCCTGCCTTTGAACCAGCAGTGCCACATATTCTCAGCGAAGACAAAAACACCCTGCCCCAGAGGAAAGAAAATGTGTTAGTGGGTGCACAGGACTGGCCATTAAAAAACTGACTATGGATATTCAGAAAACCTNATTCTCAGCGAAGACAAAAACACCCTGCCCCAGAGGAAAGAAAACGTGTTAGTGGGTGCACAGGACTGGCCGTTAAAAAACTGACTATGGATATTCAGAAAACCTCCCACCACTTTCTGAGTAAGCTGATCTATACAAAATCCCTTTTAGTAAATTAAGAATGAGAAAAAATAAGAGAATCCTAACCCAGGGATATGACTGCCTCCAAGCCACTTGCTGTACAACCCAGACGGACTGAACTACTTCAAAGGACAAAATCCCACCATCTCCAAATCCACCAAAAAACTGACTATCAAATTATGCATTTAATGCATTTTATAGCGCTATCTGTGCAGGAGCATATTCCATGTAAGAGCAACAACTGAACAAGAACATCCTGACCTGAAATTTCAGTCCCAATAGGTTTTTGTAAGGATTTGTAAGGATGGTATTCCTGTGCCCAGCACTACCACAGTATTGTAAAATCTTTACACATGTAACCTCACTAAACTCCTGTAAGGCAAGGGAGTATTATTGCAACAGAAGACTCAGGTCTGTGCTACAAGAGGAATGTTACCACATCAGATGGCATTGTTTTATACTAATAAGAGAAGACAATGCTCCAACAGTCCCCAAAATACCACTCATTGTTAACATTGTACAGAGAACTGGTCAATAAGGATTGCAATGGAAGCTGTAGGGGAAGCAGGGGTTTAAAATGTTCTTTTCCAAGCAGCCATCAGACTCTTCTTCCACTCTTCTTATTCAGACCTAATATTTACCACCTTCAAACATCCTCTGGGCTTTATTTGCCATCTGCATAGGACTTAACAGCAAACTATTATTACAGAACTAGTGCTGGCCTGATCCCCCCATAATTATCAGTTTAAGATGACAAAGAGGAACTCGTATCATGAATTCAAGCCTCCCAAGGTTTTTGATGAGGAAGGAGAAAGTACTCACAGGAAATTAATATGGAACCATATTTTGATTTCCAGCCTATGTCTGGCATCTTTTGCCTTATAATGACTGAATCGACACTACGAGAGAACAAAAAGGTCTCACCTCAGTTACAGTCTACAGCCTAAATGCTGACTGAGATGGGTACTTTGTCTCAAGTATCAAAAGCTATGGCAAAAGCTATCTCATTGAAAAAAAAAATGCACATATTTGAACAGCACAGTTATATGTTAAGGATGAAAGAAAAATGTATTGTGGTTGAAGTCTGGCATGTGTTCGGGAATGTAAAACAGAACACTCTTGCAGAGGAGACATTGGCAGAGTCTCAGTTATAACACGCAAGTTATTTCCACTATAATATAATGCAGATATTTCAAATATTTCAAACATTTAGAATTTTTGTACAATCACAATGCTTTTGAAAATCCACTGTGTTAGTGCCCTGTGTTTATGGGGCTGAGGGACAGGATGGGGCAGGCAAAGACGAGGTTCATCCATCATGGGGCAGGGGGATGCCTCTGCTCGGGGCAGTGACACAGTTCTAGCACACATTTTTACATGCAGCTATAGAATTGCAGACTCCAATGAGAGTCAATTTTTACTACCCTATGTCTAATACAGCTTTGCCTTCAAAAGAAGATCAGTGTATATTTATAAGCTTTAACTCCTCTTTTCCTCATGATAAAAACAAGTTAGGGTTGGGTTTTTTTCCCAACAAATGGGAAATATTTCTTTTTATAAAATATTATGTAAATAAACTGCCTTCTAAATGTGTAAATTCCACAAATTAGGTACTAAGTACCCTGAGCTTTTGCTTCAGAATAACAATTTTGCACAGTACGTGCAATTTCTTCTTGAGCACAGCTAACCATTAATGTGACATTAACTTTTAGTACAAAATAGTAAGGCACTTATGAATATTTCCTATGTAAAAATGGGACAAAAAAACCCTGAAGCAAACAAAACTGAATGATAACATCTCTCCCTATCCCTATTAACAGACTAAATTACAAATAAAACCATTTAAGAATTTAATACCTTAGACAACGAAAATCTTACCGAGGTTCAAAAAAGGAAAGAAAACTGAATATATTTAACATTAGTTCACTTACTACTTGATGAAATGCAAAGGAAACCTGTTTATCTACCTCTGGAACCAGCAGCTCTTAAATATGACTGTGCTTTGTTTTCTCTCTATGCAAGGAAGTATATAAATCATTGCTCTACACCAGCCACACTGCCATACTCTTACACCCTTGCCAGAACCCAGTTTTATTATTGCCATTTCACAGAGAATCTAGGCTCAACCTTTGTCCTGTGAAATCAAGTTAAAGCTTCCCTTGCTGTCACCAGAGCACTAGAAATACCCAGTGGATCATTCACACCACCTACCGGAGATATCACCTGTAGGACTGGATGAACCACCTTACGAAGGTGGGCAGCTCCTTCCATTGACTGCGGAGGAATCACAGAATCACAGACTGGTAGGGGTTGAAGGGACCTCTGGAGATCATCTAGTCCAACCCCCCTGCCAGAGCAGGGTCACCTACAGCAGGTTGCACAGGATAGTGTCCAGGAGGGTTTTGAATGGCTCCAGAGTCATAGACTCCACCATCTCTCTGGACAGCCTGTTCCAGTGCTCTGCCACCCTCAGAGTAAGGAAGTCCCTCCTCATGTTTAGATGGAACTTCCCATGCTCAAGTTTGTGCCCATTACCT
>RSEF01000001.1:208071261-208094244 GCA_003993805.1 Himantopus leucocephalus | reverse complement strand
ATCTTTCCAGGGATGGAGGTGAGGCTGACTGGCCTGTTGTTTCTTGGGTCTGCCTTCTTGCCCTTTTTGAAGGCTGGAGTGACATTCCCTAGCTTAGATGCTTAACTTTAAAATCTGCAGAGCCAGATGGATCCCAGTCTGACCAGGAGAGGGATCTGGCACCCATCACTAAGGAACCCCAAAGTACAGCAGCCACCTAGGGCTGGGTGGTGGGTGTCCCAGGGCAGTCACTGGGCCATGGGGAACAGACCAGCCCTATGGGAACATCTGCAGTTGTTACTTCTTAGAAACACAAGTCGTTCAGCAACATTTCCATAACTACATAAGAAAAGCCACAGAGGGAGGTGGAATACAACAATCACTCAATGAAAAGGGTGTGCACGGTCCTCAAAACTGACCCTCATACCTCAACTGAGTTTCATCCTTCCCTGCTTATCCAAAATCCGTTTACTGTGTCTCCTTTCTGCAAACTGTTTCCTCTTCCAACTGCTAATGTGAAAAACGTCTGAACAATGGACTGTGACCCACCTGACCCACTCTGCTGCCGACACCTCTATTTTTGTACTGTAGGTAATGGATGTCAATGGCACCGACGCAATCCTGCAGCTTCCTCTGTTGTTTCCTCCAAATAACCTTAGCTCACATGATGTCAGTGAGGCCACTCCCTTACAGTAGGAGTTGTTCATATGGACAAAGGTCACTTACTTGACCCCAAATGGGAAAGAAGAGGCCTGTAAGACCAGCACAGCTAGCCCAGCTGACTCAGGCTGTGCGAGCCCTGTTAGAGGTCTGGGAAGTGCCTTGCATCAGGGCCAATTTTCGTATATCTGAATATCTACATATTTAGCTCTATATATTTAAGCAAGAGAAAAAACCAAAGACACTCTATTTGCTCCAACTATTCACCGAGATGTGAAGAATCTCTCACTTCATGAACGTAATGAAAAATAAACAAGAGTTGTAACATATATTCTTCTGAGAACAAGCCGTGGTTGTTCATAAAGCTTTTGAATGGTCTGGCAGTCCTTTCTGCCTACAGACAGGCTGTAATTGCTGCCTCTCAGCTGGAGTGAACCTCCAGCCTGGTGCCTGACCTTGTGGTCACCCCCACTTTCATCTTTTATATTGGTTTAGCAGACAAGAAGGCTTTATAAAATCTGTGCCTAACGTGTTTTGGCAAAGTACCACAACTCGATACTGTTTTGCTTTTGACAGGCTTCTCGTAAATCTGGCCACTTCTGCAGTTTCACTCGCTGCAACTATCCAGTATCATCCAGGGATGGAAATGTGCAAGCGGTATGCTGCTTGTTAAAAAAAAAAATCCCAAAAAGCCTCCTCCAGGCCAAAGGAAATTCACCCCCTGCCCTTGAGCTGAGCTCTCCTCATTCTCGGTCTCGCTGGGCTTGAGTCTGGAGGCAGAGATTGGCTCCATGTGTCAGAGGAGAAGCTGCCAGCCCCCAGCGAGGCTCGGGTCTGGCACAGACCCCAGCAGAGACCTCAGCAGCAGGCGTGATGGCTGGGATGTATGACAGAGGTGGAAAGGTTGGAGCTTCCAGAGCAACCAGGATGAGAAAGTTGGCAGTTTTGTGACTAAACAAGATTTGACACAGATATTTTGGCCGCTGTTTGCTCATAGGTTTGGAAACAGAAAGATCATCAATAAAGTTGCTCAACAAGAAAAGCCACAATGAAATCAACACAGCGACAGAGAGGAATGCAGGCTTTTGCAAAGATCCAGGATTTCTAAGTAACACATTGCAGAAAAAGAAGGCAAAGCTGACACTTCCTGGGTTGCTGATACTTTCTGATCAGAAAGACTGAACTGTCTTGCTTGTGTCATGCAACTACCCTGACCCAAAACTCTCCCAGAGGAAGACGGACCACTCCTGCCCTCTCTTCCCATTTGAGTCCAAGATAGGTACCAGCTCGAACCCACACAGGGAATTTTCTCTCCTCTCTCCTCCAAAGTAAGAAATAAATACGTTATGTTACCCAAGGTGGAGTTCATCCAAGTATAGTGATCTAAAGCAGAAGCATCTCTGTCACCTCAAGGCTTTTTCTGTAGCCAGCGAAGCCAGGCTGCCCTGCAAAGGAGTTGCCTCTCTGTGCATCTTAGAATGGGATGCGTTTACTTTTAAATGAATAAAGTNAGCATCTCTGTCACCTCAAGGCTTTTTCTGTAGCCAGCAAAGCCAGGCTGCCCTGCAAAGGAGTTCCCTCTCCGTGCATCTTAGAATGGGATGCGTTTACTTTTAAATGAATAAAGTTGGATGATGTAAATTCCCACCACAGTGTGCCATTTTTCACATAACTTCTTTCCTACACAAATTCAAGACAATTGCAAGGAGCAAAACAGCTGCCAAAACACAGCTAAAATAAAAATGGTCTGCATCAGTTCAGGGCAATCCCTGGCTTCAGCTGAGGTCAGGAATTCCTGTAGCAGTGAAGGGGAGGTCGCACTCTGAATTTCACAGTGGGGTCTGTGGTGGGGATGTGACAAAGCTACTGAATTCCTGGCCCGTGTCACTCCTGTGTTAGGGGATTGCTCTCCTTGCCCCACTGCAGCGTGTTTGTGGCACTTCTATCTGACATGAGAGCATACGCAGACTTTGCCAGGAATGAGAATCAGCTGCGGTAACTTGCTGCATTCAAATGCTAGAAGGCAGCTGGCTTCAGCTCTTTTGTACCAAGCAAAGCGATGGAGATGAGAGCCAGAGGGGAAACGCAGTACTTTAGGAGCTCCTTATAGCCTCGCTCCTCTGCTCCCTTGATCCTCATTAAATGTTTGCTCAATCCATCAAACTTATTCAACTATTGTTTTCCCAGCTCAGCTGTTTTGCAGGGACTCTGACAACACAGAGTTCCTGATGAACATCTGGGATCCCCAGCGACGTATTGCAGAAGAATGCTACATAGTACCTATAAAACAAAAGAGGATGAAATGGCAGAAGACATGGGGACATCCAGACTGTAGAGCATAAGACAGAGAAACTCTTTTCCATGCCCAAGAATGAAGAAAGGCTAAAGGGCTACCTTGAATGAGCACTACCCTGCGGACTGCTTTGTAGAATACGTACAGTTTCAGAGGAGTAGTTTTCATGTGCCGTAAGAAAAAGTAAACTGGACTTGCTACAGAATCCCTGAAACAGAACAATTTTAAAGCCTCATAAAGGTTGGCTGAAGTTTTTTGTGGAAACTGCAAATAATGTAGGAGACGGTAATGTGCACACGCACAGGGCAGACAGCCAAGAACACGTGATTTCTATCTATTGCACCCTAATGTCACCCTAGGAAAGTCTCCAATGAAGACCAGACCCAAATAAAAAAGACTAACATAGAAAAAAAGATCACTGGCAACTGAACGGGTGCTTAGGGATCTCATGCCTCTGCACAGGCTTCAGCCATCTGTGGTCTAAGAACTAGAAACTGATGGACCTTGGCTCTCCAGGACACCTCTTGGCCAACTACAGGTGAGTAAGGATCAATTAAGAAAAGGCCAAATAGAACCCAACCATTGTTTGTTTAAATTATGCTACTGCATTTGGATGTATTTGTATCTAATAAACCTATTTAGAGTCAAATTGAAAACAATTATATCTATTAAAACGTAAAATATTAATACTGTTTTAGTTCTACTGAGTAATTGAAACAGTACCTGCTTGTTGTCAAAGTTTTAAAACAAGTCAGATATCTAAAGTGGTTTATTAGTAACAAGTTAAATGGAAGACAGTGGTTAAGCACCTAGAATAAGAAGTGCTAAAGCAGATTCTGACAGCACTAGTCTCTTCTGCAAATACAGAGATAATGTATCTTTCTTGACAGTTTATTTAAATATTTTTGGTTCACTGAATAATTCATTCCAAGTTGAAACTAACTAAGAGTTGAGGAAAATAACCAAACCAAAAAGCTTCACAGACAACTTGCTTTCTAATTTCATCTTATAAATAAAAGCACAGGGTGAGAGGATGAGCAATGCAGTTCCAAAATCTTGACGGCAGTTATCAGAAAGAAACAGATCGAGTCATTAATTACAAAGCTCTTTTGTTTAATTAATCATTTTGTTTTAAATGATAAAACTTGCAGAAAAAAATATCTAAAGGCAAAGCATATTCCACATATATAAGGTAGTTCTGGCTCTTGGGACCACATTTTAAGAATGTTGCTTTGGAACACTTTCCAGTTAATCTGAAAAGTTGGGACTTGAAAAAGTAGGAGAAAATTATTATTATCCAGGGAGAGCTGCATCACTCTTTTCTGCTTGTTTGCTTTATGAAAAGGTATATATAGATCAAGGATCTGAGTGAACCTGGTGTTTCTGGGTCATAAAAAAGATGCTAATTGCAAGTTGCCACTTGATAGCTTGCAGAAGGGCAGGGCTTTGCCCACAGAGTGAAACTGCTGCTGGGGAAGGTGCCTTGTATGAAGAGAGGGCAACTGCGGCGCAACCCTACGGCCTCTCTCCGCAGCCCTCGAGCAGGGAGAGCTAGGGGCAGAGACCACGGATCAAGCCGCGTTTCACCGATGGAGTCCTGGGAAGGGACAGAGGCCACAGCTTCGCGCTGCAAATACATGAGGAGCAGGTTTAGCTATTGCAAAGTGTAAGACAAGAGTCCGCTGTGTGGACCTCATGCTCAACACGAGTGTAGTACTCCTGCCATCAAAGCCCTGCTCTGCCACCGACCTGAACTCTAGCAAAGTCACAGGCTTTCTGTGACCTGCACATTGGCCAGGAGACTTTTTACCTTGATTTTTCTTTGTGAAGCGATGGGAGCGATGTTTCCCTAGCTTCCATGCAGCCACGCAAGAAAAGTGATTGAGCTGAGGTTTGGAGGGCACTTCTAATTACAGAAAATCCCATATACTTAACTGAAATTGAATGAAAAGTTAGTACTAAAATCAACAGGAAAAAAGCAGGCGGAGGCATTCAAGACTGCTTCACTGCTGTCTTAGAAGCAGATTCAGATCTGTACATGACCAATGCAATTAAGAAAAAATAACCCTAGGTAAAAAAGAAGAAAATGAGTCAGTGTGAAGGATTCCTCTTTTAGAGATCAGGTTACTGCAGTATTTGCTTTCTGTTAAAATTCTTCAAGCTGTGAATTTAAAATACTACAGGTCCTTTATTACTCTGAGAAGACAAATTTATGCTGCTTAATTTGTATCCAGAAGAAAAAAAAAGGAAAAAAAAGAAGATTCACCTGACACTCAGTTATGCAGTCATTTTTTAGCTCTGCTGTATTACTGCACAAGAGAGATAAAGTACCATCGCTGGGGAAGCTTTGAATGCTGCGATGCATCGAACAGCCTCCTGGGCGCTTCTACTCCAACAGAGCTGCGTTTCACCCGCTGCACCAGCATTTCTCTGAAGGTTGTGCTGGGAGTGAAGGGCTGGCAGACCCCCTCGCTGGAGTGCCTGGCTGCTATCTCAGTGTCTGGACACACTCAAAACAGTTTTCCTCAAAGATGCCACTTCATAAAAACTTCAATATATAAATGAAGTTTGGTCATGTCAAACATCGTTCGGGCACAAGAAAAAGTGTACTGTTGTGACAGACAGAAAGTCTGTCTGAATTGCATGGTTTGGCACTAGAAAATCCCAACTCCTTCAGTACTGCAGGGAAAGAAACAGCCGCAAGAGTTACTGTTATCGGTGGTGCTCAAACAATGCTGGCGCGCTTTATTTCCACTAGCACAAAATGGAAATTATTCAGGGCCTTACCTGTATAAACAACCTTCTGTACTTCAATGCTTCATGCCAAAAAAGTAAAACAAGAGGCTTTACTCCACAGCATACGAGTGCAGCGAGACTTTGCTTGTTCCTGAGGTGCTGCAGAGGAGAGGAGTGGTGCCCAGGCACCCCACCACCCCCCGCACACTCGGGTGCCCACCTCACTTGTGGTGGTCAGGAGGAGGACGAGCCATTCATCGCACGCCCCCGAGCCCCCTGTGCAGAGAGATGGTCACAACCCCAAAATTGGGCACCTTGGGCAGTCCCAACTCCTCCCTGCCTCCCCACGCTGCCTCCGCAGGGGACTGGTACCTCGCAGTGCGGGGTACCCGATATGGAGCTGCTCACTGCTCTTCTGAGCTCGAGCATCACCATGGCTGCAGTGCTAGCTACGTGCCACAGACGGTCTGAAGTCGAGGACCCTTAATGAATTCCCTGGTCCTCAGTAAGGAAACAGCAGCCACTGAAGCATCTTGGCTTCCCGAGGCGAAGCAGGAGTAAGCTGTTTTGTTTGTCTTGTTCGCTTCTTCCAGGGTGGCCCTGTGTGTCTTGAGCACAAGGATTTTTTCAGACACAAACAACATTCCTGGGCCTTTGCAGCTACTTCTGGTGGGTGTGGAGCCATCCCTTGCCAAGACCCAAGCTGCTCCTCCCAGCTGGGAGCTTGACAAAGCAGTATCTCCCAAAGCCAAGCTCTATCCACAAGATCGTCAATTATCTCATTAAGTATCATCACCTTAAGGCACAATTTACTCTTTGGGGTAGGGAAAAAGTAACTGGGGGAGATGCCATGAGATAGCATCACAGATGATCAGTGCCCCATAACAAAAATACTACAAAGCAACCCAGACTGTAGCAGAGCAGTCCTACAGACCAGGTATTCCACACCTAGGATTTATAGAAGTGTTAGGAGTTCAAGAGGAATTACTTTAAAAAGCCATAGGATTTACTAGACGTTGCTAAACTTACTGTGAGTGTTTTGACCTATCACATATAAATTACAACAGGTATGCAGCTTTTTAGTGTAGAGCATGTTCCAAATACCACTTTTTTTTTTTTTATCTTCTATTAAAAGTTACATGAGTTTTCGGCAGGCATTTTATGCCTCTAGAATTTATTTGAGATCCTCGCCTGTTAGCCCAGTGGTGGTCCAAAAACACTTGAAAGGTCTCACAATGACATTTTTCCCTCCTCTTTTAGATCCTTTCAAAAGGTGAAACGTTCTCCACGACTGGCTGGCTCGCTGCCTGGCACAGTACAGAGATGAAGCACCTGCCACCTCCCCTCCGATTTCTGTAAGGAGGAGAGAAAAGCACGAGCTGAGCTGCACAGACACGCTATTGTGTATAGCTGCTGTGGGAAGGCATGGGGGAAGGTCTCCAATGAACAATCAAGAGGAATCAGGAAAAATGTCATCCTCAGACAAAAGGGAACTCCACCTAGAAAGTGAACAACAAGGAAAGTCCTTGAAAACTTGTTTTTAGTGCTCTTGAGTAATTTGGAGCAATGCTGGCAGACCTGGGAAGACGCCGTCCTACAGAGACGATGCTGCTACACTTGCAAGGTCCCTCTCCTGCTGGAGGAACTCGTTAAGGCAGGAGGACCTGCACCAGCTCTGCAGGATCCACCAAAGTCACAGTGGGTTTAACAAAGAACGCAGCCTCCTCCCCGCTTCTTCCTCTCATGGAGGCTATGGGAAAGAAACTGGTCCAGCGCTAAAACACAATACCAAACACACACACCATAATCTGGTATTAAAAAGAAACAATAGAAACCATTCAGATCTCAACGGACATTAATCCTCATCTTGTGTACTATCGCTATCCACCATAAAAAGTACAATTGGTTGCGTATTAAAGATTGTTTATATGTGACTTTAATTTCCTCTTTGTTAATTAGCAGAAGTAAGTAGGTTTAGGGGGTTTAATTAAAACTGACTGAAATAACCGTCTGATGGTTTTAAGGATTAAATGCTTTTCCATTCCTAGGCTGGAAAGGGTACAGCACGTTCGCAACACGGAGGTTGCGGGGAAGGTCAGACACTTCATTGAATACAGAGTCTCTTTCCAGAAAGTCAGCAAAAGTGCCACTGACAGCTTTTTCTGCCAAAAGAAAGCAGGCCAAGAAAAGGCTGGGTTCCTTCACTTTCCTACAGCCAGGGAATCTCAAGTAGAGCAGCCGGTCACTGCAGTCGTGTGCCATTTGGCTCAGGAGAGGCAGAAGGACGGTCACCACGGGCGCAAGCACGGCCCAGCACTGCCAGCCCCGCTCTCCGACACCTCATACCCTCTGCACAGGCACGGGATGGAAGTCGCGTCACAGTGAAGAAAATGGATATTGTGGACTACAAGCAGCACGTTTACAGACAGCAAAATCAAATAGTTTCCATACAGTTTGTAATTACCTCATGGAGCTCCCTGTTACAGGACATGGAAGAGGCTAACGGTTTAAATGAGTTCAAAAAAGGATTAGACATTTGTAGAGGATGGATTCATCACAAGCTGTAAAATATGATGGTTTGGATGCAAACTATGGCTCAGCAAGTCTCTATAGTATTGATTCCTGAAAGCTGGAAAAGCGTAGCAGAGAAAATGTCTCCAGATTTCCTCTGATATTTATATTCTTTGGTCTGACCCTTGTGTTATTGCAGTCTTTGCACAACTGAAACGAGCCCCTCTGCGTGCAAGGAAAGCCAGGAACTACTTTGTATTAGGCACTGACTCCCTTCATGGCCCTGGGCAAGGCATCTGTCCCCTGTTCTCCTTCTGCAGTCACCAACTTGCAAGCAGTTTGAGGGCAACTAATTAGCTGATGTTATATGCGTCTTAAACATGAAATATGCTACATACCATCAAATAGTCTCATTTAACAAACCCAAAAGAAACATATTTATTAAAAGCCCTACTTCTTTAGGAATTTGTACAAAGAGGCGGCTGTTACAGCTTCTAGCACAGCAACCTGACACTTTAAAAAAAATTTAAAAATCTCTGTATTAAAATACCATATTAAAACAGTACAGCCTTGAGGGTGAGATGGAATAACTGATGACATAGCCAATTCTTCTCAGCTTTTACACAGTACTAGCTTCAAAGACACAATATTAAGTTTATTTGGGTACAAGCCAGGTGTCACAAACTTCCAGCAATGAGATATTATATATGCAGTATCTTCCAGATGGATCTCATCTCTGAGACTGAAGAATGCGGACAAGACTATACCATGGTCTGGACCAATGACAGCTTCTGGAAATCACTGCATTATCTTTAAACTACCTAAATCTGGATACCTGTAACAGTACAGGTGCAGCAGTACAAAGCTTAGGATGAACGAAGTACCAAAGCTCCTTGGGCACGCTTTCCCACCTATCCTGAGCTCTATACTTATGCTGGCAGCAATGCATCATCAAGGTAGTCCAAGATTACATTGGGTATAAGCAAATGCAGTCCCTGCAGTCCAGGAGAAATGGGCTCACTGGCTGGGATAAGCCATCTGAAGCTACCTGTGCATGTTAAGTTAAATGTCTGGGTTTCCTCTGTAGTCACAAGGGCTGGAATGACCAAGCACAGACCCAAAGCTGACGCTGTGTGTGTAAGAATCAATATCCAGTTCCGGGCACCAGATTTTCTGGGCATCAGATGTGAACTACATTTGTACCTCTATCCTTCATTCAGGTTGTCTGCTGTTTTAATTGAATAAAGTAATAAAGCTATCACTGTGCTTGTAAAAAGCCTTAATGTGGCTGCCAACAGGGCAAATTAAGAGACAAAAGGACCAGTAGTTTATCACATGGCGTATTGCTGAGAAAAACAGTGCGCTCAAGCTATTATCACTATTATGCTACAAGTTATAACAGGAAATCAATAAGGATAAGACAAAGAAATGTTCACGTTCATCCCCGAGGCACTGAAATCTCCCCTCCTTTATGCAAAAGGAAAGAAGAGAATTGAACATCTGCAGTGCCACTGAACGATGGCAAAAGGCACGTCCGCTACCCACAGAACGTGTGTTGCTGCAGCAGCCATTTAGTGAACTTTGAGCATTTTAAACCAAACCTGCCTTCAGTGAGTTTCCTAGCGCACAAGGATCAGGCTGCAGGATAACGGGGTGTAGAAGCGAATCCTCTGCCCAGCAGAGATCCCCCCAGCCCTGACGCTGGCTGGAGCTGCCGACAGACAGGTCTAACACACATCTCCCATGCAACTGCACGTAAAGGAGCATCCCTACGCTCCTGCTCGGTTCCCGAGGCTGCCGTCCCCTGGCCAAGCGCAGCTGCGGCACAGGCTGTCCCTCCCTCCCCAGCTCACTGCCTCCTGACCTCCGGGACCTTCTGCTGAATGTTGCCACTTGCTACTGTCATTAGTACTTGGAAAGAAATATATCGGTACTACAGAACAGTAGTAGACCAGCAACTGACCTTTCATTTAAAGGTCAGTTCATTCTCCTTGGGGAAAAAAGATACTAAGAATGACTTTTATGCAACTGTGTTTCATCCATTGATGTTGCAGCATAGCTCTTGAGAAGAAGTGAAGGAAAAAGAAACACAGGAGTGGGTGAGGAAGGGACACCAGGAATGAGTGGATGAGGACAGTGAGGACAAGGGCAGAGATAAACTGAGTGTAGTAAAAGGGAGACATAAATTAGAGAGAGTTGGGAGAAAAAGAATAACAAAACAACACAACAAACCCGTGAAGATGATGCTATTAAGTACAAAAACTCTCCAGTTGCTGAACCTCCAGATCTGAGGGTTGTTCTTACTTTTCATCATATGCTCTCCAAAACCACTTGTCTATTTGCTTAGTTATTATTAGTACATCTTCTTTATGCTTTATCAATGAAAAGGGTCATTAATTTATTTGCTATGACTCATAAATTAGTCCAACCTATTTATAGTGCATAAAAATAGAACTGGTTCATTTTTTCCCAAGACATCTATACAATTTCTAAGATCAGCTTTTATATAAATATGTAATATAAAAAAAAAAAACCATGGTGTTGAAGCCTAAGCATTATGTTGACGTGTGCGTTGTCCATTTCTTTGCTTCTATCTTCTTCAGTATCTACATGACAAGGTTAGAACAGAAGACAAGACAACTGGCCAGTTAACATTTCTCAACTGATGCATCTGATTAATGAAATGACAGTAATGGATTATTGAAAAGTGATGATGTTGTTTCATTTTTTTCCCCCTTCATTATTCATTCAGCTTAATGCTGTTGTTTTCACAAGTAGGAATACGTAGAAAATGCCACTGGACTTTTTCAAACTCTCTCAAAATATTTCTGAAATACATATGACATACACAGAATGTTTAATTTAATGCTATTACAGAAAGAAAACATAGTTCTTCAGGATGGCTTCACTTTTTGTTTAACCTGAAGTGGTGCACCAATTTCAGTTAGATAAATTTTATTTGACAATACCCATCTCTCATATTCTTATCTACTGCCACACAAAAATTATCATCCATTTGAGGGAGTCGCAAGACCACACAACCAGGAGCTAGAACTTTTAAAGGAAAGAAGCAGGGAGGTCACTCATGGTCACACTTAATTGAGTCCATTCCATTGCTCAGCCTCTGCTACCACTCACATTAACCCACTTCTGCTTCATGATTTTCTCTGCCCTGTGCTGTGGAAGAGTTAAGGCACCACAGTCACTTCTGCTAAATTACAAGGAAAGGCAAATTTAATCTAGGTTATTAAACTTATTCTGGGGGGGTGGGAGAAGGCTCTCAGTAAATATTTTGGATTTCAATTTCTTTTTCATTTCTCATGCATCCTCTACTCGCTGACCTTTCACAGACTTTGCTATCATATACTAAATATATTAACTTCTAGCAACAAGACACAAGCACAGAAATTGGCAGCTCATATTAGCTTTCAGCTTTTCCATGCTGTCCTCCACCTTGGACATTTTTGGTCCCAGTCGTGCAACATTTAGGATGTGCTACAAGCTCTTCAGAGCAACACACGACCTAGCACATTAATTTACAAAGAGACAGAAACAAAGGCAAAAAACTGATGTAAACTAATATATTCTCCCTAGGGACTAGGGCAAATAAAATAAGGAAACGAAGGAAGAAACAGCTAGCACGCTCTGAAATGCATGCTCTGGTTGGAACTAGATGATCTTTAAGGTCCCTTCCAACCTAAACCAGTCCATGATTCTATGATTCTATGAAATGCTAATTGTTAGGGGGATGCAGACTCCTGTTGTGCAAAAAACAGTCCCACAGGACAGTCAGAAGGTTAGCCAAAAAAAAACAGGAAAGCAGGGGGGATTAGTATCACCTTGCCTTAACATCAGTCTGAGGTGCGGCAAAGCCCTCTCAGGATGAGCCTGTCGTCGTTCATTGCTTATGGACAGAAACCAGATGACCAGCTTCACATACCCACTGCTTAAATCATTAAGTGAGATGAATCCAAAGGTGTCACCAACTCTGTTCCATTTTAGCAGGACATTCTTCAACGAGGACAAAAAAAAAAGCAGCTGTAAGGCAGCTTCAGGGAAAATCTGTGCATAGATGTGCCTTTGAACCCTCTGCAAGCCTGTGTCCCACTGAATCTCTCTGTAAACAAGATGATATCACTTTCTATTTTTCATCCTTTCTGGCACACTATTTCATCAGCATTTCTCCTGTAATCACTAATTGACAACACATGCTAGTATTTTCCAGCATAATATTTAACATTGCATACAGAGAGATCTCTGCCAAAGTTTCACTGCTTCACTGGCATGTTAGGCAACGCAGGAAATACTCTCCCACCAGAAAGCTTGCCACCTCCACAATGTACTCTTCTTTTTGAGAAACTATTTGAAATTCACTCTTTCCAGAATCTGCAGGGGTCTCAAACTTTCTGGAGTATCTTCTTGTTCTTTGAAAGCTTCATTAAAACAATTAATACATTAATACAATTTCCGCTAAAGTTCACAACGTCTTCTTTTCCAGAATGACATCCTATACTCTACCACAACCCCAAGCTTCTGTTAAGCAAGAGCTAACAGCTCACAGAGTTGTTAAACGTGGAGCTAACTGTGACTCACGCAGCCACACGAAATCTGAAGGATGACCATGCTGGAGTGAGAGGTTCTACGCAGATACTCCCCAAACCACACTTACAGAGCTCTGTTCACGATAGGAGGAAAAAAAAAAGGCTTTCCACATAAAATCCTGTCCTTCAGGGCCCGTGGCTTAAATAACTGTAGATCTGCTGCTGTCCTACAGCAATCCATGTTTCTGGGGACTGAGAAGAATGAATCCCCACGGGTCCACTCTTCCCCAAAGTTTTACGTGAGACTTTCTTCAGCCGTGAGGAGGACAGAGGGGAGCAGAAGTTAGAGGGAACTCAACAAGTGGAAGGCAGGAGATACAGATCCCCTCTTACCAGTTAGAAAACAGCTAATTACACAGTTCTCCCAAATGGAAAGGACCAGACCCAGAAGGGTGGGGGGGCGGGGCGAGGGAATTTTTGCTCATAGCCACAACCTTCACTGGAGGGTCCAAGGTATAAAACAGAGTATGTACTTCTGACAAAGCAGCTGTGTTGTGTCCATGCCTCTCACCAGTACATGATAAGCTGCTCTGAGTCACGAAATCATCCTGCGATATACCTCATACAGGTATAGCAGGGCTATTTGATTGCATGTTGTGTCATATTTTAAAGTTTACTAATAAAGTACAAAGTTATCTTTGAAAATCTGAATTCTGGTCAGTCACATAGGTGGAAAAAATGTATAAAACTGATATAAAGAACAAGTTTGTCTTCTTGCCTTAAAAAGCTGGGAGTAGTCTTTCATGCTAAAGCAAATTCACATATTGAACATTTTCTTAGCCAGTACACATCTTCTGTTCACATTGCCATTATTGAAAATATTTATATTTCAGGCACAGCAAGCTGCTACAGTTCCAAGACAAGTCTAGACAAATTCAGACTGAAAATGAGATCAACCTAAACTCTGAACCAGTGGAATAACTTAACAACGGACTCTAGCAAGTTCAAGTGTTTAAAAATAGGATTTTTAAGTAACGAAACAAAAATTTGCTCTAAACTTAATCAGAAATGTGTCACTGCAATGAAGTAATCATGTGGTGAAATATTATAGACTGCTTAATGAAGAATTCCAGACTAAATCTAGTGGTTTCTGGTCTAAAACTTGCTTACAAGTTCTGCAGGAACTCCTCTTGCAGAATAACTACCCTGGGATAAATAAACCTGTATTTAAGACAATATTGTAAGCCCACCACAATGGCATTATTTGAAAGGCCACTGTCAACATTACAGACCTAACGCATCAGGCCATTCCTTTGTAGCACCCTACTTCCATCAGAATCGTTCAAGCTACAGTGCCATTAAACAAGAGAAAAGTCCTGAAGACAAAAAACTGAGCCTTTGTTGAGAGCTGAGAGAGATGGTGAGATCAGTCTTTCAACTCAGCATCCACATGGTGATCAGCAACCACAATGGGAATAAGACACAGATGAAGCGTAAGCAGGCTTTAGTGCAAGAGAAAATTCCTCAAAGTCTTTCCACCCTAAAAAAGTATTCATGCTTCTTTTATTGTACTGTTTATGTTAGCCTTATTCATTCTTAAATTACAATGCACCTCTCAACAGAAAAAAATCCAACAAAGATTAATAATACTGAGTATGTTAGATTATTCTGAACAAATGGAAATATTGGCTGCGTTTCACACTGCAGTGACATGAAACTTTTGCCGAGAGCCCCCTTAGCTCTAGTTGCTGGCATGTAGCAGCACACTCTTGGGATCTCCTAAGTATGAAGATTTGACAGTGCATCTTGGAAGCAGATTTTCACTTTTAGGCAACTAGTTCACTTAACTTCTGCAATCAGATCTTTGTTTCAAATGTACACGCTTGGACACAAAGAAGCTTAATGCTATTGAAGTCAATGGGATGGAAGTACATGCTTGAGTGTCGTCTTGATCCAGGGTCACAAAATAAGGCTCTTAAAAAGAAGAGGTTCAAAAATGGGTATTGGAAGGTGGGACATACTCTGATGGAGAATTCTGCGAAGTATTTAACGCCCAGAAAATCATGACAGTCAAATGCTCTTGTTCACTTTCTTCCACTTAAGCCAACACAAAATCCAAGAGGCGCAAAGCATTAGAGCTCTGACACTTCACCACCTCAATGGGTTGTATATGCCTGATATTTCAAGAATATCAACATTATCTCCACTTTCTGCAAAGGACCACGGTAAACAGACAGAGCTAGTCCTTTATACAGGCATGAGACTGGCATTTAAACTGTTTCCACTTAAATTCTTTAGTCAGATATATTTTTCATCAAACTATCTTAGTATTTTTAAGCATCTGAGACTTGCACTTGGTGAGCTATAATTTAATGATTATGCTATGCTTGAAGCATGCACAATAACACTCAATATAGAAAGGGATCTTAAATTGAGTCATCACATTTACAGGCAAACAGAGTTTTCAAGCTGCTTTCCCATGCGAACACGCCAAGTCTACATGTCTGCTTGTCAATCCCCACTACTGGATTTTTAACCTTCCAGCTATTTGGAACAAATATAAGATAGAAAAAGAGGTTCCAATATATAGTATTTCTACATGTTAAGAGAAACAGGAGGCCAGATAGAAAAAGGGACTCTGCTAATGACACCACTCAGAAAAAGGCTGCAGAATGGGAGAACCCTTATTGGGCATCAGGGAATCCATACTGGCTCTCACCATAAAGGCTGAAAACCCTCAAGAAACCAGTCTTTGTTGGTTCACTGCTCAAAAAACAACTTATTGTAGCTCAGAAAAGCATTTTAATACCTTAGCACCCAAAAGCTAATTAATCTGTCCTCTCTATTAGTTTTTAACCACTCCTAATACACTGCTACTGCCTGTACAGCAGAGTAGCGTTCATGTGCTAAAACTGGACACCAGCGTGATAGATCTGCATTCCAGAAGGGAGCAAGAAACAAAATGACTCAGAACATCTTTCTATTAGCAAGGGTCAGTTTATCAATACATACATAACCATTTTCTATAAATACACCAAGGAGTTAATTCCAAAGACAGAACGACCCAAGCCAGAGGACAGAGTTCATCCGGGAGCAAACAGACGTAAACTTGGCACAGCCAAACCATGGCCAGAATTATAGGAAGGTTGCTAAGCAGCTTTGGTACAGCCCCCAAGTAGTACTAGCAGTAGCACAGAATATACTATTTTTAAGATGGAGCTCACTTGACCTGTATATAGCGACTTGGACTGAGGCTGCCCTTCCAACTGCAGCGTAAGCCAAAAAAGGACAGAGGTGAAGCACCAGCATATATTTTATGCTGAATGAAATATATGAATTTTAGCAAAGGATTTCACAGGAAATGTGAGAAGTAGTAAATTATGTTAGGAATATTGCCTAGCAGGAAGATATAGGTCTGTTAACGGGCAAAGATTCAGGCCTCTGAAAAAATGCTGATTTAGCAGAATACAGCATACAAAAAAAAGGCATGAGAAGTGAAATACAAACTGTGGGTAGTGTGAGGCACTACTTGCCCCTACTGAAGGCTAGACAGGGGAATGAGCTGCACAGAGAAATGGAGGAAAAACAGAAAAACAGTTTAGTCAAAGAATGGGAGAGGAAAATCAAGCTCAGAAGATTCCAGTCGTAAGGCAAAAAAGTAGTTGAAAGTGGATGATAGCTTAGAGTAGAGACCACAGGCTTGCAAAATGTAAAGGACACTGAGTAATCTACTCCCAGGATTAAACACTTTTACATTTGTTGCTATATCTGAGCCACAATTCTCAGCGTTTTTTAAAATCAAGCCAGTAAGGAGGAGAAGAAAGCCATCTAACAGTTCTGAACCTCATGAAGATGTCAAGTGAAAAGATGGAGAGATGCAGGAAGAAAAATTGGGACCTTAGCTTTATTTTTAATGCCTGTTAAAAGCCTTCAAGGTGCAGACTAAAATTAAGATATAAAATGCTATTATTATCTTCAGTTTCCTTGCTCTGAACTAGCCTTTTCCCCAGTGGACTGCTATTCAGACCAAAAGATGATTGATGCTGCGATCCTTTGGTTCAGATCACATCCAAGTGAGTTTTTTAAGTGTGTCAACAGATAATAATCAGAGGAGAGGACAAACAGCCACTGCTTGTCCAAATCATTATCTTCAACATATTCTACAGCCTTTGCTTTTCTGCTTAATCTAAGCTCAATAACAAGGGCCAAGAAGGAACTTCTGTGATTGTTCGCTTGTATGTTTTGGTAGGAACTGCTGGAAAATCAGTCATTCAGTCTCATATCTTTCTTCTTATAGGACTTGTGCCAATTCCTCAGAGGGCAACTTAAAACTACAATAGGCATAAGCAATTTTGTAATATTAGATAACAAAAGAAAACATCTTTTTGATTATAGATTTTTTATATTCTGTTTGGATTCATAGCCCTAGAAACATTTGGTTAATTTAATGATAGTTTCTATTCCATTTCATTCGGGGCCAAGTTCTGCACACTGGAAACGATAGTAGCAATGTCATTATCTTCCAGGGCATATGGTCAAATCCAGAAATGTCTTAGCATTGCTCAAAACTTATTAAACCATTTGTCTCACCTCAGATGTGATCAAATACCCTTTAGAAACATTCTGAATCAGGCCTTCTACCACTTGAACTTTCGCAAGTGTATTTATTGTGTAAATAAATCCTTACAAGACCTCTACAGAAACACTGTTTTTCAGTTAAATTGGGTTCCATCATCTATTCCCAAAGAGGCCCAAAGAAAGAATCCTATATTAGCTTTTCTGTACTGTGTTATTTATACACCCTCTCACTTCTGCATTTCTGTTCAGTAGCTCTTACAGCTCTTTTTTTTTGTGCAGTTTGTTTACCCAAATAAAAGATGGCTCACAGCTGTAAGACAAAGAAGCAAGATTTAAAGTTCCCACTGGACATTAAGATTCTGGAGCGTGTCCAGAGAGGGCAACAAAGCTGGTGAGGGGTCTGGAGAATAAGTCCTATGAGGAGTGGCTGAGGGAAATGGGGTTGTTTAGCCTGGAGAAAAGGAGGCTGAGGGGAGACCTTATCGCTCTCTACGGTGACCTGAAAGGAGGTTGTAGAGAGGTGGGGGTCAGTCTCTTCTCCCAAGTAACAAGCGGTAGGACAAGAGGAAACGGCCTCAAGTTATGCCAGGGGAGGTTTGGATTAGATATTAGGAAAAATTTCTTCACTATCAAACATTGGATTTGGGTTATCAAACATTGGAAGAGGCTGCCCAGGGCAGTGGTGGAGTCACCATCCCTGGAGGTATTTCAAAGAACCCTGTGGTGCTCAGGGACATGGTTTAGTGGTGGTTTTGGCAGTGTTAGGTTGATGGTTGGACTCAGTGATCTTAAAGGTCCCTTTCAACCCAGACGATTCTATGATTCTATGATTGTATTACATGTTTGTATTTCCTCAGGTTTGGATTTTTGGTGTATCACAATCTAAAGCTTTTCAAGCTTAACTTTGAAAAGACAATTGATAAATAATTATACCATTTCAACTACAAGTTATTTGCGGGGACAAAAGTCCAAGCTTGCAAATGCTTTTTTTAACACCGGCAGGTGGAAGGAAATAATGTGAAGGGCTGACTAAGAAAGGGCTAGGATCTTTTCTTGGAAAGGATGAAATGGGCCACGCTCAGCTACGATGTTTTATTTGTGTTGTAACAAATCTTACAGACTTGTGGTGTTCGTACCGAGACATAAATCTCAGTCTAATATCCAAAAAGTGATTTACCTCTCTAGTTCTCCCATGCAGTCTGTAATCTATGATACCTGTTACACATCTGTTCTACTTTCAGATGGGAATTATACATTAACTACCTTTACTGGCAAGTTTAGATATACACACCTTATGTCCATTCTTAATGGCACAGAATCTCTCTGGACTCTTGCTTTCATCAACTTTTTTTGACTATTACCATTTTCAAGAAGAGACATTCCTTTTCTCTTCTTTTTTAAGAAGAGAAATTCCCTACTTCCTATAACTCTGTCTTTCTTCCTTTATGTGTTTGAATTCTACTATCTGAAATACTCTTAACTCTCTGAGAAATGAAAATATAACTGGATGGGGATTTCTGAAAGCTCTCAATACTCTATTCCCATTGAAGTCTGCTAGCTTTATCCCACACTCCAGTGGGATGACAGCTCAGGCAATGCTGACGACTGATTTCATGTTGTAGTGCTTCCATAAATGGACTTCTAGGTATACACAAAATCTATTTTTTAATACTTTAGCACTCAATAACATCACCAGTGTGAATTCGCTCTATGCCTATATTCCCATTTGTGAGCTTCCCTAATAACTATCAAACCTGTTGGCTAAATTGAGGATAAAGCCTCAAAGGTATTTCAGTTCTGTTGGTTTTCTGAAGACAGGCAGGAAAATGGAGAGAAGAGAGACTGTATTAACACCTCCCTGGGAGCAGGGAAGCAGCATGAGCCTCATCCTCCTTGGTCTGCATGCAATCCAGAGGGAGAACGTTACGGTACGCCTTAACACTGGGAAAAGTCTCAAATGCAGCTCACGTTTCACAGCACAGCCCACCAATGAGGTACAAAGCCTTAAGAGATCAGGTGGCATTACTTCTGCTGTCCAAAGAATTACATTTTATTTGAATTCAATATATTAACACAGTAAGATTTAGACATTTTATATCTGCATTTACATAGGTTTATTTTAAGCAAGAAACTGTATTTTAAACCAAATTCTAAATATGTGTGGGATCATTTTTTTTTGGTTTACATCTGCTGATCAACAACGGAAAATGTTATCTTACAACACGTGAGTGGCAGACAGCACCAAATATCTCCCATTACACAGTCTGAGGTGCAGGAACACATGTAGGGGTCTCTCAGTCAGCATTATGTCTGAGCGGGTTCGGTCAGGATGAGGGAAGAGAGGGAAAGAGGCTTCAGCTGAGCAGCGAGACAAACACAACGGCAGAGATTCAGAAGGTGGAGAGGTGTAATGGGCTCAAAAAATGCAGATTCATGTTTGCACCTACATCTTCATACAACCAGTCCGCACCTAAACGGATCTTCCTAGGAACGCTACCACAAGATGATTAATGATGTTCTTTGCAGTTTGGGAATCGGCATTCAACCAACCCTTTCCCCCCCCAGTACTTACGACTCTGCAGCAACCTCTGGCTCAACTTTTGTGACTATGTACCTTCAACCAGGCATCGCTGAGAGCTGCTTCCTTACAAGCAGTGATTTCAGGCCCTGCCAAACCTCTGACTAATTCATTCTCCATGAGTCAGAGCACAGTGCCATTATGAGGTCTACAACCGNTTTCTCCATGAGTCAGAGCCCAGTGCCATTATGAGGTCTACAACCGCTGGCAAAGGCGGTACGTATAATCTCAGTTGACCTCTGTACATACAAAAAAATGCTAACACAAGATCTTGCGCAAATATATGCTGGTCTAAGTCTAGGTAATAACTGCCTGTGATCCTGAAAAAAAGAAAGGGAAGACAAATCTAACCCTAAACCTGCTCTTATTCCACCACTAGTGTCAACCCTCCAAATTTTATTCCAAAAGCAGTGGTAGCGAATGTTACTCTTGAAGCTCACACTCCCATAGTGATGTACTGGTATCGCTTGCTAGTCAGAAATAACTAGTATAACGCCATTGTTCATCACTCTAAGGAAATCTCTACTCTTACCCTCAAGATGCAGCACTTTGAAGAGATCAAGAAGACCTAACCCACATTTCTTACAGAGTGATAAAAAACGGAATATTTTTGGGTACTACTCTGAGCTTGCTGTGCTACTGACCTACTTGCCCGAGACTTGCTCTGCACTAAGTGCAAAAAGGCAGCACATGCAGAACGTAATTCATCCCACCTGAAGACAGATATCTAAAACAAATGGGATGAACGGTTCTCTGCAGGTGCCTTTCTCTCCCCCTCAATTATAACGGAAGCTTTAACAACATGCCCCATTTTTCAAACCACCAAAGTCTGGTAAAATGAATTTTTTTCTCTCTCAGTTACATTTCTACGTCATTTAAACACACAGTAAGGCAGACTGAATCTGAGTGTAAATGTATAAGAATCCCTTAAACATAAGGCAAACACGTACATGCATACATACACACAGATGAATGTACATACACGTACACACACACACACACTTTTCAAAGGCCTGCAGCCAGGACCTGAGATAAAACGATTGACTTAATGACATGTCTTCTGATCCACTGTGGAGTTGGGAGGATGGATTTATTCCCATCTGAGATTTAAACTGGGATTTAAAGCTACTAGTAGGAAAACTAGCTTTATCTCTTTAATTTTAAGCTGAATTTTCATTTTTACTTTTCAGGCTTGTTTGTTTTAAAAGAATATTTAAAGACACAACCATTAAGGACATATTTGTCTGCAATTAAATATAAATTAGCACAAGATCTGGTAATTCTTTCTGCTCCCTAGGAAGATGAGCTATGTCTAATAATATTTAAAGCTACTTTGTCTCACCATATATTTATTGCACATCCTGAATTTTATGATTTTTTAAGATGCCAGAGAACATATTCATAATAATGAAAATGGTTGTTTTGACCGTGATTTGCATCAAGACGCATTTGGATAGAAATCAGAATTCAATTAAAATGTGCATATCCCAGCATTTTAAATAGCTCCTAGATAAATAAAATTACCTTAATTGTGTTGAAAGCATCAGAAAAAGAAGTAGCATAACATGTTTTGCATTCGAATCTGACTTGGTAAATAAAGGAGATACTGCCTATTAATGAACTCCCGTTGCTCCTATTCACACAATATCGTCCATATTTCTGAAATGATTCATGAGATCCAAAATAAAATGAAAGCGAAAATTTAAATCTTTTTGAAAGCATCTTTGCAGGTATGTTCCTATTTGTATTTTGGATGTTTTTCTCTGCAATGCTGATTTTATGCACTTGTAGTTGTTTTTCACTTATGGACTGAAAGAGAAAACAAATTGTTCTGTTTGTGTTCTGTTTGTTTCGTAGTTTTTTGTAAGCCAAAACTGATTTCTCCATTTTGAGTGAACTAAACAAAATGAAAAAAACAATATTCACTCTACACTTGCCAGGTAAATTGTAACCAAGAATAATGAAAGCAAAATTTCGGTATAGCAGCAATTGAAGTCTCAGGTTTTGGAAAAAATGCCAATATGAGCATTCAATCTACTGTAAATACAGAAACTACAGGTATTTAATGAACTACATCCTGCTGTTATATGGTTGCAAAACTTGAGCTGACCTCAAGACATAAAAATAGTTCTTCAATTCCACACATAATTAAGAAAACAGCAATATTTCAAGTAGTAGAATTTGACAGATCTCAATGAAACAGCATTTTGCAGTTATGCAATACCACGTGTTATATCTTGCAAAGTATTACATTTTGCTCACATCTTCAAATAAGCTGTCATGATTTCAAATGGGTTTCTTTTTCAAACTAGAAAGCATGCATTTTTGATTAACAATGCTTTTATTACACGATCAAGTCCTATATTTAAGAAAAAACTCCCTCAAAAACTAATCATAAAGAAAAATTTGCAGATTTTATGAAGATTTGTGCAGAATAGTCTCCAGAGCATAGCAACCCCCCCCAGCATTCCGTTTACAGTGCAATAGCTGTAAACAATACAGAAAGTAAACAGACCTTCACAATGCTATTATTTTATCAAGATCATATGACATCAATTCTTCAAAACAACATAGGATTAGAAAGATTTTCATTGAAATACAAAACATAATTATAGCTGAGAACAACACATTTATTACTGTAGTTTTATGTCCAGACAGCTCCAAAACTGTAGAAGCAAAACCGCGTGACCTGCTTTTCTATGTCTATCAAAACAATAAAAAGTCTTGTGTAGAGTTTATATAGAAGGTTGTAGGGCCTGTCAACAAAACTGTATAATTTGGACACCTGAATTTGGAGTTAGGTCCCAGATACTCAGAGATAAGCATCAGCTTTGATCCTATGCATACTACCAGGGACAGTGGAAGACCTGGGAAACTACAGGCCAGTCAGTCTCACCTCTGTGCCTGGCAAGATCATGGAGCAGATCCTCCTGGAAACTATGCTAAAGCACACGGAAAACAAGGAGGTGATCAGTGACAGCCAACATGGCTTCACTAAAGACAAATCAAGTCTGACAAATTTGGTGGCCTTCTACAACGAGGTGACAGCGTTGGCAGATAAGGAAAAAGCAACTGACATCATCTACCTGGACTTGTGCAAAGCATTT
>RSEF01000001.1:208031042-208071161 GCA_003993805.1 Himantopus leucocephalus | reverse complement strand
TCTTAAAGGTCTTTTCCAACCTAAATGATTCTATGATTCTACAACAAACTTGTCACTGAATTCCTAAGCATTTTCTTTTATCCTGTATTAATTCATGTAAACTGCGAGCCAGACCGTGCTGCAGTGAGAGCTGATGGAAGTTCTGTCATTGATTTCAGTGCAATGAAGGTGAAGATGGCTATTTTTCAAGTTTTTCATGGACCTAGTGTTTAGTAAGTATTTTTACAAGGTCTAACATCATCAAGTCCTAATGCACAGTAGGGCCAAAACACATTGGCAGGAAGTTTGTACAGAAGGTGTAAGTGTGTCCTTCTGCACCACCTCCAAGTATGCAGAGCTCTGACTGCCAAAGCAGAAATACGGGATGTTGGCCTTCACAGCGTGGGACACAGATCAAAAAGGAAGCATGAAACTGAAGATTACTCAAGTACAATAGGAAGCTCGAGATCATGTAGGATTTATTCACTACCAAAAATATTAGAGCCAAACGCAAACTCCCAAAAGAAAAACTAGCCAGTTTGACACTGTAAACAGGACATTTCCTTAGCTTTGTAAACAGATTAATTTGAAACAAACTGCCAAGTAACCTAACACAATCCAGTATTTTAGCCAAGAGTTCCTCACCAGAAGCAGCCGCGTAAGTGGCCTCCTTTATCCAAAATGTGGTATAATGTAATCAACCTCATAAATATAATAGCAGGCTTTTTAGAGGCAATTCTTGAATACAGCTTCAATCAACTAACTCAAAGGAGTACTGCTAAATTTTCCTGCATTAGTGGGTAAATTCTTACTTCAGAGAATGCCAACACAGAGCCTTCATGGTATTTCTTAGGACTCATTTAATATCCTAGTGTCAAACCCCTGCAGGTCCACAAAAGCCAGAGCAGGCAGGGGCAGACAGCCCTTCTCTAGGTTGGGAACATGCTATGAATATTGAGAGCTAACTCAAGGTTTCTCAGCTGGGTAAGCAAAACTGAACATTGCTACGCAAGGAATGGAGAAGGAAGGCAAGGAGAAGGGACACAGCTGTGCCCAGAGATGTGGGAGAACCAGACTTCACGCTCCTGCTACTGCTGCATGTGGGAAAAGGAAGAGTGGGTAAGAGGGAGAGGGATATGGAGGAGATGGGAAAGGCAACCATTGCTTCTGGAAAGGATGTGTTCCACCCATCACCACCCCTCTGTCAGCTGCAGCAGGTGCCGCTACAGAATGGTTATGGCTGGAAGGGACTTCTGGAGGTCATCATTATTGCTCTGGAGGCAACAAGGAGCTGAACATTTTGAAGCCTTTTGGACTCTGGTATCGCAGGCAGCTGCCTACTTTTCCTGTGTTCAGAGCCAGTCCTGTAATATATTATATTTGCTGTTAAAAAGATTAGTCTGCAATTTGCTGCAGATATATATATTAATATAAGCAAGACTATCCATATGAAAAGACTGGAGCATAAAACATACAAACTTCTGTTGCACCTTTTGTATACATACTACTGGTGGAGGTATGAAATGAAAGCCATTCCCCGTCCCTCTAATCTTCTGTTCCCCAAAGGAGTTTCTTGCTGTATAAATAATATACATTTTGCAGATCTGTTCCTCATATGTAATATTTACACCCAGCCTAAAGAAGGAGTGACAGATGTAGTAAATTTGCATGTTATTTCGTTGAAAGAATTTCTGCCTTCTATAATCCTTTGCCCTATAAGTTCCTTTTTACTTAGTAAAAATTTTAATCACACATAAATTACTTTCAGAACTTCCACTCGCAACCTGGAAAACTGACAAACATTTTTAAACAAAATTGTTGATTTCAACCCAAATTCCATAAATTACATACTTAACAACATCATGTAAAGAGGGTCTTAACTGCCTCAAATAGTTAGGCTCGAATATCTGTCAAACAGTTCATTGCTCAACTGAGACTTCAAAAAAGTTACATTAAACCAGGGTGGGGTGGGTGGGTGGGTGGGTGTCAATATTCTAAAAAAAATTCCATCAGTACAATATTTTTATGATTTTAATGCTAATTATATTATTAAGTGTGCTCATTCTAATTTCCCTGTCCTTGCACCCTCTGATTTATGTATCATATATGTGCATATATAATATCCTATACTACATAACACAGAAAAGATACAATGTATGTTTATTTTGCATATGTGTATACATAATATTCATGCCTATGATACACATGCATTACATTTTTTTTTACTTTAACATAGTATTTGAAAAATTTTGCAAGTACTTGTACTCTTGCTTCATCGTAAGATATAGTTAGTTTAACTGGACACTGTCCCACTTATGAGCTTCATTATCACAGAATCCTGCAGGACCAGTCCCCTTGACTGTAATGGAACTATAAAGATGCTCAAAGTTAAGGACATGAAGAATGTTATTGCACTAATGATTCGCCCATGAGTTTCCTATTTATGCCTATTACCAGGTGTTTTATAAAACACAACCTCCCTGCGGTAACACAGCGAAAAAAAACCACATTATTTTAGAATTTTCAGCAGCGTTCAGTTTCTAAGAATCAAAGCAATACAATTATCAAGTCTTCTCTTTTTAAGAATTAACTGGCATAATTAAATTTCATACAAATACATTTTAAAAAACAAACAAACAAACAAACAAGAAGTGTTAAGAGACCGGCTGGAGAGCTTGCAAGTTAAGCGACTTTCACTATATGATATACATCTGCCTGATAAAACATGTTTCAAAGCTCCTTCGGAGAATTCCTCCATGCTGCTTGCTGCCGAGTCAGGGTTGGAATTCTCATGTAATATCCTTTGCTACTTCAGTCCAAACAGTTAATTATACAGATAAGAGACACATCAAAGTTGAACAATTGTAGACCAAAGTGCATTACTAAAGGTAAATTACCAAATGGGGGTTTATCTTTTTTTTAATCTGATGATGCCTGAAATACACATTTTTTTACAAAACCTCCAAAACCAGTCAAGAAAATAATGCTTATAAAAGCAAATTTAGCTGTTTTCCATTTGGCACAATTTTATGTTACCAGTGTCCTTTGAAAAATACAGGTATACAAGCCTAGTATAGAAGAACTCAATAAATGCATTCCAAAACTGGGGTTCCTATAACACTAGTGATGCAAGAGCCATTTAAAAGTGATATGAAAGAAACCCCCAATTGTTTTTTCCCAAGAGCAGACAGTTAACACCTATCTGGTGAGAGAATACTGCCCAAATCATCAAACGTTTTTCCCTGTGCTTAGGCACAAGCTGACACAGGGAAGGGGAGGGTAGAGTTAATGGCATACATTCCTTTGGACAGGCCATCAAAGAGCCAAAAGCTGCTCCCATTTCCCCAGAATGGTAAAGTACGATTTTTCTTTGTATTTTGGTGGTGCACAAGCAAACCGAAGTTTGGAAATTCCCAATTTTTTTTGATTCAAAATGAAAACCACAAAAGCCAAGAATCTTATCTTAAGTTGTCTGATGTTATGGTTTCAAATCCACATCAGAAGATACTGATTCCATGGCTTTTAGTTGTTTACATACTGAAATGATTTGACACTATGCTGTCTGGTCTGTTCTGCCTTTTCTTTAAACTTTGGATTTTCAAGCTTAAAATATGTATAGTGATGTGCAGTCTGAGCATACAGACTAGGCATACTTTCCTAGATTGAGCATTCATACAGATGTTTGTTCAGCAACAGACAAGAATGAGCAATTCCTGCTTCAGTTAGACACCATACAGTAAATATTACTTAGCACTTTTCATCTCCATTTTTCATCTCCAAATACACATAAACAACCACAATAGCAGAAACAAAGTATCAGACTTCTTGTAATTAGGCAGTGTTACCTTTGTACTGCAAATTGGGAAACTGAGGCAAAGAGAACAATGGAAGCATCTGGAAGCCCTCTGTGTGGCATTCCGATGAACTTCAAAGAATTTAACAGGTAATGGCATTAATAAATACTTTAAGTAAATACCACTATATGTGCTATAAATGTGGCTGGCATCTCCAGGACACTTTAAAAAATTGATTAGTGCTGCACTGGACAGCTGAGTCACCAATGCCTGTCCTTCCACTAGGACAAGAGGATGTCTTGTAAGCAGGTTATTTATATTCTTAATATCATCAGCAGGAAGCACAGTCTGGTTAGGTTTGGTAGTCATTAAATAGCACTTTTTTTGTACTTGCTGCCCTTCATCTATAGATTTTTTCCCAAAGCAACCTCAGTCTTAAGAGCAATTAAAAAGGGCCCAACCTCTTTTAGCCTAAAAGAAGACAATCTTGAATCATGCACGGTGTAAAGGTTTGTTTTGGCCAGAAGCAAGACCAAGCCTCCATATTAAAGCTCTGTATATGCAGTATCAGTAGTTTATCCCGCTTGGAGGTAACTTTCTGTTACTGGAATCCAAAGGATTGTTTTCTTTTTTAATAAAATGCTCAGGTGGTCTTGGACTTGCCAAGACACAATATTTTTTTAAAGAGCTGAACAGACCTTGCTTCCTCTTCAGTATCCCTCTTAATTCCACAACATAATAATCACGATCATCAATGCAGGACATAATAAAAGTTTTTATCTTTGCTGTGCATTTTGAGAGAGACTGTTGGAACATATTAACCCCAGTGTATTCTGTGCTCTTAGATCCTATTCCATATTGTCATGTCTGCAAATATTTACAAAGCAAAAAAATAGTGTCTCACTCAGCAACGCAACCCACATGTCTTTAATGCTATTCCATATCAGCGCTTCAGACCAAAATGAGACACAAACACCACTGAAAATTATAAAAGACAGAAATACTTTTAGTGGCCTACAGCCAACTATGGTCTAAACACTTTGCTTGTGAGCTTGTCCCATGCATGCAACATTTGGAATACAGCTCATAACCTTTGGCTGCACAAATATAGACCTTTAGTCAACAAACTCAAGCAACAGTTTGGTTCATCCAAGCAAAATCAGGCCGATCAGCAGCTGATCTGCTTTAGATGTTGTGACCCGATGCCCAGCTCCACTGGCCACACCAGAACACGCTGTCCTTTGCAAAGAAAAAGCAAGAGGATTCCCAAGCACAAGAAGAGAGCAAGGCTGCAGCGCGCTAGGGGTCTGCATGTCGTCTTCCTAAAGGCATGTGACCTCCTCAGTACATGGATAATGTCTGCTAAAGGACTGCAGAGGTGCCTCACTTCAGCGTGGGTGCGTTTCACTATGCCTGTAGGCTGCAGACCTGACTAGCATATAGCCCAGGGAGGGTCAAAAGTAATTTCATACGGATCTGCCTCTTTCGAACAGCCCCGGTAACAGCCCACCCCAGTACTAGTCCACCCCAGTACCTGGAAAGTTCAGCCACTACAAGTTGTGGAAGATAATTTTAAAGGTACAAAGCTTAATCACAACGTTAAATGATCACAGCTAGAAAAAGTGCAATTAACTAATCATTTCACATAGGCTTGTTCTCTTCATCACTCCAAGAAGCAGTTTCACCACAGGAAGTCTTCTTCTGCGGAGTAAAACACCCGTCACACTGCCTGTAAGCTGAAAACTTTACTTATATTAGGGGTGACTGATTTCTTCTCTGACTCTACAGAGAAGATCAGAGTAAATCACATTTTGAAGTTCTAAGTAAATCACTGCAGTTTTCCATGAAAAAGCTTGTTTGGAGTTTGACTTGCAAGGAAGCTTGCTTAGCTTAGTTCAGAGATGGTCTCAGTTCTCCCACGAAGTTTAAGATGGCAGGCTAACAAGTCATGAAGCTTGATAAAATACACAATAGTTTTAAAGGATGAAACAGAAATAATGGATGTATGCTTTTATTACAAACACATACATTTTTTATTAGATTAAATTTGACTTCTGAGACAGAAGGAACTGCACTGCTGTCTTGTTTCCAGACTCGCTATCTCAGTTCTAAGAAAAAGCCTCTTCACCTTCTCTGTGCCTTCTTCCAGTTACTAGGAAGGGCATACAAAAGATTGTCAAGTTCAGTATGGCTACAAAGCTGAAACAAAAACATCTTCCTAAATCAACTGTATACCCATTACACACATTGTATACATGCTGAAAAATAAACACTGGCAAATACAGAGTACAGTCTTGGAAACGGCTCAAGTGACTGGCTTTCTGAAATGGGTTTATAAAATACATAAATTCTGGCAACTGGAAGACGTTAACTTGAGGACTGAACTTAAGTCTGTTCATTTTCAGGGAGAACAACGTGCGCTTCGCTCCTCAAGAAGGTACGCCGCAACGTGCGGACGCAGGTCCTCCCACGCCACGCGGGAACACAACGGGCTGCTCCCCGACCAGAGGCTCATCGCCCTGCCCAAACCGAAAGACCTGTTTTTTCTTGACCTTTAGTCACAAACAAGGGGATGCCAGAGGTGAACTGCAGTGCTGCTATTTTTAAGCGCTCTCCACATTCGCTCGCCGCGGGGCCACAGCACACGGCCACGCTCACTTGAGGTGCCTGTGTCCCGGGCAGCCGCGCCGCAGGACCTCGACGGGTCCCTCGATGGGACCTCAATGTTTCCCTCGCGGGAAAGGTGCCAAAGCTCGAACACGAAGACTGAAACCACCCTTCCCACCAGGCGGGCAGTGTCCGAAACCCCGCAGCCGCCCTCCGTGGTGCTCACCATCACTGGGCATCCTACTGCTGCCACCGCTGCGGCTGCCACAAGGGACGAGGCCAGTCCTCGCGGGGCACTGCCCCGCAGACCCGGCCGAACGCCCAGCCCCGGGCCCAGCCCCTCCCGCCAAGGCGGCCCTCCACCGGGAGGACGGCGCCCCCCGAGAGCCCTGGCAGGGCCCGAAAGCGGCGAGAGTCCGGGAGAGGAGCCGCGCTCCCGCCCAGCGCCCCTCAGGCGGCGGCGGCGGCGCCGCCCGCGCCCCGCCCTGAGGCCCCGCGGCCGCCGCCCGCGCGCCCGTCCCGGCCCGCCACACACCGCCCCTCAGGGGACAGCGCCGCTCGGGCCGCGGCCGCCATAAACTCGCCGTCCTCCCCGCACTGCCCCCGGCACCGGCACATCAAGGGGACACGGCGGAGACGGGGTGTCCCCGCGGGTGCCGCGGGGCGCCGGGAGGTGCGCTCCGCGGCAGCTGGGAGCGGGCACCCCGCTTTGTTCAGGGGCGGAGGGGAGGCAGGGGGGCACCGCCGGCTGCCGGAAAACCTCCTCCAAGTTGCCCTGAGAAGTTTGGGACCGCCCGGAGGAGCCTCCGCCGGGCAGAGCCGCCCCCTCAGCCCACACCTCCCTCTTGCCACCTGGCCACACGCTCCCGCGGTGACTCCCGACCCCGCCGGCCTCACAGGGACGGGACACCCGCCCGCACAGGTCCCCTGTCCCCCCCCCGCCCGCCTCCGGGGACGCGGTCCCCGCTGCCGGGGAAGGTGGGGGGGTGGTGCGGGACACGGCAGCCCTCGGGGCGCGCTCCGGGCTGGGGGCTACCTCTGCAAACGCAGCCCTGGGGAGTAAAGAAGAGAGAGGGACACTCACCATCGCGCCTGATATTGGAGGACCGCAAGGCTTTTATAGATCCGCTCTGGGCAGGGGCAGTGGTGCCCTGACGGCTGCAGAAGTTCGCACAGACGACGGCGTAGAGGAGGAGGAGGATGAGCAGTTGCATTGGGATCCGCTGTGGACGGGACCGCGGCTCTGCAAAGAAACGCGGCTCTCCCCGCCGAGGGTGCTCCCCTGTCTCCCGCTCTCTCCCTCTTCCCCCGGACTTTGTGGTTGTTGTTGTTGCGGGTTTGCTTGTGTGTTTGGGGCAGTTGTATGCGGGGGGGGACGGACACACAAAAAAACCCACCCCAAAACAAAAACCCCACACCACCCGAAACAGCAGTCACCGCTGCCGAGTTACTCTCCGAGCTGCCCCCAAACTTCCTGCGTGCTGAACTTGCCGCTGCCTCTCTGGGGCCGCCCCAACTCGGCAAAGGTGAGAACTCGCCGGGCCGGGCCGGGCCGGGCGGCCGCCCCCTCCCCTCGGCCGCAGCGCTGTGCCCCACGTCGCAGGCGGGGGGGGGGCCGCCACCGCCGCCGCCGCGCTGCCCTGCGCCCGCCGCTGCCGCCTCGCACCGCCCCCGCTCCGCTCCCAGCCGCTCCGCTCGGCAGGAGCCGCCGCCGGGGTCTGGAGCGGCGGGAGCGCCCCCGGGGCCGGGGGTGGGGGGGTGGGGGAGAGGCGGCCCGGGGGAAGGGGGCGGCCCGGCGGCAGGGAGGGAGGCGGGCGGGAGCGGCCGGCGGGGGGAGGCGGGGAGCGGTGCCCGGGCCCGCCGTGAGCTACCGGCCGCGCCGGCCGCAGAAAGTGGCGGGAGGGGTGGTGAGAGGAGGGGGGGGGGGCTGGTCCCGGTGCGGCGTGAACCTGTCCCGCCGGGGCCGCCTGCCAGGGGCTCCCCGCCAGCAAAGGGGCCGCGCACCCGTCTGTCCCGTCGCCCTCGGGCCCGCGGTGGCCACGTAAAGGTTGTCCCGTGGGCTGGAAGGACTCAAATCAGTGAGTTGCACCAGGGCGGGTGAGGAGACTCGGTGGGGTAACCGGTGAGAACACCCTGGCTGAAGAAAACCCGCAGTTGTCCCTGGGAGAGATACACGGGCTCTTCCGTCATGCCAAGCACCGTCCGAAGCTTTTCATAAAAAGTTAGTTCCTACCAATTTAGACCCTCATTATTGGGTCCGCTATTAAGAGATTGTATTACTGCCTGGAAGAGTTTAGGTTTAAACCAAAGGTATGTGAGGATTGTGATCAGATTGCTGTTTTAGTACTCTTTTTCCTTCCATTAGCCACAATGAAAATAATCAAGTGAAGACAGGAAAAACCAATCAGGTTTTAACAGTTGTCTAATAAATCCTTACCTACTCAAGTTTATTTCTTAAGACATTTCGTGTAGTCTTAGCCAGTCCAACAAATTGTAACATGCTGCCAGACCTTTAACAATGTGAAACAACACCTCACTAGTAGAAGAATGTCGATACAGTGCCGCATCAGGAATATCGGATGAGCCATGCTACAGTCAGAAGACTGCCTCTGGCTGTATGAAACATTTTCTCCAAGAGCATGTTAGGATGACAATGGGACTGAAACATCTTGTATGTCTTAAGGAACCAGTAGGGTGCAATTCTGTCATGCATAATTCATGGTTCTTTATCGCTCTCATGTTCCCCAAAACTGACAGCGAACCTAATCCTGCTCCCATGTGGTAGATAATGGAAAGGCTCCAACAGTGCTTCATTTGTGAGCAGATGTGCCTATACTTTAGGTGCCCATTTCAGGGGGGAAACAAGGCAAACAGAGGGAAGGTGGCCAATCCAGTCATCCTAATAGAAGCAGTAAGTCAAATAGAGGAGACACAGCGAATGAAGATAGGGGGAGCTCTGAAGATGTCTTCTGCTCACCCAGTCAATGTGCCTGCCTCTTTCCAATTACATTACAAGGAACTGACAGAAAGCATCAATAGGATCGCAGCTACCTAGCTCTCTCCTAAGTGCAGGTACCTTTTAAGATAAAAGGAGGTGGTCAATACCCTGACCTTTATCACAACCCCCTGGTGAAGTCTTTCCTTTCTCCATGCCCTCAGGCCCTCGTTCAGGGAGCTAGAAGTGGTAATGACTTCCCCTTGGGGGCGTGCAGTGGCCATTCTAAAGCAGTGGAGGAAGAAAAGAAGGAAGGACAGATTATCTTCCACCCAGAAGGCAGACAAAAGGTGCTTTGAGAGTATCTGAGCAGTCATATAATTCATTCAAGAAAGGGCACAGTTTCCGAGGCTGTTCCCCTTTCTGTACCTAGCTATACCTGTATAAATTTTCTCATATAAAATTCATACATCTTCGCAAGAGCTGGGTCTGGAGCTAGAGTCATGTGGTGTCTTTCTGGCCCCATGCCTCCCCGGCCGCACAGGTCCAGCTTTGGCACAAGAGTGGAACAGGCTTTCACCTAAAACACTCCACAGCTGTTTGGATGCTGTGCTCCCTAGCTTGATAAAGACTGAAAGTTTAAACTTCCTCAAGCTGACCAGGGCACAGAACTGAGTTTTTCTCAGTGCTCTGGTGGGGTTTTTTTTGGTTGCTTTTTTTTTTTTTTTTTTTAAAGGGTACATACTGCTGTGGCGCGTAAGATGAAATTCCTGTTTCTGCATCAGAGGTACTTGTTGCTTGGAGAACTCTCAAACAAAACAGCATGGGGCCTCGTAAATGAGACAGTGATGAAAACAGGCAAGTGGATTCCACCACCAATGGCTGTGATACATATCAAGAGGAACTGTGTATAAATCCTATCATACACTCATGGTACATTTCTGTTCCTCCCTGTGCAAAGCATGGGATGCTGCCATCTTTCTTCTAAAGCCAAAAATATTTTTGTAGTGGAAGGGAGGAGTCTTTTTCTGAGGTCAGAAAACAGCCAGGGAATATTACTGTGGGGTTTCAAACAGAGGCCTTGCTCTATCAATTGTCAGATATTTATTTTAGTCCCAGAGTCAAAAAATCCCAGATTTTTTCCATTTGATGTACAGGTATACAGAAAGATTTTGGGATAGAGCAGCAAGACTGATGTGCATTTGTAAACCTTTGTAAAAAAGCCTGCATTTGAATGACTGCTGCTACAGCTTCTGAATTCACTTTAAAAAGCGCTAAATATGCTACAAAACAAAATATTATCTTTATCATAAGGTGTCACAGAACCCTATGTCAAAGGGTGAGAAGTTTGGCTTATGCTCAGTTTTATGAGCAGATCACTAGATCTTCACTTTCTGGAGAACATTCTAGTACATTGGCTAATCTGTATTCTAAGGGTTGGGGATAATTTAAAGCATCACATGATTTCTATATGAAGACCTACAGCAAATCATGGTTACTACATAAAAGGACATACCGATCTATAAGGGTGATGACCTAAGTAACTACAAATCTGTCAGCTGACTGAGATCCTGATAAAATAATGTAACAGTTGATAGGAGACTCAATTAATACAAATTAAAAGGAAAAAAAGATAATGCTAATCAACCTAGAAAATCTTATCACACTAACTAACTAGGAAATCTGGTTGACAAACAGAATGGCATCAAATTACAGCTTTCGTAAGGCATTTGACTTGGTACCACACAATTTGAATCATATGAAATGAAAGTCATTCATACTTAATGTTTTCAAAACTTGTTAAATGACAGGTTTAAAAATGTTTACTAAAAAGGGAAACATTATTAAATGGATTCTTTGTGTGAGAGCCACACTTAGGCTAATTTTTTGCTTCTTCATTGATTTGCATTTCCAACAATGACCTGGGAAAAAAGCAGTCATTACTCATGACATTTGCAGATGACAAAAACCTTGGGGGAGTAATAGGCTGATTTATAGTGATGGTGTTATACAGAGATAGATGTGTAGATACTGAGTAGAACTCTAAAGCTGAGCCCTGGCATAGCTTATGCTTTGAAATAGCCAATGGCAGCACTACCCGGTGCCTGTGGCATCCATCTCACCTCATTTTAGTCTTCTGAAAGTGCCTGGTGTAAGCCAGTCACATAGGTTCTCATTGTTCATGGAGACCACTGGATACCCATCAGAGGGCACTCTAGCCCAGCGGTTTTAGGCAGTTGTGCTGCGATAAATTGTTTTCTGGACAGTCCAGTTTCTCTCCACTGATGATGGAGAGAGCATAGGGAACAAATACATTTATGGTTACTGGATAAAGTAGTTAATCCTAGAAAGCACTGATGCAGAAAAAAATATGGGGGTGGATTATCAAGGAAGTCAATGGGCTGTAGCCCTCTCAGTTATAATTTGTTGGCTGGGAGATGCTCCAGTGTCATACAGTTTTTCCATAGAGCACAGATGTGCTGTGTGTCCACACCTTAGAACGTTGGAAATATGGTGATTAAGTAGCAAACCCCAAGATCTTTGTGCATTATCACTGGGATTCTTGGATGTTTATTTAATGAGGGGAATATAAGAAAGATGGGGACAAACTTTTTAGCAGGGCCTGTTGCGATAGGACAAGGGACAATGGCTTTAAACTAAAAGAGGGTAGATTTAGACTAGACAGAAGGAAGACATTTTTTTACGAGAGTGGTGAAACACTGGAACAGGTTTCCCAGAGAGGTGTTACATGCCCCATCCCTGGAAACATTCAAGGTGAGGTTCGATGGAGCTCTGTGCAACCCGATCTAGTTGAAGATGTCCCTGCTCATTGCAGGGGGATTGGACTAGATGACCTTTAAAGGTCCCTTCCACCCCAAACTATTCTATGGTTCTATGATTCTATTTCAGTTAGAGTAGGGGCATGATGCTTTTTTCTGTTATTATTAGACTGCTGCATCCAGTTCCTGTGAATATAGTCTAAAAAAGGACCATGATAAAGTGAAAAACACTGACAGGAAAACCGCAGGATTGGTTAGAGGTTGAGAAACATGCCATTCAGGAAAAAGCTTAAAAATCACGAGCCATTTAGCTTGTCAAGGAGAAAATCAGAGGGGTCACAGCTACCTCCCGGAGGCAGGATATTGATTCTAGAAGGCTATTCTGCCTAGTGGACAATGACATATCAAGGTGAAAGTTGGAGTTAGACAAATTAAGATTAGAAATAAAAGGCATACTTTTCAGTGTGGAAAGCCATGGAAGTATCAAAGTTGTATATTCTTCATCACTGAAAATTTGAAAGGCAAGATTTGATGTTTTCCTAAAACCAGTCAAGTAGTTTCAAGCTGTACTTAGGAATTCGTGGGGTCTATTGATCTCTTCTAAAAGGTCTGTAAAGGTGAAAGAGAAAAGCATGTTTATATGTACCATACTACAAGCCACAGATGAAATTTCTAAGTGGTTCTGCAGTTTATTGGAAAATGACAACTAAAAAAATGTGTACCTCCAGGGATTAATTTAGGGCAGCACTGTGATTTCTGTTATATAGGAGGGCAGGCAAACGATGGCAATGACCCCATCCCCCAGTTTATAAGCTGTCAATGATTTGAGAATGAGCAGAGGTGCATAGAGTAGGATGGAGAAACGTCTCACAATTGCTAAACTGTGCTTCTTAAGTAAGTGAATGTAACCATGATGGCAGACTAAAAGAACGCAAGGAAAAGGTAGACCAAACCATTATATGTTTGGAATTAGAAAACAGGGGCAGAGTCATGTGTTGCTACAATAATCACAATATCCTACAGGTACCAAGACACCAAGAAGAGAAGTGCAGTACAGTGATCTGTGGCCCAGATGTACTGTCTGAACTACAGGCAGCAGTTAAACAACGTACAGAGAAAATCCCCAGTGAAACCGATCACTTTAGGTGTTGAGATTTTCAAACACAAGCCCAAGAACTGCTGCCTGGTATCACTGCAAACTTGGCATTGATTCATGAGAACTCACGTTCAAACTCTCTGAACGTTAGATCTGGGCTGCAGACCTGCAATTGGTGCCACTGTCCGTCCCCCTCCAGCAGCCAGCTGTGCACGCTTGCTTGTCTCGCCCATCCATGAGAACAGCTGCAGGCAGCTTTGATGTATCCAGTCTTTTGGTCTTCTCTCTTGTGTCTGCACTGCTGCAGGATGCTGTGCCCTTCTCCCTTTCAGTGTACACCTGCTTCCCTTCCTAACCCTGAAATGGCTTCTGCTGGCTCTGTGTAACTTTTGGCTAGTTCTCCACTGCAAGTGTCAAGAGATAAATACTGCACCACTGACACACACATAGGGAGGGAGAGAAAAAGGATGTCCCAAGATGGACGTGTTTATTTGTTACATTTTGAGAAACGCTGTATCACTCAGACTCCCACTGGTGCCTAGTGATGGGGCCAATTGACATATAGTGTACATGCAATATTCAGAGCCATGCTTTCAAAAAGTGAGTATAAACCACAATGAAAGAAGAAATGTTGCCCTCCTGAGGTTAAGTAGGATTTTTTTCCCCCATTGATATCAGTAGAACCAGCATTTAGATTTAAATTCAGGTTTAAAAAGAATGGGTTATGCATTCTTATAAGTATTTCTTAGTAAGAAAATACTACCTTTTAAAAGACTACATGTCTTCTGCATCACAGTTCCCAGGGTCATACATTTAAAGGATAGAAGAGACCTTTCTGACACGATATAGTTTGACTTCTTGCACACATAAGCCAACGTGTTTTGCTGTCTGACCTCCTGCTTTGATTTCTCAAGAGTTAGCATGGTATCTTTCAGAAAAAAAGATCAAAACTTGATTTTAAAATAGGAAGAAACTCAATTTTACAGTATCTTGAGACAGAGAATCCCCCAATATCAGTGTTAAGTAATTCAAGTGATTAATGACTATTTTTAAAGATTTGGGTTTTTTTCCCTCTGGATCTTGTACTGTATGTGAACAATAATGGTTTATCAGATCCTCTGCTTGGTCTTTCAAAATACTTGGCTATGAGTAATCTGAGCCTTCTGTTCTGGGCTTTGCAAAACAGCTGTCCTCAAGCCACAGTAACTTCTACTGAACGGCTCTTGTTATTTCTGTGATCAATTCCTTTGTGCTTGTCAAAATGAGGTCAGATTTTGTTTGTCTTGGACATATTATATTTGAGTTAAAAAACTGTCACCTAGAATTTTAGAGAAATTCTAGGAATGTTTTATTAATGGTAGCCTGACATCTCTAGGATCAGAGGTTTCAGACTGAAATTTCTCATGATAATTCATGTTTTCTCTCTGCATATTGTAGATATTACTTAAGAAGTAAAGCATCCAGTTTTAGTAAGACAGAGAACAGTACGGTGTAGGTTTCCCTGTGTGTTATCCTGCCCAGACTTTCCCTCTATTCTGTGTTCTCCCCTCTGGGACAGGAAGCATTTTCCTTCTCCAGCACATTTTCATTATGGAAACACTCTCAAATTCTGTAAATTATTGTCTTGTAAACAACTTAAAACATACCGTCTGAGCGATGTTGTAGAGACTGAAATGTACCTCGATGCTGAACCCTCAGAATCTTGGTTCTGGCACCACAAAGATGGCACATGAACTTCTTGTCATCTACAGTTTTGCAGTTTGTGCTCAGTTGAGAAGACATGTAAGAGATCAAATGTCTTCCTTTGTTGATTAAAGATTCCCCCTCAGTTTCCTGAGAGTTGAAGTTCTGAGCAGCCATTATACGTGTCCTATACAATGTCCTCTCTACTCAGCCATCTAAATCATCAGAAGTTTATTGTAATATTTTCAGGATTTTATAAGGACTGAACCTTCTAGTTACGTAAAATTTTTCCTCGTCCTCCTGAGTTACGTCCTCCTGAGTTACAGCTTGCCTTTCATCCTTTGTCTCCAGTTTCACAGAACACCACTTACTCATCTTGTCGACAGTGTTTCAAAACCACTGAGCCATGACTCTGGGCTTTTTTTTTTTCCTTTCCTTCATGGGTAATTTCAGACCTCTTTGAGGTCTGGGTGCACATGTGCAATGGAGATACTTACTAAATCTGATTGACCAAAAACCTCAGCCTTGTTTTTTTCTGTTCCTTTTTTCCGACTCAAGAATTTTCCAACACCATTTTACAAATAGAGAAATTTCTGGCTGGCAGTAAGAAATGTACAATGCACAAAGGAGAACCACGTTTCCATTGCTGACCATCTTAGTACTGTGTGTGGTTTTGTGCTTGGAAAGCAAGCTTGTCATACTTCCTCTTGACATGCCTGTATTTCACAGATATAGCAAAATGAGTCCTTTTCAGTCATTTCAGAATCAGCAACGGGACACCATTAAATGGACAGATCCAGAACCTAAGGGTCAGAAAGGTAAAACTCTGCAGCTCAAAACTCTGCCTCCTGGAGCTTTTATCATCAAATCATAGAATCATGGAATGGTTTGGGTTGGAAGGGACCTTAGAGATCATCTATTCCAATCCCCCTGCCATGGGAAGGGCATCTTTCCCTAGACCAGGTTGCTCAAAGCCCAGTCCAGGCTGACCTTGAACATTTCCAATGATGGGGCATCCACAGCTTCTCTGGGCAACCTGTTCCAGTGTCTCACCACCTTCATCGTAGGAAATTTCTTCCTTGCATCCAATCCAAACCTGCCCTCTTTTCAGTTTAAAACCATTGCCCCTTGTCCTGTCACTACAGGCCCCGGTGAAAAGTCTCTCCCCGTCTTTCTTATAAGCCCCCTGTATATCTTGAAGGACCACAACAAGATCTCCCTGGAGCCTTCTCTTCTCCAAGCTGAACACCCCAAAACTCTCAGCTTGTCCTCATAGGAGAGGTGCTCCAGCCCTCTGATCATTTCTGTGGCCCTCCTCTGGACCTGATCCAACAGATCCATGTCTTTCCTGTGCTGCGGGTCCCAGAGCTGGACACAGTACTCCAGGTGGAGTCTCACCAGAGGAGCAGAGAGGCAGAATCATCTCTCTTGACCTTCTGGCCACACTGCTTTTGTTGCAGCCCAGGATATGGTTGGCTTTCTGGGCTGCAAGCATGAGTTGCCAGCTCATGTCCAATTTTTCATCCACTGGTACCCCCAAATCCTTCTCAGCAGGTCTGCTCTCAATCCCTTCATCCACCAGCATGTATTGATACTGGGGATCACCGTGACCCAGGTGCAGGACCATACATTCAGTCTTGTATATCTTAAAATGTACTCTGTGCTTACAGTTCATTTTCTTCAGGGAAGGTAATTTTATGTCGTGCCAAAAATAGAACCCATCTACAACAGAGTACAATATATAAGCAACCAGATTTTTAAATGGAGTTGATTTGTAAGTATTGGAGAAAGCACATTAAGCATATTTTAATTTGTTTCTTTTAAATATATGCAGTTTGTAAATCAGCTTGTTAAGAAAAAAATCTTTTCAATCTGCTTTAGATGGGAATGCATAAGAGACTTCAGCTTCTCTTAGGGGCAGGAGTGAGAATGATTTGTCTCTGGTTCCAAATTAGTGGGAATATATTCAGGCTGTCCAACTCCTTCTTCCGATCACGTTGTCATACAGAGGAGTTGGGTTCACAGTTTTATGCACACAACACATTAACATAAACTAGTTAACCACCTGGCATTGGTTAAGCAGAATTTATGCTGATACTGTGCTAATGACCTTGCACTATCATTAGACTAAATCAGTCTCCTGGGGGAGAACCCAACAAAGCATACTAATTCAACGCATTCCTAGGAAGTAGCACATACAGTAAAATATATTTTGTCATTTATCTAGCTCCATTTTCATTCAGAAGTACTTTCTAAATTAAATACTGAGGCCTCTCCAGAGGCCCCTGGAATGGCAGAATTAGATAAAAACATGCACTGAAAAAAAACAAACAAAAGAAAGATTTGTGCACGCCTACAGTCATTGTGGGCATTTTAAAGTACTGATGTACCGCATTAATAAATGTAGGAACAATTTGCTCGAAACATAAACTTAGAAGACAAAACTTAGAAGGCTAAACAAAACTTAAAAGGCTAAATCTGATGTAGGCACCATAGGCTCCATTTACAGTCTGTGAGAGAAACAGGTGCCACCACAGGGTGCTTAATCTAACATGCCATTTTCATAGTTATCTTAGGAAGTGTTGAGTTTCCATTGCCCTTCCCCATCTCCAATTGCTTTCTCTTTTCCCAGTGACTGTAAGACAGCTATGGATCATTAGCGCACTTAGATGTCTAACTTAAGGTAACATAAGTTAGGGCAGATGAATTCCAGCCCGAACAATCACAGCAATCAGGAGTCAGAAAATTTCAGAAATGAAATGCTTTGTGAATCTTAATTCAGCCTTCTTTTACATATGTAGGACATATGCTCTAATTATTAGGTGTGCAAACGACTTTTTTCAGAGGATTCAGTACACATACTGGAGGAGATGAATTGTGATTTTACAGTACAGAGGGAGACAGTCTGTAGAACCTTTACGCCATTTGTTGCAGAGTTGAAAGTTATGAAGTGAGCGTGTGGCAGGAGATGGATGGAAAAGAAAACTGAATCCCTAAGGCAGTTGAGTGCCCTGAAAGGATTTCTATACCCGCCTGTTTGTGTTGCTACACGGATGACGTAAACCAGATTTCTCACAGCTGGTCTCTAGTGATGTGTTTCTCATTTTCTGGATGCCCAGCTGGAGACAGTAGGGTCTGACTTGAAGAAGTGCAGAGCACACATAGCTATATTTGAAGTTAACAGAAGTTGTTTCTTGAATGTGCGTAGTGCTATATAATGCCAAGCATTATATATCTTAGTATCTAAAACTAGTGGAAACTATTTACCTTAACATTTCTGCACCCCAATCCCATTTGAGAAAGGGGATGGTGATGTACTTCACTATACACTGTAGCACCCAAATTAAATGCCTGGTATATATTCTGCCAAATAAAATCCCGCATCTAACCATAGATATGTCTGTAACAGAGACAAAAATTGACTGTTTTTGAACAGGCTTCATGTGTTTTAGGTGTCTATCTAAGAATAAGATGGGTTGCACGTTGGAAGTACCTGTTTCTTTTTTCAGTGACACTAAGGGAAGCCCAAAGTGACTAATTCAGGTGTATCCATCGGGGCTGCAGATACCTGAAGGCAGGGCAGGTGAATCCTGCCTTCTGTGATGACCGTCATTTTGGGCACTGAATGAGGCAGACTCTGTAAGAAAAAAGAGTCTCCAATCATGTTATTTGTTAGTTAGCTTTGTAATAGATAAGCACAAGGGACCAAATTAAGGTTGCACAGAATGCCTTTTGAAAGNGACTCTGTAAGAAAAAAGAGTCTCCAATCATGTTATTTGTTAGTCAGCTTTGTAATAGATACGCACAAGGGACCAAATTAAGGTTGCACAGAATGCCTTTTGAAAGCTTGGCATGGCAATCTTAATAGCAGTATAATAGTTATTCTCGGAGAATGAAAAGACATCAGCCTAAGGCAGACACTTGGAATGTTGCATTTCAGTTCAAACAGTTAAAGTTTGAAAAGAGAGTCTTGTAGTAGAAAAAGGAGGGCAAATTAATAATAGGTGGTTTTACCAGCTCTCCCTGAGAAACTTCCAGCCTTTCTCAGTTCTGTGACAGGCAACAGAGCTTGCACGGCAGCCCTGTAAGCCTGTGCATGTCTCAGCTCTTGTCCTTTGTTCAGCATTCCTCTGGAGTTAGTAAGGACATTGCATTTTCAAAAGCTTTTTACAAAAGTGGACTCATCAGAGCCTTTCTCAGGAATTTAGCTAGGTGTTTGTTAACATTCACACTGTAGAGATAGGGAAAACATTGGTTAAAATTATTTGTCCAATGTCACATCGCACAAAATTATCAGGTAACAAATGGCAGTCCAAGTCAGTGTTTAACTCATTAGGCTAAAATGTCCAATAAAATTTTCTCTCTGATTGTTCCTGGCAAAGCTACACTGTACCCTTGCATGTGGGGCAATGACTTTGCATGCTGATGTTACAGGCTTGTGTGAAAGGAAGAGGACTTTGACAAAGCACTTAAAACTGTGTGCGATATTGTCACTTAAAACATCTCAGGGATTGCAGTGTCTGGCAGGAGATGATTGTACTGCTTGATTCATAGTTCCTCAGACACAGTTTACGTTAAACTTGGAAAGCATCTTTTACATGTCCTCCTGATGTAAGTCTTAGGGATATTGTGTGAGCAACAAGAAGTCTTTCGGTCTCACCAAATAGCATTCGTTACCATTGCCTTTCCTTCCTAACTTCCTTTCATCTGCACTTTGCCTGCTCAGAAGCTGCCCTGGATGGTGGAAGTCAGCAGGATCAGGCATTAGACACTCTGCTGTGGGCTCACTCTGGCTGTATCACAATGGAAATTTTCATTAAGCAGGGGTAGATCATGTGAGCTTCTTATTGACATTATGAACCCACTGAACAGTGCATGAGAACTTGGTGACCTTCCTAGGCAGGGCATTAACAGCTAGCATATTGAAAATGGGCTTTGGAGTCATGAATTCTGAGCCTGACTTGATGGAGTTTACTGCAGGACACCAGAAAACTGATTTAGACCTGTATTTCCAAAATTGCCTACTAATTTTGGGAAACCTGATTTTCAGAAGAGTGCATCATCTACAGCCACAGCAGATATCCAGGCATTACAATTGTATGTCTATTGCAGTTGCAAATTGACTTGGGAAGGGAGAGGAGAAATGGACCATGAACCTTTTAGTCATTCCATTAACACTGACCAATTCAGCACATGATTGGGCATATTTGCATTACTGCAATTCCCCACCCTCAGTTTAAATAAGGACTGTGGGACTACTCACTGTGTTAAAGACGTTTTGGAGAGATCTGCTATTTGTATGGCTATACTGGCAGCTGCCCTGTATCAAAAGTCCGTGGTGGGGGGAATTAATTGTATTTAGCAAGGAATTTACCCTGTGTAAATCTGCATGGTCGAAAAGTGACATGCCACACAGTGCTATACACAGACAGCTGGTTTAGTCTGAGCATGTGGTGCTGTTGGTGCAAATCTGACACCAAGCAAAAATTCCAATAAAGAAACCTACAGATATTTACCTAGGAAAGAAATACCCTTGCTTAAAACTTCAGGACTGCAGAATCTGCTGCTTTGGTCTTCAGTTAGTTGTCAAAGTAAACTAATCTGGAACAAAATCAGCCGAGTCACTGAGATCTGAAAAGAACAATTTGTAGAGGGCAAAATGTTTGGGCTCTTTCTTGGATAAAAAGAGATAAAAGAGGTTTACTGCAGATTTTACGAAAGCATTCGAACAATGCTTTCTGATCAAACCTCACAGTTTTAATAGAGAAGGAATTTATTGAAGTAATTGAAAACAGTGGTGTTAGTGTAAGGTTCTGTATTGGAACTTATGCGCTTCCCTTGACTGTATTCTTACAGCTGACACTTTTACCTATCCGCACAGTACTGGTTATTTACTGTTGGTTACAGTAATTTGCTGTACGTGCCTGCACACACACACACTGTCTTCTCATACTTTTGCAAAATTTTTATGTTCATCATCAGATCTAGTCAGTGATGAAAAGGAACTCAGTTCTGGTAAACTAGCTCTGTGACTGAGGCAGGTAGCCAATCTATGGTTTACAGTCTAACCATTGTTATGTCATATTTTCTTAGTGTTTTCATAAACAAAATAAGGATAATAACTCTCTGCAGAAGGAGTAATAATGCGTTCTTCTAAATTCTGGTGCAGAAGGCATGGAAGAAAAAGCAAATTAAGTGTAAGGGACAATTTCTGTTTGCCTGACAATTCCCTTCTAAGTCTGTTATGCTTTAAATAGTGTAAACTGAGATTTAGATGAAAATTGAGAAGCATTGCTCCTATATTAGAGATTTGAGAAGCATGAAGAAAAAATTGAATCCAAGGAAGATCTGCTTTCTTAGCTTGGAATTCAGTCTATAACTGCAGTGGAAGGAGCTATGGTTTAAAGAACTGAATCAGGAATGTCAGTTTGTTGTTCATAAAAGTTGAACAGTAGATGATTTTAATAGCTGTACTCCCTGTTAATTGATGTGTATTTTCAGATAGTCTCAATGTGATTGCCAGCCGTCAGCTGTAGTCCAAGTGAGTAATTATTACCTGTAGCCCAAGTCACCGATTATTAACGCATGTTGAACTACCATGCGCAGCATTTATGGGTTACTTTACCTTCATCACGAGTTTTAAGAGAGCCAAGGCAATCATTTTTCCCTCCCTGAGGGAGTGGTGAAAATGGCCTTGGGCTTATTTACAACCGGAACTGATTTATGAGTAGGAGTTTATTTGTAGTTTTTTGTTAGTCTCCATTAAACATTATTCATTTAAAAAATGGAACTCCATCATGTTAGACATGCCTGGTTTGGTGAGAATATCTCACAGTTTGAGTAGATTAAGCTCTTGGTAGTTTACACCAATTTGTGTCTTTTCAGGAGTACTGAGCCTCAAGTGACAGTCTATCTGGTTGCAGGATGAGGTGTCTCAATATGTTCCACACCCACTGAATTACTGTCTTAGGTACAGTCTATAATCAGTAATTTTAGTCCCTGTGTAGGTCATACAGAGGTGTCAAACAGAGTTCGCAAGAACACAGTACATTTGTGCCTTACTTTGATTTTTAATTAACATTTCCTTCATTTTCCTCCTACCTCCCCAAATTCACATTTTCTTCCTTTTTTGTAGCTATTCTTGAACTTTGTTATCCATATCTTAGGCTTTCTGAAGGCACGTATATTGGCCTATGCTGTAGTAATCTTCCTTAATTGATTTGGGATGTCTGCCAGTCTCTTCTATTATTCTGTGCTGATATCTTTATATGACTGGCTTTTATCCAAATGCTGTCATCTTTTGTATTCTCTTTATCCCTTTGCTCTTTTTGTGCTGAGAGACGGTATTCCTAGCCTTTGAGTGTTGCCCCTTCATCCCTCACATTTGCTGTCTAAAAGATACAAAGGGCAAACTTTCCAAATATTGAGATCTCCATGCTTGGCCTTTCTGATATTTTCTCCAGTCTTTTTGGTTAAGGCAGCTGTTGCATGGCATTCATCTGCTTAATAAGATGACATTTAAAGGTTTGATTCATTTTATTCCCATTTAGTACTTCGGTGAACTTACTTTTAGTGCCTTAATTTTTTCTCAGTATTTTACTTTGTATTTTCCACTCTATATTTGATTCATTAAAGAAAAGGATGTGATTCAGAATCAGAATGCTGTGCCATCATCATGTTCCCATAAAGATTTCTCATGAAGCTTTTTGATTTCTGTAAAACATGTTGTAAAAGAGATGAATTTATAATGAGCCTTAATATAATTGAAAAGCAACTTGGTTTTATACTGGGGATCTTTATGTTTTCATCTTCATTATACAGCTCATAATGTATATCACTTCTTTTAGATTAAAGGAAAAAAGCTATCCCTAGACAACTGAAAATTCCTGTGTTGCGGTTATATTTGATTGTCTCTTTGTGGTGGGTTGACCCTAGCTGGACGCCAGGTGCCCGCCAAAGCCGCGCTATCACTCTGCTCCTCACCTGGACAGGGGAGAGAAAATATAGCAAAAGGCTGGTGGGTTGAGATGAGTTTGGGCATCCACTTGCTCTGGTGTGGGGTCCTCCATGGACTGCAGGTGGATACCTGCTCCACCATGGACCTTCATGCTGCAGGGGGACAGCCTGCCTCACCGTGGTCTTCACTAAGGGCTGCAGGGGAATCTCGGCTCCCATGCCTGGAGCTCCTCCTCCCCTTCCTTCTTCAATGACCTTGGTGTCTGCAGAGTTGTTTCTCTCACATACTCTCACTCCTCTTTTCTGACTGCTGCAGTTGCCACTTCGAGCAACTTGTTCCCCTTCTTAACTATGTTATCCCAGAGGCGCTACCACCATCATTGATGGGCTCAGCCTTGGCCACCAGCAGGTCCATCTTGGAGACAGCTGGCATTGGCTCTATCGGACATGGGGGAAGCTTCTAGCAGCTTCTCATAGAAGTCACCTCTGTAGCTCCCCCTGCTCCCCCTGCTCCCCCTGCTACCAAAACCTTGCCATGCAAAAACAATACACCTTTACACGGTCCGGCTCTTTCTTCATGTGTCGTCTGTAGCAAAATGAGCTCTGCTCTAAAAAATATAGAAGAAAAGTAGTTCTTTGGTATCTTGCTATAAATTATCAGCAGTGATCTGCAGAGGAAGAAATACAAAATCCAATTTAATTATGGACCAAGACAAGATCGCATATAACTGATTTCCTCAATACGTATTTTGTTAGTATTTAACCCAAATCCCAACCGAAGCAAAGGGATTTTTTTTGCTCATTTCAGTGGTCTGTCAATCAGGCCATTAATCCTTGGATAATCGAGCAACCATATTCAGCACAGTGCATTACCATTCCCTTAGCCAGGAATGTGTGGCTAATTCACAGTCAGTTGAACTAATGTGATTAGTAATAGACCCCTATGTCAGGTTAACATTGATAAATTATTTACTAAAGAACAGGGCCTTGCAAACTTTGTTTTTGTGGATTTGTTATCTGATCAGTCAGATGCTTATCACCAACTTAATGAAGACCTTGTAGCCATCCTCTCCTGTCTTCAGTTCATGAAATCATCAGTGATTCATCTTTTATTACTCTACTATTACTCCATATCTTTTTGCATATGGAAAAGCTTTCATGGATGAACCCAGCTGGACCCTAGCTGTCCAAGTGAATGGAAAAAAACAGTTTATTGTATTCTTTTTGTAATCAAGATTGTGATTTTGGTGACTATGTTTTCAGTGTTGTAAGTACTGGAGAACATACATACAGAAGTTGGAGATCTGATTCTACCAACTATAAGGGTTATTACCTGAATGCTTTAGAAATGACACCATCTGGATGCATTTCAGAAGTATTAGATTTCCTCTTGGATCATTATGCAAATATCTATACTTACGTATGACGCATTGTAACTGTCTATAGTTATTTTTATTAGTACTAAAAATAATAATGAATGCCTTTAGTATATTTTACATAATATACTACGTGGAACTGATACAATTACAATCAGTAATATATGCTTACAGTCCCCATCTAAAATAGTATCTAAGCCATCTTCAAAGTATGTTTATCTCCATAATACCTTTGGTAGGCATTATTATTTATAATCTGCCATCATTTTACAGGGAAACTGGAAAACATAGGCTCTGTGTATGCTGGTTTTTGAAAGCAGAGTCACCAACTAATCATGTTATTCAGCACAAGGAGTGATGCAAGGGCCGGGTTTTGGGTAAGCCAGCTGCTGCACGCAGTTGGAAAATCTCTAGTACCTTCTGCATTGTAAAGTGCATCCAAAGGCACCCTTATCTGCAGTGACAGCAGATCCAACCCAGCGGCATATGTCTGACCGTTTTCATATTTCTTGCCTGCCTCGCAGTGACATCACAGGACTAATATCATGCATGCAAGAGAGCCCAAAATTCTTTTTAGAAGGGACTGATTTACCACTTACAAGGGAAGGAGGAATTTTTAGTCAGTCGTCATTCAGGTTGCTTACAAGGACAAGGTAGATACCTGGAACCAGGGCTCCACAGTATATGAGCACGTGACATTACTGTGACCAGGCAGCTCAGGTTCAGCATAGACACCATCACTGAGACTGGGTAACTTGCCTTGTGTCATACAGGGAGTGTGTGATAAAGTGGGGAATTAAATTCCCTGTTTCCATATCCCACAGTAATACTGTAGCTATTGGGCCTTCTATCCTGTAACTGGCAAGTATAACTTAGCACTGTGTCACATAGCACTGTGTGTTTTTGAAAAGTTATCTAAACAGTATCTAGTTAGCGTTCACAAAATTCTTAGAAGGCAGGAGATGATTATCCTGTGTACGCAGGTATTAGACCTGAACCCAAAGGCTGCAGTGTTTAACTAATGCAGGCCATAGATTTGAATTTTCTGTTCAACTTGTAATTCAAGACATAGCATCGCAGAAGATCAAATCTTTGCAAGTTCTATATCCAAATGACTCAGTAGACTATTTTGCCATCTTGTCCTATAATTAACTATAGCAAGTAGTAATTAACAAGGGTGCTTTAAATCCTTGATTTAACATTCTTTTAAAATAGATGCAAGGTAAATGGAACCCTGGACAATCTGTCTGGCTTTCTCTTCTCCAGCATTTCAAAGGCACCTAGAAATTTGGCTTCTGAGTACTACTAAGCAGATTTAGACCCAAAGGGCATGAGCTACATAAAAATTAGTCTGGCTGTAAGAGAAAATGGAAAGGGCAGATTGGCAGCATTACATGAGAGAAGACAGTCTGTTCAGCATAAAAGAAGAATAGAATATGACACCAGGTTGAACTATCTCTTAAAACTCTTAGACTTCAGATGATATTAATAAGCTACTTTCTCTCTCATGCTTGTAGCATTATTATTTACAGGAGAATAATATAATGCTCTTGTGTATAATTTACTCTGTCCCCAACCTGTAGATGCCTAATCTCATGCTCTGGGGAGAATTTTCAGAGTTTGACTCCAGATTCACAGGACTTTCGGAGATGTCCAAGCAAGTACAGCTGCAGACATGTGAACAATAAAGCTGATATTAAAAAAAGTAGATAGGAAAGTGAACTACCAGTATAACTGATTGCCACAAAATGTACTGAAGCTAAGCATTCAGGAGCAAACAGAAAGCACTGGATAATTCATGATAATGAGAATATCCAGGTTTAAAACAGAATTTAAACCAAACCCGAACCAAAAGAAAAATTAATTGGAATTACTTAGGGTATATTCCTACAGAATGATGTGAATAAGAGAATATCACTGTGTTAAATTATTTCATGGCTATAGGAGAAGGGTGAGGCAGTATGATCGGGATCATTGTCTAAGTGGAGGGTAAGGACTACTGTGGTGTGAAATAAAGCTTTGATACTTGCATAGCAGCACATATTACAACTACAGCCTTTTATCTGCTCTGCCTGGAGCTTTAGACAAAACCTAATCCTAATCATAGTGTGATTCTTTCCTCTGGTAATTTCTAGTATGCATAAGTGTGAAATACTTTTTGTCACAAATATTCTTTCTTTTTACTGTTTGGGAAATATGAAGCAAGAGGAAATTAATTAGATAATGGGGAAGGGTGCCTAATAGTCTAGTAATCATACTGGAAGTTATGAGATCTGTAGTGTGTTCCAGTTTTAGTTACAGTGAATTGATACCTGGTTTTGCAACTTTGGGATTAGATTTACTTCTGCCCTTATTTGTGTCTGAATTGAGCAAATAGTGAAACAGTTTGAATTGGAGCAAAGAATATTAAATGTATTGGCATGCTTCCATATTCAGAAGAAAAGCCATTAATAAATAGCAAAGTGGGAACTTCTCCCATCATGACAGTTTCTTAAAAATTATCACCTATTGTGTTCTTGACTGATAAGTCACAGAGCAGCAGCATGATCCACCATGAAGTCTTCAAAGTTTAATGTAAAGTATCATCTCAAGCTTTTCGCACTAGCATGGGAAGAGGCTGTCATTGCAAGGTTTGCAAGACTCACTAAGCATGAATGTTATTTCTTTCTCACAACCTAGCTTCTACAGTATTTTCTGTGAAAAAATTTGCTTTGCACTTAGTTTTCAATTCAGGGTTTAAAAGGGTGATGAATTTGGCTCTCTTTTGAGTCAAAGATGGTTGATTTAGTTCATGAATCAATTCATCTGCTGTTAGTATGCAAAACTGAAGTGAAAATTCTTTGAAGAGAGGGTAGATGTCTAAAAAATAGGGCAAAAGGACTGCAGAAGATCAGTTAGACCAAACTCCTGCCCTTAAACGGGATAAAAAACTTTGTGGTTGGAACCAGTCTTTTAGAAAGAAGTAGCTCAGAGTTAGTATCAAATGGGATGTATAATGAAAAGTCGAACAATGTAAGAAACTCAAAATGAATTGCTGTTCATGAAGTGGAGGTTAGTTACCCCCTCCTTCTATACAGTTTAGCATGACTGGTTTTTTGGAAATGACATTGCCACACTTAGCAAAACCATCACTGTCCCAGTCTCAGACAGTGTATAAGCAAGTATCTAAATTTAAATACACGTACAGTGCAGGTGACAAAGTTTTAAAGGTATTTGGGCACCTAATTCTTAGCCTTATGCACTTTAGTAACTTTCCTAATAGAGTCACATTCATCCATAAAGCACTTGCTATCCAAGATAGAAATCTACTTTTCAAATATTGTTTGTTAAATTCTCAGGGCTCTGTGAGTTAGGCAGACTTCAGGACAGCCACTTTAAAGACTGGTGCATGCAAGTTCAAAGGTGCTAAATGGATAAGGCACATCAGTAGAAGAGCTGTGTCAAGCACCTAGCAGACTTAAATTCTAGTCTTCTACATTCAATATTTCTTTATAAAGTTGCCTGTATATCATATAAAGCCCCAACAATGTGCATTTTGATAATGTTTCTTGTGCTCTCCCTGAGATTCAGTACATGGATGGTCTCCTAGAAGTCAAGACAAATGATGTATAAATAGTTGCAATCCCAGTTCTTAAGGGATAAGTGGGATTTTTCCAAAGCTCCTCTTGCTCCTGGAGTTTACTGTGACTTGTTAGTTGTTGGGGTTATTTTTGTCTTTTGTGCAATGATTTGGTATCTTTATTGTTAGAGAATATGAGATAGAGAATATTCTTCACTTTATGGATGACAGCAGGAAGGCACTGCCAAAGGTTAGAGATGGCAAAATTCACTTTATTCACAATGAAATAGAAATAGAAAAGATACTAAAATCTGTTTCTACTTGTACCTTTGTAACAGATATTACAAATGACCTCAGTTGCAAAGTGTCTTATCTTTGAATGCTAAATGGGATTCATAATATAAATTCTACAAGATGCATAAGACAATTTTATAGCACAAATTTTGAAACTTTCTGCATAGGCAAGGAAAAGCCAAATGTAGTTTGTAAAAGGAGTTCACACATATTGCTTAACTAATGTTAGCTCCTGGGATGTAGTAGCTTGCACCCCATTAAGTGATATCCAAATCACCTTAGTTTTCTCACTGCTTATCCACTCAAGGGAGGCAGAAATTCTGCAACACTGGCAAGCCATACAATTGTAAAGGATTGTATGTTAAGGCCCTTCTTCATCTTTCCTACTTTCCTACTTTTCCAGCTATACTTATATTTGGACTAATAAAAAGCACTGCCATTATTTACAGACTTTTCCATGCCTATGTTCTGAGGTGGCTGTGATTACATTACTGCTGGGCACTCTTCTGTAGCACTTTAATACAGCATACCTCAAATACAGTGAAACTAATGAGACCCTGAATCTGAAAAATGTTTTGAGCCTTATTTTAAACCCTACAGCATCCATCTTCAAATTGAAACTCCTTACAAGACTAAGTTTAGGCACCCACTTAATTATTTTGCTGAATGGGAATGCTGATGAACCACAGTGGTGTAAGAGAGGGAAACCTTACTAAAAGGTTTTAATAGTGCTCTGCTCTGTGTCCCAATTTCTCATGATATTGTAATACCAATGGTGTAAACCAACATAAGACAAACTGAAACAAAAAAAAAACAGAAAACAATTGAGGGCAAAAATAAATGAAGAAAAAAATCATTTTGAGCAATCTCTACTAAGAAAAATGTTAAAAAATATGTATAAATAAATATTTCATCTTCTTCAGATATATATGGTACTGTTATGTGAAAAGGAAGCATGAATTTTAACATTCACCATGACAACCTATAATGCCACAGTGCATTTTTTCTTTCTAGCTTGTAAGCTATTATTACTTTATGTTACCATAAGTATGCAAAGCCATTTACACAGTGGCATGTGAAAAGCCATGTTTCAGTGGACTTTCAAACTATTATTCAAAGTTTATCATTGTTTGTTCTTAGAGATTGGACCAGGTGATTTGTCTGTTCATTTTAGTTATTTTTGTCAGTTCCTTATCCATTGGATTTAAGATGCTGAGTATTAAATGGGAATTCTCAAAATTCATGAATGATGCTGAATATTCTTCTACCTGTATTGTTTGAGCATCAACAAAAAGCACTAACCTAAACCAAAGTGGCAGGCAATGGATTTGCTAGAGGTTTGCTGTCTGCAATTGGCTAAGAACAGAAAACAGTAAATTTTAAAAGGTTGAACAAATATGTCTTAAAGAATATGAAGGTTTTGAAAATGTTTTTAGAGTGCTATACCAAATTTTTTTTAAAAAAGAAAAAGCTGCAGTGACTGAAAATGAATTATTTGCAAAGAGCTAAGCCAGCTCCAAATTCTTCTGAAAATCTACCAGGTACTCTTTTAGATGTGCCAAGTGTATCTCTTTGCTCTTTTTCCTTTTACTGTTTCTATAGATTTTCTACAAAATTTGCTGTGGTAAAAAGTGAAAACTTTCATTTTTTTCATGGTTGATGGATACCATTGTCAAGATCCAAGCTTTTGGGCTGCCTCACTGCTGTTAGAAATCCATCCTTGTCATTTTTTATGAATTGCATCAGGTCAGTATTGTACCTCATGCACAATTTTTGGCCACTGGTTTCAAGGGGTTCTGATGGAATGTGGGTGTTCTAAGAGAAGAACTCGATTATTTTTCAGGTGGAACTGATATATGGAAATATTAATGCTCAAATCTATGACAGATTCGGACACCTCCCCAGGGCTGGGTGGAATTTAGATATTCAAGTGCAGAAATGCAGAGCCTAATCCCATCCCTCTTAACAGTAGCGTTCAGCAGATGCTTTGTGTTCTTGTCCTGGGCAAGACCAGATACATGTCAGTCTTTTACGGGGGCTGAAAGGTTTGGCTTCTGACTCATTAAGAAACCTTTTCCAGAGAACAGGCGTTCTCACAGTCCCTATGCATAAGTGGCCCAGCGGCCCAGCTCAGTAGGGGTGCCTTTAGCTTATCTCAAGACGACCTACAGAATCACGTACAGCATCAAAACCAATAGTCACTGTATTCATACAACAGGACTTGAGAAGAGGAAGTACTAGTTTTCCTTTTGTGCAACAACATTTCCCAGAAGCGTATCAAATGCAGGTCATAACGTAGGTCATAACAAATTTTATCCATTGACTTAGCTATATTTAAAAAGATAATCCATTCCCTCTAAAATACAAAAATAGGATAGGACTTAGAAAGTAAACATATTGTTTTTGTAATTACTTGGATAATTTTGCATTATCATGCTTTACAAGCAAAAGAACAAGGATTTCATAGGAAAGGAAAAGTTATCAAGTAAAGTGCAAAAGATAAGTTTTTTAAATACTGGGAAGTGTTTTACTGAACAATTTCTTCATTGCCTCTGCTGCAGAAAGGGAAGACAGAGCATATACAGAATTTTAACTATCATCCCTTCAAATCTAAAAGACTTCCAGTGAGGAGAAGAAAACACCCTTTGCCAAGTCCATGTACATGTAATCAGGTGGTGCATGGTATTTTGCAGATACATAATCTTTATACTTAGCCAATATCTATTACAAAATTATGAAAAAAAAAGTAAGATAAACAATGAAGACAAGTAAGTCCAGTAATTTATTTTATAGGCATTTTAAAATTAAAATATAGCTATAGCTTGTTACTATCTATTTAACTGTGTCCAGTTTTTTTCAGTATCATCACATTCATCTGTCTAGTTTGTTGTCTTATTAAGCGTAATCACTAGCAGAGCAGTGATGGCAGTAGAGCATTTTCTCCCCAACCCAATACATGCCAAGGCAAGTGCAAGGTCCTGCACCCCGGTCGGGGCAGTTCCTGGTATCAGTACAGGCTGGGGGATGAAGAGATTGAGAGCAGCCCTGCTGACAGGGCAAGGGGCATTCCATTTTAAACTGAAAGAGAGTAGGTTTAGATTGGACATAAAAAAGAAATTGTTTTATGATGAGGCTGGTGAGACACTGGAACAGGTTGCCTAGAGAAGTTATGAGTTCCTCATCATTGGAAATGTTGAAAGTCAGGTTGGATGGGGCTTTGAACAACCTGATCTAGTGAAAAATGTCCCTGCCTATGGCAGGGGGGTTGGACTGGATGATCTTTGAAGGTCCTTTCCAGCCCAAACCATTCTATGATTCTATGGGATGGAGCATTTTGTGCAATTCTTTAGCTCCAAAAGCTGCAACTTACCCCACAGACAGAGTAATCAATGAGTAATCTTCTGTGGGCCTGGGAGTAGACAGGGCTACAGAGGCTGGAGGACATTGCTGAAGAGGTGTGACGCTCTCCTTAGCACTCAGCTGACCTCATGCTCTTAACAGCTCAGCAGAACAGAAATAGCAGTGATGCAGAAGCTGATCTGAATGGTACACATATGTTTTTTAATTATTTGGAGCATATGTGGTATGATTCAATTATCTGAATGTAAGATTGGAGATGTTCTAGAGAATCCATTGGTGCAGGACTTGTAGCTGTGCCATTCTGCAGTAGCATCCGAAGGCCTAGCAGGGTACCAAAGGCATATCAAATAACACCAGAATCCATGCCTAGTACTTCACTAAGACACCACCCCACAACACAGATTCTAGGGCAAAATATCCAATCAGTCATTTCTAAGCAGCTTTAAATCACAAAGTTACTTTCTTTATTCAGGTTTACCCTCACAGTAAAAATTAACCCCCCTGAAAATTCTTAATTGTCACAGTATTCACTTAAATTACTTCCTAGAAAATCATATGGGAGTTTTATTTTTGTTTATTTTTTGTTTTATGAAATTATTATTAAATTTTGTTTATTATTTATTTTTATTTATGTTTATTGATGCACACTAAGCTTGAGGGTTTTTTTTTTTTAAACACCAACATTTTCTCATGGAATCACATTGTTATAAGTAATTTGGATCTTATTTTTATCATTACTAGCTGCATAGCTTGTTGGGAATAACTGGCAGAGGATCTCAGTATGTAAAAGGCACTGTTTTACGGTGCTTTGGGTACACAGTCCTGAAAAACCAATGGATAAATAAACCAGTCCTCTTATATGTGCTGAACTAATTGCTTCTTCTGGTTAGTGTGATAATAGGTTTCATAGCAAACATTCTGTTTCTTCTCTTTAAATCAAAAATTACAGTGACTTAAGAGGAGCAAGACATGGTTTTAACTGCTCTTAAGAATGTCTATTTAAACTGTTGGATTCACTGGAAAATAGACATAAATTTCAGGAGAAGAATTTGCATCCAAAAAATAAGGAAAAAAGACTTTCTTTGACTGTAACACCAACCCATTACTGAATCGGACCCTGGCTAGACTGGATTCCATAGAGCTGGTAGAAAAAAGGATATTTGAAATGTAAGCATTTGATCATTGTCTCTGAGAGCTGACAGCCTTTCCCAAAGCACAATTAATAATGCAGTGGTACCATTTTTTGGTACCATTTGCTTTGTACCATTGGCTTTGTGATTGTCCAGTGCTCAAAAGCAGAGGAAAGATATGCAGGGTGGAACAAAAGGCACAAAGTTCACAGGTATCAGTTTAGAGTTAGAAAATGGAAAAGTCAGACATCAGAAAAATATTCTTAAACTATAAGGAAAATCATGGAATGGTACAGTTTTCCCAGGAAAGCAACATCATCTTAAATGCAGTGTGGAATTTGGTTGAGTGGACTTTCTGTTGGATTATTACAGGCATTAAAAAGAAGCATTAGGCGCATAAATGAAACCTGGGAATAACACATAATCAAATGGTAGCAAACGGTTTTCTGCATAGCTGGAGTCTACCAGTGCTCTTTTAAGTGGTTGGGTTTTTTCCCTAGTTTTTGATAACTGTACTAGAGAATTGATTCCTATATGGGATCTTTTTTACTATATGACCTTTCTAATCTTTAACAGTAAGAAAGAGTGGATCAGCTAATAAAAACCAGTTACATATAAAAAGAAGTTTTGCACTGAAATAAGTGGAGCTATGCTAGTCTACCTCAACTGGTTCTAGCTCTAGGAAGCCAATATTGCATATAGGAAAAAAGGCTGTGATTTGGCAACACCTAAGCCAGCAAGTAAATGGAAATATTGAAATGTAATTCTGTAATAAGTGAAACAGAGAAAGCCCTTGGATGTCCTGAAGGATTAAGTGCACAGCTTTAATCATGTGCATGATTGCTTTGTGGAATCAAAAAGAGAGCCATGGTGATGACCGAGCACAGTAGATACAACATACGTTAAAACTCACAAGCAAAAGTAAAATCTGAAGTGTCGTTGCAGGTACTAATAGCACCAATGAAAAATGTAGTTAGTTGTCTTTGTGTGGTAAATATATTACCTTCAGTATTCTAATTATTTTTTAGTGCCAAATTATTCATTATTCATGACCTGCATAAAATAGTCAAGGGGTAAAATAATTGTTTATGCTAGATACATGTTACTTAATGATCCAACTCTGTGATTGAAACTAATCAATGCATTCCCAAATGGCACTTTTCAGTGAAATTCTAAAGATCAAGGAAAAACTTACACATAATACTTCAGTTACGTTAACACAAATATCAAAATCCCTCAGGATAAAAGTTTTCTCAGGAGAAATACATCAAAAAACACAAGAGTTAATGGACTAATTATGAAATTGTACCAAAATATTTAAAGCTACAATGATAAAGTAGTTAGGTGGAACGTGTCTTTTAAATCAGATCAGCTGGGAAATATACTGTAGTGTTGGTTCTGGGACTGTTGTGTTTGAACTCAGCCATCAGGAAGAGGATTATTTATGTCTATGAAATACTGAAAAAATAAGGAATAATGGGAGATGAAGCTCTCGGTTACTGTTTAGATAAGTCATTACACTAAAACCAATTACAGTCCTTCAAATCTAGTTCTTCAGAAACAACTGTATCTTGCCATCTGATCGGAAGATAAAAATGCTGGTGCTTAAGTTGAGAGCAGAAGTAATAAAACCCCACTAATGATCGCTTCTCTATTTTGCCCAAGGTATATCTGCCTTGGACTATACCTGAGAGTTAACACTGTGCAGAAAGTTATTCTTAGATATTAAAATTCTGGCATGAAGGCTCATACTGATGTGAAGCCATTTCTCAAACAGGTGATTGAAATGGGTAGAGACCTTCATGCCACTGTGAAAAGATGACTTTGCAGTTTGACCACAGAGTTGTAGAAATAAAGAACTGAATATCTTGCCACTTCAGAGCCTGTATATGCAGTATTGTCCTGGTTTGGCCTAAACCACAACAAGTATAATTATATTTTTGGTGCTAAAATTAATTTTAAGCAATACATATTCTGACCAATTGAACTCCTTTCCATATACATTAGTTCAGACACAGTTACTCCCATGTCTGAAACTGAGTATATATATTGGTATATTTTAAACCCCTAAGCATGACAAAGGCAATATCAACTACAAAACAGCTTGCATGACAGGAATGTAACTTCTGTTTCAGTTAAATCATCCTTGTACAAAAATACGCGCTTACAACTGAAGTAATATGAAGTATTTATATGAAGTAATAGAGTCCATCACATCCATTTGACCCAACAGTCAATTTACTTCACTTTAAGCATCAGTTCTAGTTTTGATTTAATTTTGTCTTGCTTGAGTTTTCAGTCACCGGGTTGCTCTCCTTTTTTTTTTTTGATTCTGTGTATTATAATTTTCAAATTACTTCTTTTTTTTTTTTTTTAATAAATGAACTGAGTTTCTTTTTTTTTAATATAATGCAGGTTTTCATAACATTTTTGTGACTTCTGTTACCTTTCCATTTTTCCAGCATATATACTAAATGAAGACATGAGTGGCCTTTCACAAATAGTCCTGTCAGGTCCAGACAGAGAGGGAAAATCACCTTATTTGCTACTGTCTTGCTTACAAAGTTACATTTGCCCAGTTACCTGCTGCAACTTTGTTTTTGGATTACACATTTAGCTGATGACTGATTTATTTTTTTTTTTAAAGACATTTCATCTCCCTAATGATAAGGAAGATGCCCTTTTATAATAATCCCATCCAATAACTCCATTTCAGTATGATACATGCTCTTTGCTTCTAGATTTCTATTATTTGATTTAAAGCAATGGGATAGCAGGATAACAACACCGAACCCAAACTAATCCCCACTGAAAACAGTTCAAAGAATGGAGGAATCTACTTTCAAACAAATGTCTGAAACCAGATGGCAATGCATGTGACTGGCCTTTAGAGTAGTGGCCAGAGCTTCTTCCTAACCATAACAAATTATGGGCACAGCATTTAAAGAAAGCTGTATGCAATCATAATATTGAGCAATCCTTCCCACATTATCTGGGAATTACTATTTCCTTATCTCGTCTGATGTATCTACATGGAAACCCTTTCTCTTGCCTGGATCATTGCAGTCCACTGCACCTGTCTCCATAGGGAACATCCAAATGAAGGCTTGCGAAGTCCTCCATCTGTTAGCATTTGATAGGCACTTCTACCACAAAATTCTCAGGTGGATGCTTTTCTACTAAAGTCAAAGTGTTGAAGGGTTCACAGTGCCTTCCAGTAAGAGCTCTTCTGTAGACAGCACACATTTGTTCTCCAGACAGCATATTCATGAATGAGCTGGAAAAGAGAGTGAGCTCTCAGGTGATAAGGTCTGCTGATGATATGAAGTTATTCGAAGTAAAAAGGACAGGAGATGACTATGAAGAACTACATAGGGAACTTATGAGACTGAGTGACTGGGCAATAAAATACTGAAATTCACTGTAGATAAATGTCAAGTGATGCATGTGAGCAGGAAGAGTCCCAGCTTCCTGTATAAAATGATGGGCTCTGAGATGACCGTTAATGCTACATGAGTGAGACCTGAGGTTATGAGAGAGAGAGAGCAATAAAAAACTATGGTTAGTACCTGCCAGTTGGCAAAACGAACAGCCAAACAAAACAAAAAACCCCAACAGATCAAATCCTGGGACTTATTAGGAAGTGATTTGAGAACAAAACAGAAAACAAAACTATGTCAGTGTATAAATTCAGTGGTCACCCTCATGCCAAATCCACAGAGCATCCAGAGCACAGAGGGGTCCTGTCTGCACCACGCAGTTTCCCTTTGTGAAGAAACCAGAACTCCAAGGAAACAAAAATACACCCTGATACAGGGTCAGCTTGAAAATGAATCACACTGAGAACCATGATCTGGAAGCGCCACTGCGTAAAGTAATATAGCCTTTGTTTCAATGCTCTAGCAAAACGAGGCTGAAGCACATACCTTTTTGCACAGGAATACTTAGCAAAATCCTAGATTAGATATGGGGATTCACATACAAAAGCGAAACAAAGTCTGTGGGAATGAGTAATATTTTTTTTTGCCTAGCTTGTGCATATGTAAATATGTGTATATATAGCCAAAAGCAGACAAGCTTTCAGAGGAACAAGCCTTTCTCTGGGAGAAACACAGCAGCTATCAAGCTAAATTCCAGCTAGGAACAATTGGTATGGATATAATTTGTATACCAGAGAAAAAACAGACTGTGTGTAAGGAAAGGTTTGTTGGCATCTGTGAGGCAGAAGAGAGAAGTGACAGGAAAATTGTAAAGGGCAGTGAACCAATGTCTCTATTCAGTCTGTGGCTCCAGTAGTTATGAATTTTAGTTGCCAGGTTTGTATTTTCCATATATTTTGTAGATCTCCACTGAAGATCAATACTCAGGTAGTGACTAGTGGAAAAGAAAGAGATCTGCAACAGCCTGTGTCTGGTCGGGAACCTGCCTATGGAAAGCAAGAATGTGACTTTCCCCCGTGAAGGTGAATGTGATTTGATCTATACCCTTCTTCCCAAGGATTTAGGAAACTTTCTCCGCACTGAAGAAAGGGACATAAAATCTTAAAACATCTCCTGAGCTTAAGTGCCTCACTCAAATTTCTCTGAGATAGGCACATAAGTTCCAGGAGAAAAAACTTTCAGAAGTATTTCAGTGGCACAGATTAATTGCTACAGAAGAAAAAATGATATTTGGATGACACTTACTAATGCAATGAATTAGCATTTTGCTGTCTTGTTTTTCCCCTTAATAAATCAGAACCTTCTGGCAGGAAAGAGTAAAAAATTGAATGAAAGAGAATTTAAGTATCCCAAGAGAGTTTAATAAATAGAGGGAGAATACAGTCTTTCTGATTGGCTACATATGTCTGGCCTGCAGTGATGTGCCAGCTCACTAGGGAATAGGGTGGAATAGTGAATAATAGGAAACTAGATACTGGGAAAGTAGAAATTATTAATTATTTCTATTGCTAGAAGCTTTTCATGGACTGTCTTACATTGTTATACAAAGAAGGAAATGCAAGGAAATGCAGAGACAAGGGTATGAAAAAGGAATAACCCTAATTTCTTCCTTCGTTTACATACTAGCTGTCTTCACACCTTTCTTTCTGACATGATGCTTATCTCTCTATTCTCCTGTTCTCTGTTCTTCCCATCATTTCTGGTGTCTTTAGCCTCTATATCGAGATCTACTACCAAATATATCTGCCAACGTTCTCTCATAAGCCTGCATGAAATGAGTTGCAAGTAATTGGTCACAAAGGGTTTGTAATGATGGTGAAGAGGACTATTTTGTGCTACTGATGTATATTGATTACATTGTAAGATCTTAACTGGAAATGTTGGGAAATGGCTTACCCCAGGACAGAAGTCTTTAGCAACTTAAGGGTTTCACATACCTTTTCTACCTCCTACCGTATGATGTTTTTCCTGAAGGAAAGGAAGAAGCATGGGGAGTGAGAGGACAAGAGATTTTTGTGAACCGTGTCAAGCTGCACTCAAGTAGAGTGCAGTAAAAAATGGGCTTCTGTAAAGTGGGAGTGATACTATTTCCCATAGACCATCTCTTAATGTCTTTTATATTTAACTTAAAAGCTGTTTGGGATAAGACTTACTTTTGCTAGAGACTACAGACCATGACTACTAGCCTGATGTTCCTGTGCAAGGGAAGAGATGCCAGGCAGCAGGTAAACAGACTTTGCAGGGACCTCTCTGCCAAGGTACATAGGAAAGGTGGGAACAGGTAAGACCTGCACCACGCATGGTAACATACTTTGTGCAATGTAAAGGGAAGAAGGGGTCCTGAATTTTCTTGGTGCCTGAGGAAAAATATATTATAAATACTTGGGAAAAAGCCCCCATGTTTATTTAACGTTTGTAAGACAATCTAAGAAAGTTGAATTTGGATAATCTAAATGGTGATGTTTGAAAAGAGATCATGGAAAAAAATAGTCAAATTTTCTGGGACCAAAGGTACCAGCTAAAAAACACTGATATGCATCTTACATTTTTTGTTAAATCTCTGTGTGTAGAATCTGGCTTCAAAAACCTGGAATAGGTTCCTGAAAAGTTCTCTTAAGGCAAGGGCATGATAAGGGGAGAACAGTAGATTTGACAAGTCTGAGAAGCAATCTATTGCTTATTTTTGTTGACCTTTGTATTCACCTTGCTGCTGTGTGAAAGCACATTTTTTCAGAATAAAGCAGAGAGGAAATCTGTTCATATTAAAGTCCTGACATGTTCCCTTCCTGCTCAGATTTTATCCTAACAAGGGGTGTTGCATCATGGTACAAGAACCCAGGGGAGCTATAAAGATGGTACTGATGTATTTTTACCGTTTAGGACTCAGAGTCATGTTAGGGCAGAATACAAAATGATAAATTACAAAAAAAAAAAAAAAAAAACTTTTGAGGCTACCGTTTCTATGTGTTACCCAAGAAATGTCTTATGCAGACTTCATAATTAGCCCTGGTGACACCCAGAACTTCCCCTCTTGTGTAAGTGTGTGAAACATTAGCGTACAGGATCGAGGCTTTGGGAAGTGGAAAAGTTCATGCAGTGAGGGAACAAAAATTATTCCACAACCTCCAGGCTGTGATGCTAAAGAGTCATCCTTTCTCCTTAGGACTGGTTACATTAGACTCCTCTTACAGGAGAAACAAGAACATTTAATGTTGCCACTCATCTTAATTGAAGGGGTCATCTGCCATAGAAGTACTGATCACTCTCCACTGACTCAATTGTCTACATATCTATAGAGACAGACATCTCTATAAATCTATCTGGAGTGTAATTGCCTGTGGTGAAAGGAGACAAATACCAGTCCCTGAGGATTTTGTTGGTACACAAATGTTACAAAAACAAAGTCAGGATGAGATGAGTGATAAATTCTCTGTTAGGAGACCTGCAAAGCTAGGCCTTAAGATTCTCAGGCTGGGTATCCCAAATTTGCAGACACTTTTAACTTTCTGTGCCTAAAGATCCCATCTATCCCTGGGACTGAAAATAGTACTGGCTTACCTTGGAAGATGGCTATAAAGTCTGTGAAGTATAATTTTGACAATCATCACGGAAATACCAGGGAAGAAAATACATACACTAGCTTTGGATCAGGACAAGAGTACCACGCAAAAAAAACCCAATTTGTGGGACTGTGTACTGAACAACATTTTGTCATTGTTCCCTAACTGAATACAATACATCTTGTGCAGTGACTGCCAGTATGGCAGACATTCTGTTTTCAGGATTTACTAAAATTCTGTAATAAGTGATTGAACCATCCATTGATATAATTATGAATTGTGAGGTAAAATGCTCTATTTAGAGAATAAAGGGTCATCATTAGTGCTAAAGTACAAAAGAAAAACAGTATTTCTAGGAGTGGGTTCATCACATTCTGACACAGTTCTGAAACAGTTCAGATGATCGCAACCACCAGAGCACAGAATCAAGTCTCTCATGGTATCTGCCAGCAACATACTGTTTACAACCAAATTTAGAAGTCTAAATGTAGGAAAGCATTTAAAAAGTCTAAACATTTATGTAGAACCATACTGCAGACTCCCCAAGACATCCACATAGAGCTGCCAGGT
>RSEF01000001.1:207990576-208030942 GCA_003993805.1 Himantopus leucocephalus | reverse complement strand
AAGGTCCCTTCCAACCCATACCATTCTGTGAGAAGGTACATTGAACAATTGCTTTGCCTCATTTAAATAACTCAAACATCAGTAGCTGTCTTTCCCCTCACCTTACATCAAGGTTGTCTTGTGGGTAGAAGAGAGAGGTTTTATTCTCTGCAAAAAGATCTTTTAAGCCTTTTTGTCCACTCCTGTAATGGACAACAATTTTAAAATTTCCAGTATTATCAAGTCTTATGGTTTTTATATATTATTGGGGTTTTTTAATCATCACAAGATTTATTATTCTCTTTGGAGTCTGAGCTCTGGGAATCAGGGACCTACATGAAAACTTTTTTTTACGGAAAAACTTCTTTACGGTCAGGGTGACAGAGCACTGGAACAGGCTGCCCAGGGAGGTTGTGGAGTCCCCTTCTCTGGAGATCTTCTAGTCTCGCCTGGATGCAGTCCTGAGTAATGTGCTCTAGGCAATCCTGCTTTGGCAGGGGAGTTGGACTAGATGATCTCTAGAGGTCCCTTCCAACTCTGAAAATTCCGTGATTCCGTGAAAATCCTGACTTGTACCAAGGGAAGGTCGAGGCAGGGAGGGGCATTAAAGGGTGATCCCTAACAGCTCCATGGGGCTAAAAAAGCAATTTAAAGCAACTTCTTCACTGTTATATCATGATGTTCTGTCACAAGAGAGGAGGAACAGAAAGCAGAGTCAAGCTTGATCATTTAAGAAATGCTGACTTTCAACTTGTTCAGTCAGAAAATAACAGTTATTTCCACTCTCTCTGACTTCTCTGTGGCATCTGTCTGCTGGACAGCAAAGATATCCTCTAGATGAGGTAAAAATAACACCATAGGAAAAGTCTAGTCTTGAGGTCTGAGATAATCACTTTTGTCAGGGAAGCTCTCCCTGGAAGGAAATGGGTAACATGAGATCCTGCAACACCAGAAAGGCCATCTCCCACTTTCTGGAGGATGAGGGAAGAGGGCACTGACCAGAACAGACACATCTATACTGACTATGACTAGTAGTACTTTAGGATAGTTTCTTTTATAAAAGTCAATTTATGCATGTAAAATGGTTGCAGTAATGTTGTACTTCACCAGGATGAACAAGTGCTACTTCCAGTAACTTTGTTTTCCTGCAAAACTGTAGGCAGCAGAAAGGGGCACTTTGTCATCTCAGTGACATTTTTATAATCATTAACGTTTCAACTTGAAATTCTCAATAGCTGCAGAGAGGCTCAGTTGCTGAAATAAATGTGTCCGCAATACTGATTAGAAACTGAAAGGATTAGCTTGATGTCTCTGATGTTATTGCTTGCTGAAATGAAAAGGAAAAAATGTTCAAAGGCCCAGACTTAATGTACCTGACTTCCCCAGACCTATCAAAGGGTTAGCATCAATAACTAAGTAATGGCTGCTTTATAGTTCGAATTTTCTGACCTGATGTTTTCAAAAGGCTAATAAAAAGCCACACTGCTGAGAGGAAATTTTAGGTTGGAATGATTGTAAAAATAAAATAGTAATGATAAAGCAATTTGTGTCGGTCTAAGAGTGGAAGTTAAACCTGTAACTATGCCACTCTTGAAAGGCAAGCTGGAAAAAAAAAGCTCCAAGTCTGCAAGTGCATAGCTAAGCGTGCTACAAAGTGAGGTTTGTATAGGAATCGAATTAAAAAAACTGGGTTTGTTTAACATGTGCTTTTTGTGGAAGACATCTCCTTTCACTCTACAAGAGGACCTTAACCACTGTCAAAGTCTAGGCTGTTTGAAACATCATTTTAAAGATGCTGACAACAACGTCATTTAGGGTGCAAATTAGAGCTCAATATTATGTTAAACTTCATGTAGGCTATATCTTAGGCTTTACTCCTGCAAATACTTGTTCAACTATTTCATTTTTATGTATGCATCAGCCTTCATGGAATTGGAGCTAGAATTGAGAAAGTACTCTGTTTGCAAAGAGGAGAGTTTGGGCCTATAAGAATGTGGTAACTTACTCACTGGAGTCACTGGAATCAGTGGAGCTATATCCCTTAGAAACAAGCTTGTGTGTGGTGATATACTGCTATGTTACCACTGGCTATAGCAGCTTCACTTTAAATACAGCATAGTTAAAATTAACTTGAATTTTGTACCTGCTTCAAGTTCCCCTAGTATTGACAATAAATCCTAGGGAAGAGAAACAAATTAAATTGTTTTTACTGCATCTTAAATAATTTGTATTTTCTACCTTTAATTTTTGGTCTATACTTGCATACAACTATAAAGAACATCTGATATACATGGGATTTTCTCTCTCAGATGTGATAAAGACTTTCCTTCCCTTTTTGTCTGAAGCTTGACAAATCTTTCTATCTAGAAAACAGAGCACAGGAAAACAGTTGGTTACATTATGCACTCTTCTCCGAAATCAAGCTTCTGCAGCTCTGTCAGATAATACCATCAACACCTCTGGAGCCTGTACTTAGCCTTTCAGATTATAAAAGATCATGTTGGGATTCCTTTGGATCTCACTGGGCTCAGAGAAGCTGTACCAAAAGTTGAATGATCAGAAATCATTTCTTCAGCTATAACAATGCGGGTTGTAAAGACTGGGGTGTCTCTGAGTTGTTATCCCGAATTCTACACTCAGAAACCAGGACACATACTGCCTGCTGTACCCTTTTCCCCCCTACATCTAGGATGACATCTGGAAGACTTATTTTTCCCTTCATAAATGTATTCCATGAGATATTCAAGTGCACTGATTCAGGTAGTACTCTAACAGGGCAAATAAAGTGGAGAAGAGGAATGGGAAGAGAAATGTTTTAACCCTTCTGTTCACAAAGTGGATTGTTTCCCCTCTTCTTGAATAATTTTCGTATATGTATAGGTCACATTTATCCAGTTGTGTACTCTTGTGCCTATTATGGTGGAACTGAGAAGTGATATGTGCCTTTGCAGGGACAGCACTGGTGGTGCAACCAAATGTCTTCTACTAGTTCGAGTTCTACACCATTTTTCTAGATGGCTTCTCTCAAGTACTGCTGAGAGTTACGCTCTCCATTTTCTTTGTAGGTCTAGGTTTTACTTTTCCATTATGATAGTTGCCTGTTTTCTGGTCATCCTGTATTAAATGACAAAATGATTAAATGACGGTGAGAATCACAAGATATGTTACAATGGGCTAAATTTCTAGTTTGATTTTAGTTCAATGAAGTTATATCTAATCATAGTGGCACAGCATATAAAATTAAAACCATGTAAGTTAGTCATTGTAAAGTATTTAAAAATACTTTCTCCCAAACATTATTGTTCAGCTTAAAACTCCCTGAATAAAACCTTCCCTTACTTTTTTTTCCCCTCCAATGGTTAACTCATGACTTCAGTACCCCCATCCCACCCTATGCAAAGAATTTGGAAATTGCTGTTGGGGGAGCTCTGGGCTTCTGGCATGAAAAAATTTGGTCTGGTACATTAGTGTGTATGGGCAGAATGGCATGCTGAGAAGCTATATTTGAGCTATAAGACCAGTGGTATTTTTCAGTCATGCTGTGACACCCACAAGGAGATTGTTTCTCCAGAAGTTCAGCTGAGATCAGCTGGCTCTCCCCTCCAGTACCACAGTCATATCTTTTTTGGAAATACACACACACACCCAAAAAAGATGAAAAACATGGCAGAGCAGTAACAAACTATTTAAAACTGAAAGCTCAAGGGATATATATTCAGCTGTCAAAAAAGTGTGCTTTTCAGTGAGGTCATTGCTCACATGATTTGCTTCACTGTGAAATTGTAATAGAGAAAAGACACAGTTGGTTTTTACACAGGTTGACATTTTTACCAAATTTGAGCTTGTCTAGCTGTGGTATTGGAAAGACTGTCTTTGTTTTCTTTTTTTTTTTCCTTTGTTTTATTTTCCTAAGAATTTGGACAAATGCTTTGTCGGAAAAACCCAGTTCTGCTCCCCTCCATTTTTTTGACAACAAAGGTCAAAATTTTTTCCCTTCCTTTCTCTATATGATCCCATAGGATTTGGGGGCTTCACAGTGCCTGTTCTTTTTGCTGCCCTTGTGAGTTACAGTAGTACTGCTATTCCTGTGTTATTTTAGATGAAGAGCTGATGCAAGATGGCCTCAGTGTTGTACAGCAGATCTCGAGAAGTAAAGCGTGGAATAATAAATACTTCCCATAAGCCATCTGTTGACTGTTATTCCTTTTACACACATGATGGCCATTTCTGATGTTCTGGTGTGAAAGTATTATCAGGAATAGGGTGTTACAAGTAGTCTTCTGAGTATAGGAAGCTAAAGAGTCTTGGCTTCATGCAGGTTTGTATCCCACAGCTGATTAATTTTCGTGTCTATGAAAATGCGAGATCCAAGTGAAGCTTTCCCGTGGTTAGTGCACTGGGGGAAAGGGGAGGGAGAAGGAGGAACTTCATCCCCTCGAGGTTCTCCAGCGTTTGTCACATTTTTAGCTCATTCGGTACCATAGTGTTTACCTCTGCTTCATCATCTGCTTCAACCTTTGCTTGATCTGCTTGATCACTGCGACAAGTGTTGTATATACAAATATTTTTAAGATGTCTATCTTTCCATGAAATATGGATGAAACTAGTCAGTGAACTGGAAAACTATTGGGGTGCAAAGAGAGAAACACACAAATACAGACAATGCAATTGCACAAGCATAGATTCCCTGGAGGGCATAACCTGCCACGGCAGTCAGCGTTACAGCACTGAAGATGCAGTGGCCCAGGTTCAAGAATGCAATTCATGCAAAGCTGAAGTACAGTGAATGGGGACAGGTGGATGCCAAAGAATGGAGCCTGCAATAGTGGATAGATTAAGCAGGGAATGGCTAAACCAGCAAATAGGGAGTGACAAGGAGAAGGCTGTATCCAATAAATCACCTTTCTCCTGGATTTCCATGTCACTACAGCCAGGAGCATGAGTGTAAAAAGTCTTCTGCTCTGCACACAGTAGGGGAGAACACGTTGCTGCCTGCTTTTTGCAGAAGAGCTTTGCAGTTAGAGCATTCTCTGGCAATCAATATGTAGGCTCAATTCCTTCATTTCCTGGATGGAATCAAATCTCCTGCTTCACAGTAAAGGGTCAAGCTAAAGCATTGTGCTGAGGTGGGGAGAATCCTAGGCTAACTTTGAAACCAGATACCTACATCATTCAGCTGGGAAGCTGTCTCTTACACTCCAAGCAAAGGATCTGTCAGCTTGCTTGCTGTCAGCTGTTTGCCTGCCTTCAGTAGCAGAACTTCAAGCACCTCCAGAAAGCTTAGTTTCCTGATAAGCCATATAGAAATAAGCAGTGTATGTAGGAGACGTGGGAAAAGTTGTCAAGCTCTTTTGCACATAAGCCCTTAATGCCTGCAGTTCGGACAATATAGTGCTGCTTTAGATTTCATGCTCGTTTTCTGCAAAACATTTTATCTAGTGAATGAGACTGAAGGAAGAAAAGGATGACTATTCTTAGTCTGTTTGAAGAACAAAAAGCATATCAGGCAAGTTTTCTTGTGTAAGAAAAAGAAATAGAAATCTAATTCTTCATCTGTAAAAAGAAACATATTGGCAAAAGATTTTAAAATGCTAGAGATATTAGAAAATGCCCTGAAATTATTAAATTAGATGAAACCATGCACCTTTTAAGGGTGAAACTGCTGATAAAAATCAGAACTTTGTAAGTGTCCTGCCTGTTTGTTTACCACTCCCCTTCGCTTACACTATTTCTCCTTGATGCTCCAGGCCATTTTACTTTTCTTACTGACCACTTAAGGTCTAATGGGGTAAGAGAGTTTCTGGGGCAACACGATTCCACTGAAAAGTGCATCTACAATTAGAAGAACTTGCAGCCAGCAGAGCCCACTGCCCCTTAAGGCCTACATATGCAGTTAGGTATCTTTAATTATGTCACTCATGAAGACTAAACATTAAGAAGTATTGTCCTAATTCACAGAATCGAAAGCAGAGTCAGTACAACCAATGTCTCCTAGATCTAAGTGCCATTTACTAGTTGTAGTGCGAGCCAAAATTCAATATGTTACATACTAGGTTTAGCTAACGTATTTAGTAGTTATAGTTTAATATAAGATAGTTAACATAAAATATTTTTGGCAGAACACTGTAAAGGACTGTACAGGCATTGCATACCACACAACAAATGTTCAGCCAGCCTTAAGAATACATGGAATACTGTAGATGTTAAACACAGACAGTATACACATTCAATGTATTATGTATCTATTTAGTCAAGGAAATACTATCTGATTCTTGGCATGGCGATGGAAATCTTTTCATAAATCTGCCTTCAGACAGAAAAATAACATCAGTATTGAAAACATTAAGACAACATTTACTTTAGCCTCTTAGCTTTGAACAGTATTGCACCTGAAAAGCCCCAGTGTTTATAAGATGATGAAAAAACACACCTTCATAGGACTTCCATGAAACCGGAACCATTTCTTCTCTCAGATCTGTAGAACTAGTGTGGCATGTCTTTGATGTGTGATCTTAAGAAGACTATCTAAAGGGAAATAATTTTGCTAGCCCAGTCTAATCTTTGAGTTATTAATGTCTATTTTGCTGGGTTTTGCTGAGGACAGTGGTCTACTAAGAACTGGGCTGAAACAATCAACTCGTTTTTGAAATTTTGTATCCAGCCTTCAAGTGGTCATAACTTACTGATGTTCCTATCTTGGCTGTATTTGAACTGGTCATTAAAAACCAAGAAGTTATTAATCACCCAGCTATAAATTCCTATGAAAGTCATGATGGCTCACACTCTACTGCATGATATATTGAGCCTGAAAAATCCCTACCTTCAACTTTATATGAAGGCATACAGGGATTCACAGAGACAACTGAAGAACTAAAAGACTTAACAGTGAGGATGAGGATGGATCAACAGGGCAACAACAGAATATACATTGTTTATCATGTGGTCTTCGCACTCCCAGCAGTATTTCAAAAGTTTGATAGAGTAATCAAGTAAGTGAGTTCAGATCTCTTTAGCACATTATACATACAATTTAGATTGTTTCCATGTGGCTGTTATCACTTTGCATTTTAGAGTTACTGCTGTCATCTTTAAACTTCATCAAGCAAAGGATGAAAACAAAAAGGTGCTGGCACTGTGTCATGTGTGCTGGTACTGCATCCAGGCCTATTTGCCAACCTGGTGGTAAAAAGGTGTCTAAAACCAATCAGCAGTGAATCTTCTTTACAAGGCTGTTTCGTGCCATATCAAATCTACATCATGCATAAAATTGTTAGCAATGTTGTCTGTTGTATTTTTAGAGCCTTATGCATTTTTAATGAGGGGTTCATTCCTTGAATAAATCTACACCTAAGTAATTGTGTGATTTCTGTGAATATGATCATGAGTCACTCTGATTAACGGTCTGTCTGAAGAAGTGGGAACTAGGCTTATAGCAGTATCAGGGATGGGGAGAATACAAATGGATATAATCAGGTTATTGGTTTCTCCTAAATATTTTTATGGGTTGACTGATCATTCAGAAAGTGAAAAGATGAAATCGCTATCTTTTTGGCAAAAAAAATCTACGCCAACATGTATGCTTTTGCCTAGAAGAACCTCGTACAAATAGATTTTTCATTTCTTATTGACAGCAATTCCACGGCATCATGGAACAGCACATGCTAACTGTAGGCAATAAATAACTAAATAAAATAAAATTTGATTTTTGCTCTGTAATCCTTCAGAAGCCAAGTTAATTGAGATTCAAAGATGATTCCTACTGTATATTAAATTCATTTTTCATACTGAAGTACTTTTCCTTTGTACATACCCACGGGTAATGCAGTCTGGAAGGAGAGCATGGTGAGCTTTAATACCATCTGTATATGAACTTTGACTAAAGGGGAAGCATACAAAGACAGGACAGATTTAAAATAATTTCTTTTCCATTTTGAAAACAAAGTGATAGCAGGCAATTCTTTGTGGGTTATTTGTAGTTAGGTGATGAAATGTGGTATTCAGCAATATGTAAAGTAAGACTGGGTTGGAAAGTGTGAGGTTTTCAGTACTGAACCTGTGCTACAAAGTGCTCAGAAATGGCACTTCATCTCTCAAGCACTGAAGTAAATCAGGTATAACTCCACTGAAATCAGCTGAGCAGAGTCAGAATATTTTAGGGGAAAACTGGAACTATGGCATTAATGGAGGGGTTTCACACTGATTCAGAAGAACAGGTTGCATGCCCATTCTTCATATTCCTTTGAGTCCATAACAAAACTGCCAGGGATGTCAGATGGGATTTGTACAGAGACAATAGGGAGAACAAGGCTTTAGTGTAGTGATTAAACTTATTTTTTTTCCTTAAAACTGGACAGATTTAATCTGACATAGTTATTTAAAAGCTCTGTGGTCTGAAGTTTTGCAGTCTCCTTCTGTAGTTATTGCAGAGAAGGACATCCAGGGGACAATTGTTTCAGTTTCTCAGATACCTTCTGCTCAAATGGGATGAGCCACCTCCAGTGAGTTCCTGTGGCTGTGTCCGCTTACTGGAAATGTTCCCACTTTCTCAGGCCTATTGCTTGCTCTGGCTGTCCTCTAGCACCATGTGAGGTGAGAAACGTGTAGGCCTTGCTCTGTCCCCCAAATACATGATGAAGGATCCAGGAACTGCAGCTCACCTCAAGTCCTTGATGTGGCCTATCAGGATACTAGGACCAGGCAGTGGGCTACTGGGTCACTCAGCAGTTCAGCCCAGGTGTAACCTATATTCCTGCCACTGACTGTCAACAGCGTGTTGATGAATAGCTTTGCGGAGGAGCTTGACTTTATGCAGATGGGGAACATGAATCTCACTGCACTTTAAACATCTAGAAGTTAAAAGTTTTTATGTAGGTGCATGTATGCCTCATGAGTTTGTGTGTGTGATATCAGAGCTGTGAAATGTGATCTGTATTTGAGAAACTATCCCTGTTTAGGAAGTGTTTAAGCACCTTTTTAAGGTTAGCTTTATCTGTCAAACATTTAAGCCTGTGCTTATTGAAGTGAGGAAGGACCACGTGATTTGGCCTGCAAGTGACAGTTTGGTAATGTTTCACTATAATTTTTCAGCTGCAGTAGACAACACTGACATGGCTTTGTGACTCCAGAGAGTAATCCTGAAAGCAAATTCTCCCCTGCTGCTTCAGAACTGTTAAATAACTATTCTTCTGTAATAAGGCAAGACATAAAAGTGTTTTCTCAAGCACCTCCAACTCAAGCACTGCATAGCAAGATGATATAGAGGACCAATAATATAATCCTAACTTTTCTTTGCAGACAGTGCTGAACATTCGGGGGTTTCAGAGGAGCCCCCATGTGTTCAGGGACTTTCTTCAGATAAGTAAAAGGAAATTATGGTAATACAGTAGTGTCTGGACTGTAATGTTCTGGAGTGTGTGTGACCCCATATGGCTGTATGTAAGGCATCTCTGTCCATTTTCTGTGTTTCAGTGAATGCATAGTTTAAGCTAGATTCAGTCCAGAGATCAGAAATCAGGTCTGGTCCTGACTGGTGCCACAGGAGATGAGGTAAAAACTGCAATAGGCAGGCTGTGCCACTGCCAGTAGCAAGGCCTTGGTTCAAGCACTATCCCAATGCTGTCAATTTGTGCAATTTAGAATGGACCCCGTTATAGTCTGGGCCTGTGCCTACTAGGAATCTTCCAGACAGAGACTGGGAATGGTCTTGGAGTGAGCAAGGGCCAGGGATCATCTGTAATAAGCAGATTGGCAGTGGCCACCCCATTTTGGGGAGTAATGCCGCACATGCACAATCGTTCCATCTCAAGAGACCCTTCAGAAGGGAGTTTAATGTTGTGTGTGATAAGTGGTGCAACCACCAACAGGTAGGGTTTTTTGGGTCACCTTTTCTTGTAATAAGGTATCTAAATGCCACTCATGCCTGCGTTCTACATGCTGGACTACATACTCTGCAGCTTTCCTTAGAGACCAATACTTAGCCCTTTACAAAACCATTACAACGATGTGTTTATAGGCATAAGTAACTGACGACATCTTTGCCTTTCTGCATAGATGTGCGATTGTACCAATAAAATAGTCAATTGATTTGAAAGTAGTGATCTGCACAAGGAGCAAAACTGCATCTGTAATTATTCCAAATCACAAACTCTAGCACAAATGGGACATCTGGTTTTAAAACTCTTGTTTAAGGTAGGTATTTTTCCAGCTTGTCACTTCTATTGCATAATATGAACTACATTTAGTAGTTTGTTGTTTGCTTATAAATGGTTATAAGATACTGAAAACTTGTTAGAGTTATGCCCTATAAATCATAACACAGAATATATTGTGTAAATGATTAGGAAACTTGGAATTCATATTAATAATTTACTCTATTTACATCAAGAATGTGGTCTGCTGGAAAGTATTAGTTCATCCATGCAGCAGTGTAAGGCATTGATATTTTAATTCACATCCATAGTATTATTCCAGTTAAATGAATAACATTGAGATGCTGAAAGAATAAATCACCATCTATCAAATAAAAACTATCAAGTCCTAAAGATACAACAGTAAATAGCTCACCAGTGCTCAAAAGTAAGATAGTTAACTGCAAAGCTGGAATGACATCTCTGAAAGAAAATGGGCTTTTTATTAACTTTGCAGAAGCTGATGCTATTATTGATAACCCATCCTAAGGGATGATTTAATGGGATTTAGCTAATATCATAAAGCATTTCTATAGCACATGAAAAAATAGTCTAATCCATATCCAGACAAAAGAAAAGATGGGGAGGAGGAAAGCACAAAAACCAAGAAACATTTCTTCTATCAGCCTTCTTTTTAGATGGTTTCTTCCTCTGTAATATCCAAGAACAGAAGTGACTGGGTTCCTTTTATTTGATAGTTACTTCTGACTGAGAAAGTTCTTAATGGTATGAATTCAGGGGTCATAAGACTTGTTTTATTCAAAGACCTTGAGCCCAAAGGCCAGAGATTTAAAACCTTCTATTGACTTGCTTTTTCACATAAAGTTCAAGTTTGCAATCTTTATTTTCAAAACCCTGGCCAACTCCATCAAATCAACACTTCTTACCTTACATCCTTTCTCTTAACTTCAGGTACCTGAAAACTATTTGTTTCAGTATAACCTAGTTCTGCAGGCCCCCTCTCTAGGCAGTGGACAGATGTCTCCAGAATACAATTTATTCCACGGTCAATGTTTCCGATAATAAATGACTCTCAGAAGGTGCTTTGCCCTCTCCCATCTTCTTCATCCACCACAGATTCTACCAGAAGCCTCTCGGTGCGTATACAATCACCTTGTGGTTTTTAGGGTGCCCTGGTACACCAAGCAGCCTTGGCTGCCAACCAGGGGTGCAGGTCTCCTGTAGCTTTGTTGGCATATCTGCAAGCCCTGTGCAAATGGCTCTGTTATCTCAGGGTGTCTTAGATGACTGTAGCTGCCTCCCTGTGGGTCACTGACTTGCGCCATAGATCTCAGCTGGTTATAATGGGAGCTGAGATGTTTAGCTCATACTACCTCAGCGGCTATGTCTTTATCTGGTGCTGACTCTCACCCAAACAGCCTTTGTCAGCAGGCTCATTGGCACTGGCCTAGGTAATATATGGAAAATAAATACACCCTTTCAGAAAAAAAATTTGAATATCATCAAGGTATCATTCTTTCATTTCTACTCATAGTTAATGTCTCCAGATGATAGAGGGTGTTCGGTCTTGCAACTGATCTTGCTTAACCTTTCTTAATAATTGAGCTATTAACAAACTTGGTACAGAAAAATGGAGATAATTTTTGCTGATCACAATAAGGTGGAAATCACAGTGAATATGAAACATTTGTGGACGGATTTGTTGGAAGATTGGAGGAATGGGAATGGGAAGAAATGTAACAGAACAAGGGGAAAGTACAATGAAAAGGTAGGACTAGAAAGGATTTTTGGTGGGGGGAGGGGGGAACATGTAGTCTACTGTCTCCTCTAAGAAAGATGGACCTTGACATATGCTTAGTTGGCTCATTCTTAAACAACTTCTTCCCTTCCTCCTTGCTGTTTATTTCAGTACTTCACTATCTTTACCAAGGGAAAAAATGTCTTTTAAGTCTTCCTTGAATTTTTCTTGAAACAATTTCAACCCCATATCTGTTGTACTAGCTGTCATTAGCATGAAAGAAAAATTATTCCCTTCTCTGTTTTGCAGCAATTCTTTGTTATTGAGTACCTCCTCAATCTTCTCCTCTTTAGACCAAACAATTTAATTTTTTTCAGTCTTCCTGATTTAGGACAGTTTTACTGTCCTCTCATCATTCTTGTCATTCTCCTTTGGACTTTCTTTACTTAAAATGTTTTGCTCAGAACTGGTCCCAGCATTGCAGCTGCCTCAGCATGAAAGGATTGCTTCACATCATGTGGATTGTTGTCCTTTCTGCATGTCCTGGGGGGGATGCTGCTTTTTTCACAAGTGTGGCACTGTTGACTCATGTCCAGCTGTCATCTACTGTAACCTCAGACCCTTCTCTGAAGATGTGTTTCCTAACCAGTTGTTCTCTATTCTGTATTTAAGTGGATTATTCCTGCACAAGTGTAGAACTTGGCACTTATCCCTCTTTGAATTTCGTTTATTATTTCTACTCCATGTGTCCAGTTTGTCAAAAACACTTCCAATTCTTATCCTGTCCTCTTGCAGTCACTCCCACTTTCACACTTCTTGCAAATTTTATAAGCATGTCTTGCAATTCTTATCCTATGACTTGTGATCACTCCCACTTTCACATTTCATCCAAATTTTATAAGCATAAACTCTGTTCCATAATTTATGTCATGAAGGAACACATAAAACAAAACCAGAACCAGGTGAAACTTCATGCTAGACATCCTTCCATTCGATTACTGGTAACTATTTTCAAGATATGGTTAAAAAAACCAGACTATGATATTTTAATCTAGATCATATGTGCATAACTTGATGGTGAAAGTATCATTTGAACTACCTGGAGTCAAAATTCTTAAAAAACAGATAGCTCATGTCTAGACTTGAATATCAGACTGCTATCTGTGTATTCTTGCTTGTAGAAGATAATTAGACTGATTTAACACAAGGTGGTCTTGACAAATACGATGGCCAATCTTCATGTCTTCTTGTGGCTGTTTACTGGCATCTAGATTAATTATTTATCACATAATTTGTTGGGAATTTAAGTTAAAGTGATCAGTATATAGTGTCTTATTTTGTTCCTTGGTTTAAAATCAGCACTATATTCAGTCTTCCTTCCGCATTCCTAGTACTTCGCTGCCTTTTCCCTTTGTGAGTTCTCAGAGGTAATCATTAACAGCTCTGAGATTACTTAGCCATTTCTTTAGGTATTCTAGAATTAATTTTATTAGACCTGATGAATTTGGATTTAATACAAAATTTTAGTAGAAGCTGGGTGCTGTTGGGGACAGTGAATCTCAGAAGATGATACCAGGATGAGTCTTTACCCCTAAGCGATGGCACTACAGAAGTGGAATTCTGCATCTGGAACATAGCAGAACAGGTTTGGTTCTGTTGTTTTTGCAGAGACAGGGAAGTGTTAAAGCTGTGGCTGCCCTAAAATCCTCCTGTGCAATTCTCTTCATTTATAGGACCATGTGCAGGAAAGAGTTACTGGTGTGATCAGGGGAATGGAACATCTGTCTAACAGGAGTTTATGACTGTAGATTCTTTTTTCTAACAAAATAAAGGCAGAAGGAGGACAGATTGCTGTTGATATTATAGGTAACTGTAATAATTAAGACAGTTATAAGGCAGTGCAGAGGTTTTGTGTTCATGGGTCACCATGGGTTATAGCTAATACTTCTGTTAGGACAGCAGCTTTTGATTAGCCAGTGGTGGAAATTTATGGATTTTTCTATCTTGATTATTTGAGCCCACAGTTCAGAAGATCTGCCCTTGACAACCCTGACTGAACCAACAAGTTGTAGAAAGTCCATCCCCACCCCATTAAAAGAAAAAAAAAAAGAAGAGAGAGAATGAGGGAGAGAGAGGAATATCCTTTGAAGTCTGTTCTCCCTACAAGCAGCTGGGATAATTAATATAAGTGATGTGCAGCACATTTATCTACATTATAAGACATGGGTGGCCGAGGAGAAGAGATCATGTATTGCTCTGTATTACATAAACTGCCAAGCGGATTAATGATTCTTGGAAAAATAATGATCAGAAAAATGATAAAGATTTTTCTTTCCTATAAAGACAGATACAGACAGTTTAACCTGCTACAACAGCACTGCCAAACAGACAGGAACATCTGTTTGTGCTGGTTTGACAGGCGATGGTTTTAAAGACACCAGGTGCCAGGATTATGTACCACTAAATGATCAGCTTTTTAAGCCCTCAAGTTCCATGCTGGCAAACATCCAGAGGGATCAAACTGAAAGATAAATTTCCTATGACATAAGTGGTGTGCATTTGTTTAAACTGAAGATGTGAGATGTTCCAGGGCAGCTATGACAGCAAAGAATTCTATTTCCCTAATTATGCACTAAAGTTTTCTCTCCTGAGTAGCTCAACACTGCTGTTAAAAGCAACTTACCCTCACCGTGATGAGAGTTGTCATGTTGCATTAATAAGTCTCTGAGTAAAGAATAGCCTGTCAAAATTTAGAAAAGATGGCTGAATAGTTTAAACAGTCATTTAATTTTGTTCAGTATATCTTGACAAAGTATTTTTCAAGAATAAGATGATATTCTTGCTAATCAGTTAAAGAACATGTAGGTACAGTCGTAGTTCATTTAACCCATTTGGGATCAGGAATTGAATTCACAGTGCTTACAGCTAGTGAGGTACTGTTGGGATATACTGTCTGTGTTAATGGCTAGCATTGGAAGACCACAATTCCTAGTTTGCCAGTGTTGTTCCAGTTCCCCTCACTTTCTTTTGCTGTGATGTAGCTGTAAGCTGTTCAACCAAATTCTTTAGAAAGTAGTACTGAGAAGCATTCTTGCTTGGGGGAGAGCCCTTGTTTTCAATCTGCCTCTGCTAAGGACACTTTGAAGCACTGAATTTCTCTACCAGCAAGTTTTTTCTCAAATTAGCAGGTCTTCGGTGGAGTTCTACCTAATTGATTAAACAGCTAGGATAAATGATTTATGAGAAAAGATTAAAATAACTTTATACGTATTGCTTGGTTAAATTACAATTACTCTGCCTTTAATAACGATCTACAAGTATTATTTGAGGAGCATATGTTCCTAGGAAGGAGATGAATTGTTCACTGTTATCCAGGGACCTATAACTAGAAATACAGCTGCAAGAATGATACAAAACCAATCACCGAGATGATATTTGGGATCCCTTTAGTCACTTAAAATTAAGATTCATGCAAAACCAATTTCCTTGACAAGCAAGTTCATAGAATATTCACATCAGAGTTTTCCTATACACAGAGAATATCATTTGTGTGCTTAGATAACTCTCCTTGTATTGGCAACAGCTAAAAATCAGCTTAAAAAAATCTTTGGATTCAAAACCATCCATTGCAGAGATAGAAACAATAGCAAGTGGCTAGGCAGATGCCAAGTAGCCAGCTATAAGGAGATTATATTCAAAGCAGTAATCAATGAACACTTAGGCAAGGGTCATCAGCAAATGCTAATATTAGCCTAAGGAAGCTCCATCTTTAGCCAAGGATGGGGGGAAATACAGCCAGCCAGACTAGTCCAGGAGGAAGAAACTATCATTCTCTGAATTGTTCTGAATTGAGTAACTTGTTTTGTTTTTTCCTAGACTCTGTTGGCCAGTGGCATTCTCCCCAGGCTACAGTTAGACTTTATGAACGCCCCACTCGACTGTCTGAAACAGGCTTGTTAAAACCATTCATCATACAACTGTACAAAGACAGAGCTCTCTTTCAAACACTGCAGTCATAGACTAACTTACCCACTGGAAACATCTGTCAGGATTCATTCAAACATGATTGCTGCTCAAATTTACCTCTTGTTTCTTTCAGTTTTATGTTGTGGTTTTATTGTGTTTTTTTTGGGGGGTTGGTTTTTTTTGTGTTTTGTTGTTGGTTTTTTTCAACTGAATGGATTGATTCTATGTTTTTGATAAGTGATGCTAGGAAATTCAAGCCATTTTGAGTGGGTGGGGTTTGCAATGAGGTCTTCTGGTAGAGTCTTAGGTGAGTGCATTGCAGTTTTTTTTCCGAGCAAGTGTTACTGCTGAAGTACAGGACAAATGAAAATGAATTCTTCTTTCCCCTTTTTATTCTTTTCTTCTTTTAGTGGCGTCTCAGCTGTGAATCAGTAGAGGTGGAGGGCTGCAGTGCAACTAGAGAGGGTTCCTCTGGGTGGTAATGGACATTTGGAAGCAGCACCAAGCTTTGTGTCCTGTGGACTTTCCAGGGTGGTTAGAGGAGGACGCAGGCCAAGGAGAGGACATCATGAAGATGAAAGAGAGAAGAGTCAGAGCACAGTCAGCCCTGTGATTCTTGTGAGAGCATTTATTTGTCCTTATACATTCAGACTGTTTCTAATGACAGGCAGCTTTTATTCACCTGTATGCCCCACCTCATTTGAAAGTGTTTTGACATATATAGGTGTGTGCCTCATATTTATAGATATACATATATACACACATGCACCTCACCAACATGTGTTATAGAACAAGGATCCCTTTGATAATATTTCTGATTCAGGAATGCTTCAGAAAGATTTAATCACATGTTCTTCTTTAAGACATGTAACTGCTTTTCTGAAATGGGCCAGGAGGAGTAAAATAAGCGTGAATTACCAGAACCCTTTCCTATTAAAAAGCCTGCCATTGTATAGTGAAGCGATCATTACTGCCAGACCCAGGGATAACAACTTGGAACCCTATTCAAATCTAATAGAATTAATAAAGATCCAAGATTTTGTACCCTTATGTGAAGACTAGATTTTCACTGTTTTTTATAGGCAGATGCTTCAGTGTAGAATGCCGGAGGAGGCAAGACGCAGTTACTTTGATGCAGTTTCTTGAGTAGTAATTTTACACTGAGATAAATAGTTTGAGTGTGTTTTACAGTGAGATGGGAAGGTTGCAGAGGCATAACCATTGTATTTTTTTAGACCTTTCTGACAGATGAAAGGAGCCTTAATAAGAATGCAGAATAAGAATTTATACCCACTTCAAAGCTCCTTTATACTGCCAAAGTGGCGATTAGTGGCATTTGTGCAAATAGCAATCAGACCCTTGTGGTTTTGAACTGTTTTTTGATGTGTGGAGAACATCTTAGTAGAATTATGCATTGTGGAATGATTTCTCATAGCTAAAACTTCATCAATTTTTGTAGAGTTAAATATGGAAAATGGGGGGGGCAGTAATTGCAATTTTATATAGTTTTCCAACTGGTTGTCTAGTTAAAGACTTTCCGGGGAGGAAGGGAAATTATTTCCTTTGGTTTCAAAAAAAAAACNGGGGCAGTAATTGTAATTTTATATAGTTTTCCAACTGGTTGTCTAGCTAAAGACTTTCCGGGGAGGAAGGGAAACTATTTCCTTTGGTTTCAAAAAAAAAACCCCAAAACGGGTTTGGGGTAAAATATCAAACAGTACATTATTTGGTTTCTGACCTGATCAGTCTTTCTGCAGCTTTGTCAACTTTATAAAACATATTGTCCAAAGGAGTGGGTTAGGGAGCTGCTCCTAACGTTTGCTTGTTTGCTTTGTCCTGCTGCAGCTGGTGTCTGCTTTCCGACACTTGCCTTGAAAGTTGTTTAGGGCAGGGAGGTCATTTCATTGTTTTTTCAATGTAGTGAGAAGTCAGTATTTCAGTGAGATTTTGAGGTGATTTGTAAGTAAGTACTGATGAATACAGTATTGTGATTGCTAAAATAATGACCATTTTTGGTGATGTTCTAGGTACAACAAATAGAATACAAAGGATCAAGTTAATAATTGTACTGGAAACAAAAGCCATCACTTGGCTCATAAGGAGTCAACTTGAAGGCTTGTTAGGCTACATGAGACTGAGGCATCATTTGTTATTCTAGGGGAAATGAGATATGAAGTTCTAATTACTGATGATTTATCTATTGTATTTGAATCTCCTATAGGTTCATCTGGCTAAATCAGACCTCTTTTCCTAATGCATTAAATATACAGAGTAGGTCATGTATTCAGGTCAAACTAACTCAGTGAGATACAGGGAGCAAAGTGCATATTTGCTCTGAGTAGAATTGGCAGTTAAGGTAAATTTTCAGTGACATTTCTGTGCCTGTGATGGCTTAGAGGACCTCACACTATTGGCTAGAAGCCTTAGAAACTCCACCACAATGCTTCAGCACAGAAGATAATGTTTTTGCTGATGCTATTACCTAAGCACCTGCTGATGGCTCCGGATCCCAACTGCTGTGCTGCCACAGCAGAGGGCTCCTGCTCCAAAGAGCTCCATCTCATAATATTGGAATATGTAGTCAAAGTGTAAGAGTGCAAGAAAACAGTGAACTTTTACAATAACAGAGTCAGCAGATACCTAGCCAGTGTCAAATATTTTCAGGCATGACTTTGAAAGTTTGAAGAATAATAAAATTATTTTGAAGAATGAGGAAGTAACTTTGATGATCACAGGAAACTCTTTCTAAAGGAATGGAGAAGGCATGAAAATGCTTATCTGAAAATGTAGTGAAAAATAGTCTTGCAGCATCTGTAAAATAAAGACAATGCAATAGAGAGAGAGAGGGTTACAAAGACCAGCAATGTGGAAGAACGTGAACATGCAAGATTTGCACAAAGGAACACATCTTGCCATCCTTGAGAACTGGGATCTTTATAGGCTTTAGGCAAAGTAAAGAGCACTGTAGGCGGAAAGGGGGGAGCTGACCCAGGAATGATACAGGGTTCGTGGCTAGCCCTACCGGAGGCTAGCCATGTGCTAGCCCAGCTTGTGCGTGCGAGCACCAGCATACTTTTGAAAAGCAGTCCTGCCAAGACACAGCTGCAACATAAGATGCCCTCCCTNTTGTGATTGCTAAAATAATGACCATTTTTACAGCAGTGGTATTTTCTGTGCTATGCTGCTGTTGTCTTTCCACTGTCTCCTTTTTCTTCTTTTTTATTTTTTCCCCTCCCAAAAAGGGGCTTTGTATGTGTTTGGGAAGAAGTTATTCTTCACAGTGGCAAATTCTGAGGGACTGAGCTGCAAACCCCGAGGAGTGGGAATACTTCTCTTCCTTACTTCTCCTCCTCCTAGGTTTGCATTGTTTTTCCCATCATGAAATCATGGCCTAGGTCTGAGACTCCAGCAGGGACATCCACTGCAATGCAAACAGTACAAGACTAATTACTTTAGTCACTACCAGTAGGGACTTGGAGTTCTAGATGCCATTAGGTGTGTACAAGACTCAGCCTGAAAGTTATTTTAGCTGTTCTTTCTTCCACCATGCTGCACTTGCAATATTGTCAGAAACCATATGTCAAACCAGCCTGGAGGGAATTTTTGTATCTGAGTTGTCATCCCTTTAAGACTGGGATTTAAAATAGGAACTTAGATACATACTTAACTATTGCAATTCTAATGAGCACTGCTGTAAACTAAAATTAATATGTGTATATAGATAGATAGGTAGATGGATGGATGGATAAAAAGGCATCTGAATAGCTGGTAGACTTCTACTTTTTCCCATGACAGACTCTTGCGAGTGACTGTATTGATTTACTTTGCATACAAATTGCCCAGGACTTTGGCAGTACATACTTACTTGAATTATTTGTTATCAGTTACAGAATCAATGCTTTAAATGGACAAGGCTGCACACAGAAAAGTATGTTAAACTATTTAGTAGCAATAAAAAAATTATATTAAAAGCAAGAGGAGAAAAAAATAGGAAATCCTGATTAATTTAAAGGCAAATCTTAAATAGAAAGTTTTATTACCTCTGTTATGAAGGTAATTTTCCTGAGCATGGAATTAATTTATTTTACTTTTGCAAATAAAAACTTAAGATGTATTTCAGACTTTAAGGAAACACAGTTTTCCTTAAGGAGAGTTACCTTGACAGAATAATTATATGAAAAGGCGGGAAAAGGGAGAGAAAATGTATAGATTTTAACTTGGAGTCATCTAAATGACAAAATGAACATTACAGGGCGTAGTCTGTTTATTAATGACCTTTTCCTTTTTTTTAATAATAGGTTCATAATTTCAGCACAGAAATAATTTCAGATATCTCCGAATGTAAATAACATTTTTCCTTGAAAGTCTAAAGAATAAAACCACAGTTGCATAGTTGCATTTCAAATATATGCTGAAGAAATTATACAGTGATTTAATTGTAGTGAGGTGTTAAAAATCACCCAAATAAATTCATTCCATGACTCCTTTTAATTTTCATTCTGTCTGGTTCCTCTGAAGGCGGACTGAACCACACATTGCTGCACAGGCTAGAGATGCCTAGCCTAAGGCATCAGACTGAACTAGTCTGGCTAGCTGACAGCAGACTAGCCAAGGCAGCGTAAGGCTACATCCAGACTGATTGATGCACGTGAAAAGCTTTACACAGAGGACTCTGCTGCAATTAGTTGCTTGCTTACAGTCCTTCATTCAGGTTTGCTTTGGTATCTGTGCACATGCTCTGTCCTAAAAGATAATGGCTTGGCATCACTTAGCACACTCTCCCCATGCCTTTGGAATATTTTAATAATACATTTGCCATGACAACCTCTGCTGCTTTCTTATCTGAAGAAACAGTTTGATTATGTTGTGTTTGGGCTTTTTTGTAAGTTTGAGGGAGTCTGTGTGTTTGCCTGGAGGTGCTGCAAGGAAGGTAGGCAAAAGTTTGTCTAATGCTGCTTTGACTGTAGCAAATTTAGAAAAAGGGAAGAGAACTGAAAAAAGAAGATGCAAATTAACACCAAGTTAACAATGTGAGCTAACTGCTGGGAATGTGAAACACTGAACCAAGATTCACACAGAATTATGAGCCCAGTTCTGTGATTCATGTGTAATTCATTTAAGTTTAATAGGTAAACCATATCTAATTCATTTCTACCCTTACACACAGTTACATATATAAGTGTATGCACAAAAATTCTAAATTAGTGTGCATATTATTTACATTTTTAAAAATACAACAGAGAGTTCATAGAATGCTTAGTGAAACTGAGGGGCAAGAAGATGTCAAAACCAAATTTCTTCTTTACTGAAATCCTTGGAAATATGATGGAAATTATCTTTCTATAATAGTTTACAATTACTGAGCAACCTTGGGAGTTCAAGTAGAAAATCAATTTCCAGCTCTTGTGGATGGATGCATAAAATTCTACTGGCCACACCAAATAGCTCTGCATACTAAAATGTATCTTAACTTTAAAACCTATAAATTATATTCATAAAAAAATATATATGGTTACCCCATGATTTAAACATTGACCTTATGATTTGGAAGTACACCATAGTCTGAGCACCTGCTAGAGAACAATATAAAAGTTAAATGCACTATAACATGTTACCAGATGGCATATATATCTGTACAGTCTTGCATGCAGGAAATCAAGGAGCCAGAAAATGACCAAGGTTTTTAAGAAATGAATGAAAGACTCATGTTTTTTTGAAATTTCTGCTTAAGAGCTTGACTCATTGAAGTCCTTTATTCCATCGAGGGGTGGATATATATCCCTGGGACCAGACTGACCTTCTAAGGTTTTATCTTATGGTGCAGCAGTTCTTGAGAGAATATGAAGACAGAAGCTATAATTCCCTTTCCAAATGGCATGTGGAAAACAATCCTTTTATGTTACTGTGCTGACAGAATTGAGCTACGTGCAATCCCTTTCACTCACAGCTATGCTTACATGACTTTCTCTTCAAGAAGGGAAAATACTTCCTACAGTAACTTTTAAAGAGACTTCTCTTCATTTTTTCATGATTTAGTGGGTATTTCTAGTACTGGTACAATTCTGGGTTTTTTACTTCTGCTGTCATTTATGCTTAGCAATCAAAATACAGCCCCCAACTTAGAAAATTTTCTCAAGCTCTTGAAATTCATGTACAGAGTAGCCCCGTGGACTGTGGTATTCATAAGTTTCAAGCAATGATGGTATAACGAGAAACTGCTACAGATAGTCGCGTCATATGAACACAGTCCTGCATTATTGTATTACTTTAGCAGAGTATCCAAGACATGACATGACTAAGTCATGCACCATTTCATACTGTTGAAACAGCCAGCTCTCATACACTATATGTGTTTTAGTGGTGCTTTAACACTTATTTCATTCCACGAATGAGGAAAAGGGAAGTAAAAACCAAGCCCTTGTTGGAGGGATTCTGTCTCCCAAAAAGGCACCGATCTTTCCACATGAGGGATATTCTGGGGAAGGCATTCTGTGATTTTAAAATACTCTTTCACAAGCTGCAGCTTTTTGCTAATCCATTTTTAGAAAAAAATCACTTGAGGTATGGAAGGTCCAGACTATATGAAGTCAAAGTCAATTAAAAATGTTATTAAAAAAAAGCAAAGGCTGTGTAAGAGAAGACTTCTAGCCCCACATTTGCCCCTTAATTCTATATTTAGAATCCATGGTAAGATACTACTTTGGCTTGAGAGGGTTCAGCTGCAGTGTGTTGAAGGAAGTACCAGGTGCCATGTGCACTTGTTCTGTCTCTTCAGTTCCTTCTCACTTCATTTTGTTTGTCTTACACCCCCCTCAAGGTTTTTCTCCATAGCCTTTTCATAGCTGCTGTGATTTTTTTTTCCCCTCTTCAATTCCTGCTTTAGGAAGAAACCTTATTTCTAACACAAGCAATGATGACTAGAATAATTATTAACTTCTCTTNGAATCACAGAATCGCAGAATGGTTTAGGTTGGAAGGGACCTTGAAGACCATCTAGTTCCAACCCCCCTGCCATATGCAGGGACACCTCCCACTAGGCCAGGTTGCTCAAAGCTCCATCATATATAGTATTATTTTATAAGCTTAATTCATTGCTTAGTTTTCATAGCCTTGCTGTAGGCCACATTTATATGTAAGATGCTGTGTTAAATATATTTTAATTAATTACTAATTATTTGGGTATCAACAGGTGTCATTCCATTCCATAACATGTCCATGCTACATACTACTGATTTACAACTATTGTTTATATAAAAGCCCATTGTGCAGTTATCAAAGCCAATAATTGCACTGGTTTCATGGGGAATATAATAAAATTTAGCATGAAATGTTAGGTATGTGGATATATGTGGGTTTTCGCTCAAGTGGCAGCAGACCAAGATAACAGCTGGGTGATGTGGTGAATCCTGTAATGTAATTTGCAATACCAGTGCTGTTACTTCCACCCGCTGCTCTTACTTAAATAGGTACATTATATAAGTTAAGGAGGATTTACTCAATGCCTGGACAGATTAAAGGTTAAAAAATCCATCTGTTTGTGCAAGAAATCTGTTCTTATGTGTCTTCTATCCCATTTCTTAGCTCTTTGTAGAAGAAAATTCAGGACCAAGGTTTCAGCTGATTTAAATTTAGGGCAGCTGCTTTGATTTTATCAGAGTTGCATGGGCTTAACAGGGGCTGGGAACCCCCCTTAATTAACATGTAATTTTACTCACTATCTAGGAAATGTGATTCAAATTAAGTTGGAATTGTAAAGCTTCCAGGAGCCCTATGTGTTTCGAATTGAAATTTTTCAGTGCCTATAGTCCTCTTAGCTTCTGTAAATGGCAGTTGAGGTGATTTCCTTGCCAAAACAAAGTGGCACTGAAAAGTGGTATGTAGGAATAAGCACATGGCAAAAGGCAAAACAGAACACTATAGAGGAAAAAAAAAATCAGCATCAAGACTGACAAACTGTTCCCTCATTTTCACATGGCAAGTAAACAGAAAGTTATATTGATATTGCACACAGATGCCTGAAAACTCTCTGGCTTATGCGGCAGAATTAGACACACATGAATACTTAAATCAACAGAATTTTAACGGGTGGCTAAAACAAACTCATAATGACCATACTATATCAGCTATGTTGCAGCTGTCTCTGGCTATCAAAGCTTCCTTTTCCTGACCTAAGGGAACGCTAGTTCACTTTAAAAATGTAAAATTCAAGAAAAAGGAGAATTCTTTAAAATATTGGGAATAAAAACCCCACAACCAATTGTGTTTTGGTCACAAAGTAGAGCATAATGTCAGGTAATACACAGATGATCTGTTCATAGAAGGCCATCTAATTGCCTCCGCTTACATTGTGTGGGAGGGGACAGAAGGACCTAAATCTTGTAAAGTACCTTATGCCTAGTTGCTGCTTCTTCCTGAGAGCAGTTTTTATTGAAGCAATTAAGGCAGACACAAAATGGGAGAGGGGAGGATGACAAGAAGTGTAACCATTTCAGGATAATGCAATTGCGGATGTCCACACACTACGTTCTTGCCTAGGAACAGTATTGGACTGTGGGAGGCATCTGGGTACAAAGAACCGTGGCTTTGCACAGGCAAGCAATGCTTTCATATCTGAGAACAGAAGAAAGCAGGGTGAAGATGTGTGGGATCTTCTTTCTCTTATTATGCAGACTTACAAGTTGTGCTCCTTCCCCTTCTTCACAGCTGCTAAACTACGCATGGACCTACAGTGAAGCTTAGGGGGTTTCTGCCCTCTTCCAGCTTGCATCCTGTTGCGGTAGCTGCCAGGGTTGGGCAAGACAGTTCTAGCTCATTTCTGCCTATCCAGGTTGCACTGCATCCTGACTCGTAACCTGCTGGCTTCAGAGAGATAATGCCTCAGGTATGTAGGGCTATCAGTTACCTTGTGTCTTTTCTGATGATATTTCTGTGAAAAAGAGTGCTATGCCACAGTGTTTTAATGGTTCTTTCTGCCAATATGTAACATTCATTCCCTTCTACATAGAACAGAGCAAATAAAATGGAATGTAAAAGCTCCCAGGCTTAGACGTCAATGAAATTTTCTCAGAACAATTGCCTGGTCCATGAATAATCATATCTAGTCTGTTTGACCTGATAACACCATTTAGTTACATCCTATTTGTCTCACTAAGCTCAAGGAGGCATAAGGGAAAAATAGAGGCTTCTGAACACAAAAATCAAGGCCAGAGGACTCTAAACAATGATTTCTAACAAGAATGAACACTTCTCATTTTGCCTTTCTTAAACCTTTCTTAAAAAAGTGTAAATGGTGCAGAATACTAGTAGGGATGAGGTATTATCTACATCCAGTGTTTATAACCTAAAGTGTGAGTCTTTTGGCTCAGCCAAAACATGCCAGTCAGGAACAAAGTTAGGTATATTAAAAGAACTCAGGGGAAAAATGCTCAATAGATTTTGAGATTGCTTGGAAGGTAGGAGTTGCCTTTGAATGTGGAAGACTATAAGCTAGTAAATTCATGGAAATTTGTCTGCTTCGTAATGCTTTGCAGTAGAGACTTTGCCTCCCTACTTACATAACAGCGTTTCATACAGTTGTGACACAGGTCAGAGCTATGCACATATAACATTGCTCTGTCTTCTTCAGATCTCGTTCGCTGATATTTAAACATGCTCTTACTTTGTGCTGGTGTTTTGCTAGAGTAACTAGAAGTGCTTACCTGACCCATACTGTTACAGCCATTTGCTTGAGATACATCCTCTTATTTCAGTAACTTTTATTGTCGAGTTGCACTAAGAGGGAAGGACTCTTTACAGGTATATTTGGAACTAGAAGATCTCGTGCTATGAGATGATGATAGTAATGATGGTAATAGTAGGTTATAGAGATGGATGTTTACAAAATAGTGGCATTCCAATAGTGAGCAAGCCAGTAAGAAAAGAAAAATGTAAGATCTTTACAGATAAGCAAATTAAAGCCAAATCTTTTGCACTTTTAGCATTTAAAAAAGAAATTTTAACAGTTTGTATGCTTTTTCTAGGAGAAAAGAAATTAGCATACTAATTATAAAGCAGCTTCTTGGGTCAATTATCCTTATTAGTTAATAAGGACTGGACATCTCATTGGAGATTGGTTTTTTTACATTTCCAATATGATTACATGAGGAAAGAGGTGGAGAAAAGTGTTTTTGACATCCCATCCCAAATTCACAAATTATTGCCTAGTTTCCAGGTCACACTTTGTACCTAGTGCCATCTCATGCAATATGAGTAGTGTCCAAGAAAAAAGTAGCGACAATAATATTTGAATTCTTCTTCTTTAAGGCTGCAAACATTGTTGGTCAGTGTAGAATAGCTTGCTTTGCTATTGTGTTTGAAAAACACACTTGTACAGGAGAGAACCTTGTTTTCCCATATTTGAACACTCCTTTCAAGACTTTAGAGTACTTTTATCAGGAGTTTTTATGGAAGGGGCCATAATCACCTCTCGCCTTCCTGTTGTTTGTTGAGCAAGTATCAGTCTCCCTTTCCCTCAGATGCTCTACCTGTTTGATTAACATACCTGATTTGGTTCAGAGCAGTTGTTCTCGGCCACTCCACAGCTGTGAAGTTTCATGCTGCTTTTTGTAGATGTGAAGAACACCTTAGGGCCCCAGAATCAAATATCTTCACTTTTTAATGACTATATGAGTTAGTCTAATAAAAGATATTACCTCTCCAGACCTTGCTTGGCTTCAGATAACAGATAAAATTCTGGATTTTTTCTCTGACACTTTCGTCAGATGTCTCCAGATATTTTACACTGCTAATACTCTGTCTAGTTTCTCCTTATGTTTATATAAACTCTAAGTTGACTTGGAAATTAGAAAAGAACTAATGACAGCTGCCTTTTCCTTATAGGGAAGTTTTCTTACATCTTACATCTACACTAGATGTTTTGGTGGCCCTCAGGTAGTGGCTTGAATATTTCACACTCTACAATGTTGTTTTTCTCTGCGGGCAGTGATTACCATCCCTTTTATTGACAGAAGACCATGACAGAGAATGGTGATATGCCAAAATCAATCAAAGCTGAAGACAGACTGCCTTCTGATTCCCTGACCATGATACCAGGTTGTGAACTATCTTTCCTTGCTAATATAGTCAAGTCAAGATTTGCTGAAAGTACCAAATTCCAGTTGGTTCCAGTTGAACAGTCTCATTCCAAGAGTTGTAAACATTTCAGATTAGTCATTCATCATACCACTATATTGGAAATATTTTAAATGAGCTGAGGAGCAACTGCAGCGGAGAATAATGTTATATTATAAGTGCCATATCAAGTGGAACTGGAAGTGTTGACCAAAATACAGATAAGGCTGGATAGAAAGGGCTGAACTTCACTGACTTCAAGGCCACTGGAAACCACAATGCCCATCCAGCCTTAACTACTCACAAAGACACAAGGCAGAATTTGGACAATTGAAGAACATTATTCTGGAAAAGAATAATAGTCCAAACTCCAGTAGTCCAAAGAATAAGTTGAATCTCTTGGAAAAGATAAGTTATTTCCTGAGTACAGCTGGAATAGATGATAGACGTGGTCACAATTCCTTGGAAATTCTTGCAGCCCTTTCTTTATTTAGAAAATTAGCTTACAACCCTGGAAATGTGCAAAAACATTACCCAGTTTGTGTTTCCCTCACACCACTTCCAGCTTTATATGTTTTATCATTGTTATCAGGGTAGATGCAATTGCCTCCTCTGTGGGAAAAGCTTATATTATAAATGAGGTGCCTCAGTGCATCTCCTTTCCGCCACTCCCTTTGTTTTCCCTGTGAACCTGACATTGCACTGAGCGACCTTCCAAGTCTCCTTGAAGGTAGAAGGAAGGTTGAAGCTGCTGGTTGCAGACAAGGGGCTGCTGCATTTGTTAGACTGACGGGGTTAAATCTTTGCATCCTGAAGTAGTGCAGGGGTAGAGGGGGTTCCCTTTTGTAAGAAGGTGGTGTCATCCTTACAAAGTTACAAAATCAGACTCCTTTTTTTTCAGTCTCCATCCCCGCTTCTGAATGGAGAATGGACCAGTGCCTACAGCCCTTCTACAAGAGTGCTGATGTGAGGCACAGGAGCTATGACCTTGAGCTGTGGCAGTGAATTGCTTGCTTCTGCTACCTCTGTGGCTAGTAGGCTGTTAGAGAAAGGTGAGCTAGTGTGAAGGGATGTGCAAATTCAGGAAGAGTTTTCAGGCTGTAATTCTCTCTTATTAGCTCTGAAAGAAAGAAAGAAAGAAACTTCTATCCTGGGCATTTCTTACTAGTATAGAGTTGCTGTATATGAAATTCTGGTTTTTCCCTTGTTTTTTTGTGTCCTGTATATTGTGACATTCAGCATACCTTGTGAATTTGGATCCACAGATACTCATGAAATCTGTAACAGCGTAGGAGAATCTATATGGGCTTTTATAAAATCCAAAGCTTCTTCCAAAATTAAGACAGTCAGAAGGATACTTGGTCTCTTAAAGTGTAGGAAGAACTAGAAAAAAAGGCCAGTTTACCCCCATGAAAATCCTTAGTCATTACTAGTAACATTTACTAGTCTGGAAAGCAATAGTTTCATTGTGACCAGCTAATATTCCTTTTTGGTTGTCTGAGAAACTGATGATGATTTAATATGCTTTACTGCATCTCTTTTCGTTCTTCTCTGTCTATGCTGTGTTTTCAGTCTAAATTAGGAGAAGGTTGTGTTTTCTGTTGCAGAACTAAAGACTTTATAGATTCCAACATTCCATCTTCAATTAGCCACCTTTTTAATACATTATCAAAAAGATAAAGCGAAAAGGCATGACATTATTATAATCCCTTAGAGTATTTTCTTATGTTGACATGAGTTTCTTGTGTGGGTTTTTTTGGTCACCAAACAGCTGACATTGAAAGGGCTTTTTTGCAGGACATCTGTACCATCATCTGTATCGGCTGAAACATCCATAAGGGGTTGCTAGGTAGTTCAGCCTTGCCTGTGTGGTATCACAGTGATTCTGTGGTGTCTGTGAATAGCTGAGCCATAGTTTTTATTAAAAAGGACTGAGTCATTTGCACTCAATTTGTATGATGTTAGCCAACCTTAATTTTTTTTACTCACGTCTCTGGACATCTTATTTCACAGTTTTCATTTTTCACTTTAATGTGCCTAACTCAAAATATATCAGGACCAGGGATCTGAAACTAGTTCATCTTGGTTATTTAGGATGCACCATTTAATTTCATAGACCAAAAGGAAATGATATAAGGCTGTATTTGTTCTCTGATTGGATAAGTATGTGAGCACTTATCAAATAAACAGTTACAGAAGCAAATTTAGATGCATGAAATTGAAATTTGTTTTGCCACGAACATAAACTGTGTACAGAAATTAACTCCAGGTGGGTGAAGAAAAGCGTAGCTGGAGGAGTTTCAGCTACCAACATGAGTCTGCATCCTACTGGCGTTCTATGCAATATCCTCTTAGCTTGACTGTCGATTCTCTTGGTTTCATTTACCCCCACATCTGAAGTCTTCCCTGCTGCATCTTAAGCTCATTAATTCATATGCTTCACTCATTAACTAATGGCTAGAGTTGTGCAAAACTCCCACTTTTTCTGGTTTAGCTGTAGAACAAAAATCTAAGCAGAGTAACGTAAATAAATAAGGGGGAGGGGAAGCAGTTTAGACTGAACAAAATACTGCTTTCCTCCCTTGTTGCGAAGAAGAAAACTGAAAAATTAGGTTTTGCTGAAACCATTCCAAGTGAAATGAAACAAGTTGATCAATGGGGCTTACTTGAGACACCTGTAGGGGAAAAAAAAGAAATAATGAACCCCAAAAAACCCATATATGAAGTGAAATTTTCATAAGACTGAGATGCTGGTGGTGATGTCCTCTGTTTGCATAATAGCTGTTGAAGTGCAGAGTGGCTAGGGTATCCAGGTGATGTGGCATCTCTGCCCATCTCAACATGAAGAATTTGATCAGGAACCTGTTCCCTATTCAGAGGCTGCAGAGTATTTGGAGCTAACAGGGATGCTTCTTGATAAATATTTTAAATTCAGTAGACTGGAGAGTGAAAGCTTCATATGACAATGAGCAATATGGTGAGAACAGGTGTCATATAGTGATTCTGAATATCATATTCTAATATCAGGTTGTATCATACTTATTATTACTGTGATACCCAGTGTATTATTTTTTGCATCACGCCTATGTAATGTGTACAGGAAGAAATGTTGAAGTAGAGGAGCCCTAGCCAAGACCTCCAGTCTGGTAGCTTCAGCCATGGTCTTCTGACCCCCACTGATCTGACAGCCGGGCAGGACCAAACACACTGCTGCAAAAAATAGGGAGAGAAAGGGTGGAAGGAAACCATGGGATGCTTGGATTATTATAACTCAAGGTCACACAGCTTGTTTTAAACAATTGACACACATTGAAGGAAGCTACCTGAGGCATCACAAAAGAAGTCTAAGTGGATAGATTATTTATTTTTTGTTATACAAAATATCAAAGTATTCCTGATACTCTCTTATCTGCTCACCTTTTTAATATCATTGTTCCACACATGAAGTCTAAATCTACTCTATTAAGGATAAGACAAGAGAGGATTATTTAACAACAGATTTTTTAAAAAATTATCATTCAAGTGACCCATTGACATGGCTTACGCAACACTGAATACAACTTAGACTGTGTGTGTATTCTGTTGTTACAAACAAAATTGTCTTTGTTAAAAATCCACTGAAATGCATGAAAAAACGTGAAACAGACAAGACTTTGGAAATCGCAATTAAGATTGAGAAACAATGCACTGAGGTAATGGGAATTGCTTAAAAATGGAGTGCAGTGTACTTTGGAAGAGAACAGTCCCTGCCTTTAAAATCCAGGGTCCTAATGAAGGGCTTTAGTGTCACTGTGACTTAGTAGATAGCCTTCTGCCTCTGGGACTGAAAGTTTTTGGCTCAGATCCATTTAGTGCATTACTGGGGAAGTTGTGCACATCCAGAGGTCACGTTTCGGGTGAGATGTGAAATGGAGGTGGCCACAAAATATTTCAACATCTTCCAGTCTTTCATTCCTGTTCTGCTTTCAGATACAGTTCTGGACTGTCCTCTGTTACTCCTTGCACTACCAAAATGCACTCAGAAGCAGAAGTTATTTCTGAAGACAAATACAATAGTCCCTTTTTCTCTTGGATGCTCTGTGCCTTTGCAGAGGCATAGTCCATAAAAAGTTCTCTGTTTTATTTATTTTTGTTATTTTTGTTCTTCTTTATACTGTGGTCATTAGTATCTCAAGTGTTTCAGCTTCCTTTCTGGGATGGGAAATTATCCAGAGTAATCCTACCCTAACATTCATTCCCCCTTATTTTCCATGAACCTCTGCACATCACTGTCTCTGTGCAGATCAGGGGTCATGAATAAATCTAGCAATATAACAGCAATTAAGGTCCTTTTTTTATCAGCCCTTCGATGTTTTTGCCATATTCTACCACCATAATTCTGAGGGCATTCTCATCTGTGTGCATTGCTGCAGCAAGGAGATCAGTCGTGACAGTAAGTGACATCTAAATTGGGAATGGGGGAGGTGTGTAGTTCCCCTGTAGGTGCTCCCGGGGACTTCCAATGAAACCTTTCCAATGCTTGGGTGAAATTCTCCATTCCATTCAAAAAATAAGGTTTCTTTTCATGTAGAGAGGGAACAGAGTGTGTCTGAGGGTGCCTTTGTCATATGTGCCTGGTGATGACCTAGAGCAGCGAGATCCTGCCCAGCATGCAGCAGGAGGAGCCCGGGTCACAGAAAGGCAGGGACTGGAAAAGAGCCTGGTGTTTGGTCTGTGGGATTATGGCTGGAAGTCCAGCTCTAGCTGCAGCACCCCAGGAAAAACAGGATCTTTACAGACAGGCAATTTTAGTTGTGTGGAGTCCTTCCATGTAATTATCCAATAGAGAAAACGTGAAAATCTCTGCCAGCAGTTAGCCTGCTGGGACTCCCAGCGGGGGAGAGTGTGCTTAGGCAAACACAGCAGCAGGCAGCCAGGAAGGGCTCAGCGCATGGCGGGAGCGGGATGGCTGCACAAAAAAAAACGTGTCCCAGCCTGGAAACAAGAAGTGGGTGTATATGCACAGGGAGTGCCAGGAAATCTCTGGGCTTAAATATCTTCGCTGTTTCACTGGCGGGGTGGGCAGGAAAAGGGTAAGGATAGGAAATTGGTGGAAAAGAAGTAGGAACAGAAGCCATGTGGCCCAGAGCCTGGGCTTCAGATTAGACTTAGGAAAGCCGATTTCTGCTTTTGTGTTTTCTGCTGACCTACTACTTGGGTCTTGGATTCATTATATCTTGGTGCCTCTGTTTCTCCTCCTCTTTCGCCTGCCTTGTCTGATTAGACGGTATCAAAGCCACTGGCAGTCCCTAAGGGCTGTTTATTTGTACACAGCCAAAGACAGCAAAACCCCTGTCGTGACTGTGTCTTGCAGGCAATGCATTAGTATACATTTGGCTAATAACAACAACAAAAAACTTAGAAATATGTTCAGAAAGATTTCTCCTACATTTAGCATTGAAATTCCCAGAGGCCAGTGGTACGGTACGTGCTCAGGTCTGACTACTGTTGTATGAGACATGAAGACTCCGTCCCGGGGTTGGCAAATAAGCTGAAGCCCTGTGTCTTTTCACCTGCTGTCCTGTCCTGACAGGTGGGATTCATCTCACCTGACTTTAGAGTCTAGATGCAGTGACATGACCAGAGGTACCTAGTGTTTGGAGCTGTTGTACAATGTATTGACAAATTGTAATTGATGTGTATTGACGTTCTCCATAATGCTGGTATGTTTGAGCCAGGAGTTACAAGAGACTCATGCCTCTCTGAAATCGCTGTAAAAGCCTCAAGGGGATATATTCAGCACCTAAAATGACACTAGACATCTATACTTAGGCAACTGTAGCTGTGCACTGGGGATCTGTATCTGAAGTAATCATCCTGCTGTCCTTTAATAGCGAAGGTCTAATCAAAGAAACTTTATTGACTACCTCAGCCGACAATGAATCGCATCTAAACTCCACTAACTGCATTAACTAGATGTCTATTGACAATAAAAGATCTGTGATTACTAGTTCAGATGTGCACATCTGCACTGTGGACATGCAGAGTGAGTCAGACAAATCACAGCTGATACCAGTGTATTTGCTGAAGGATGGAGAGATAGAGGGATAGCTGCGTAACTGGTGCTCAGGTAAGGAATAAAGATGTGTAGCACCAACAAAGTCACATCAAACTGATTGAAAACAGTGGGGTATACCAAACGATTTTTTTTCCATCTCTCATTTGATTTGCGTATTTGCTCTGGCAGCCTATATTGTAAGCTCAAACTATTCAACTGCTGGCTCTTGAAGGATTTCAGTTCAAAGTGGGGGTAGGATGAAAGTAGAAACGCAAGGAAAAAGGAAATCTGTTTTTATGAGATCACATTTAACTTTTGTTACAAACAGTAAGGAACACAAAATTAGTCCAGAATTCTTGTATCATGGTATGCCAGAAGTGACACGGAAACAAATAGGACATATAATCTCACCATGTGGGAAGAAGTACGGCAAACTTCTAATTTTTAAAAGATGCCTTCAAACTTTTCCCTCCCTTTGAAATACACATGCATCTTACCTATGAAACTTTTTGAGTGAGAAAGTTCCCTTGAAAGTCTATATGCTCGATCTCAAATGTGGAGTTTGGCAAGCTGTTTGATCAATGATTACAGCATATCTATGAATCAGAGTATTAGAAATTTAAAGGAAGTAATGCTGAAAATGGTTTAGGCCTGATTCTGTACTCATTCCACCTGGCTTTCACAAGATGCTGAGCTTTGATTTCACTGGTCATCAAAGTGAAACTGGTAGTCATCCATGACATAGGGTTGGTACAAGTTTACAATTGTTGACCTGAATCTCCCATACAGCCTGACAGTGTTAGGGAAAAATATACAGAAATACAGTAATGGACATTTTTCTTTGCGAGAAGACCAAATCATCGCACCTAGTTTTTAGTCTCTTATTTGCTAAATAATATTCTGCAGGTTGTTTGTATTTCTCTTTCATAATCTTGTTAAGAAGCACAAGTTCTGCCTGCAATAGCTTTCCACTACAATTCTGTCCTCTTTTCTCATTCATGTGTACCTGAAGTGATAAATAAAACCTGAAGTGATAATATGCAAAGCTGTGAAATGTTTGTCAGCCCACTGAGTCCTTTCCTCGCCAGTACAGAAGAGAAAGCAGCTTCCCAGCTATCAAAGAGCATTATGCTACCAACACAATTCCCAGTCCTTACAGCAGAGACTGTCATCTGTGGTCACCAAATACAGAATTAAAGTATATATTTCAGGGTAGAGAGTGGGATGTTTATACTTGTGGCCTGAGGAAAAATATGTATTAGTATTTAATTCCCATACCTTTTGCCTGGTTAAGCAGATATGTGGTTTGTTGCAGAGTTCTCTAGACACACACCTCATTAAGCAGAGTGAGAGCTTCCACTGAGAAAGGGCAGGGTCACAGGTTAAAATTAGTTTAATGTGTGTTTTCACATATACTGCTGCATATCAACAGTCACTCCAGGTTTGTGCCAATGCTACTTACTTTTGCTTACCTCTCAGAGCAACACAAGGCCCCCCACCTAGCAGGGTACTGGCTGAGATGTGCGAAGGTCAATTGGCCCAAAAGCCATCTAGGATCAGCCTTTGAATCTACATGTTTTTCAACAGTAAATCCTCCAGGAAGGGATTCTGTGAGGGAGGGAATCTTTTTTCTTTCTTTTTTCCCCCCAAATAATTTGTGCATCTTCCCCCAGTCTTGTTTTGCCAGGCTGGCAGGATTACTCCCTTCCATCCTTTTCTGAGCAACCCAGAAAGCCTGCATGTCTGCAGGAGGCCAGTGCTTGGTGGCAGCCTAAAGAGCTCTAGCCTTGCTAGTCCCCTCATCCATCAGTACCGCTTCTCCAGTGCTGCATTAATGGAGGCAGCCTGCTGGGGGACAGGGACACGAGCTGGTGCTGCTGATGGTGGGGGGAAATCCTGGGGGCATGGGGCTTCTGGTTGCCTTGCACCAGGTTTGGTGGGAGGAGAGCAGTACTAGGATGTGTCTGAAAAGGAAAACGTGGCATATCTGCACAGAGAGACAGAAAACACTGAGTCAGAGGAAGATCAGATTCTAACATCCATGATGNCACTGAGTCAGAGGAAGCTCAGATTCTAACATCCATGATAGAAAGTGGAGACCAATGAGGCCTAACTGGGAACTGATTTGGTATGGAGGCAGGATGGTTGACAGAGAAAGTTTCTTTTTAAAAACATTTTTCAACCTGCATTTGTTTGCATTTAGGTTCGAACCAGATTGTACTTGCAGAGCAGGGTATGTGTTTGAACTCTACTGACAGCCTGCAGCCAACAAGGGAGATAAAGGCATTCTGTTCCTCATGCCGCGCAATAATAGGGAAGGCATTAATAATGCTGCACTGAAAAATAAACCCTCTGTTTAGATAGCTTTATGCAACAATAACAGGAGCCTGTTCATGAGCTCAGTGTACTCTCTATTTACTAGGTACACTATGTACAAATTACACAAACTTGCTCAAGCCCCTAGAATTACAAAATTCACAAGCTAATTAATCAGAGCTTGACAACATAGCAGAGGCCACTTCACCTCACATCCAGTGTCAGAGAGGAAAGATAATTTCGTCATGCAGGCACAAGCCTGTGCTAGAGGACAGCTGGTTTTAACTCCTAGCTTTGTTCAGTTAATTCAGCTTCAATTCTCATGGGAATAATGTTTCTGAGTGACCAATCTGTCTGTGTTAATGATTAAAATTTGAAACTGGGTGGGGGTGGGGGTGGGGGGGCACGGGGGGGAAGGGGAAGGGGGAAAGCAGGAGTACCTTTTGAAATAGATGAATATTTAGCCCAATCCAGAATTAATTTTTTGGACTATCTGTATCTTTCTGTAATATAAATAATTACACATCATGTACAACACAAGAAAATGGATGACTTACAGCCAGTGAAGAGGTGAAGAGGTAACATCATCTGTAAAATAAAGTGAGTCTCAGCTTGTCTTCAGAGTTTCTTCTAGGACTTTTAGACGTTTTTTCCCCATTTCTTGAAGTTCAAATCATTTGTAAGACCTGAGAGATACATTTCCTGTGTATGATATTGTGAACTTCTCAGTTGTCTATGGAACTGGTTAAGTTGCTCTTTATATGCTAAATGGGACAGCACGAATATTTTCAGTAAGAGGTCCTTAGCCAGTAACTACACTGAAAAACAAGTAGTTGGTTGATATTTTATGTGGTGATCATAGATTGACAGGTTGAAAAGCAAATCTGTGCATAAAACTAAAACAAAGCAATCAATCATACAAGCTCCATAAAGTATATTTATGAGGTTGTGGAAATTCTGAAACAAATTGAAATGCTCTTGGAGAGCAACAGTTTGGGGTACGCTGTCTTTCATAAAATTTTGCCACGTTGGCCTCTCCAGAGATCTCAAGCTTGCATGAAAAAGATTTTGTCATTATCCTTAGCTTTAGTTTTAGGCTGTTTTGTTCAGTCACTGTGCTCCAACATTAACCACAGCAATGTGAAGCATGAACATTGCTGCATATTGTGAGCACTGTAACAACAATGGTCAACATTTGCCTGTATCAGAAATTTTAAAGTTGTGATTGTTTTCTGTTTAATGAAACATGTCAAAAACTTCCCAATGTTACAATTATCTCATGAAAGTCTGTAATAAAGTTAAATGCATATGTTACTTGAAAAACCCATGTTTTGATAGATGTTCACAATTTTTAAAGCATGTTGGTTATATTTTTGTTTTCTCTCTGCCTCTCTCAGAGGTGCACCTAGGCAGACCTAGGGCACCGGGTATGTCTGGATATGAAGAAGGATATGAAAAGGCTTGATAAATGTTTTCAGAACTGACACATTTCCAAAATTGTTTTCTGTAAAATATATGACCTATATAGAATAAGTGATGGAGCAAGGCAGTGAGAAAACTTTACTGGCACAACCTTTATATAACTCTCTAGTGTCATTTGTTTCTATACATTTTTAATGAAAAATGTAATATGAACTGGATTTTATTGCCTTTTTGAAATAGCAGCATATGGAATTTTGTTCAGCCTTATATTCTCTGAAATGCATGATCAAACTCTCTTTTAGATTTCCTTTCTAAAGATCCTTTCAAAAAGGCTCAGTGGTGGAAAACATCTTTCAAAAAAAAGTTTTTGTAAGGGGAAGATTCTAAAGGGGCTGGAGTCTTTGTGCATGTTAACATATCCTGTTGTTAATATCATAGCATTTTCATGTAAAATAACGATAAGGAAACATTCTTCATTTCTCAGCATTTTTTTCTCTTTTCTGTAAGAACAGATTGCTATTCTCCAGTCTGCACTGAACTGGCAACAGATGTATCAGAAATTCAGCACAGGAAAAGAAAAAAGGTCATTTACCTTGCAGATCCAACTGCAGAAATTACTCCTCAAGTCTTTGCCTAGAGACGATCAATATAAAGAAGGGCTAGTTTCAGGTTATGTAACATTAGATGATGGGGTCACACATTAGGAGTTATTCCAAAAGGAAAAAGGTGTATAAAGAAGGAAGAAAAGAATGAAATGTACTTTCCTAGCCCTAAGTTTTGCAAGCTAAAGGTACTGCTTCTTTTCTAAGTCCTACCTGCTAGGATTTTCTAAAATACCACATTTTGATGCTCTAGCGTAAAGGTCAATGCTTCATAAATCTGATTTTCTAGAGGATGTCCTTTTTGACAATGAATGTTTTGCAAATTTCTCTACAAGAGCATAAAATACTGAGTTTAACTTACATGTGGACATATAGCTTCTCTGAAGCCTAACATATTTCTAAAAGACCCACAGCTGGAAGGAGCAGCAGCTGCTGAAGAAAACGGAAAAGAGCATCAAGATCTATTTCACAAAAGAAGATAATATGATCAGAGTATTATAAATGGCATAAGGCTGCTAGGAGTCTTGCTAATCTTCTCCCTTCTCAAGGCCCTTTCCCCCTGAGGAATTTGAGAAGGGGAAGAAGGAGTAAGGTAGGGAGGCAAAAATATGATGAAACTGTTAAAATAGCAAAATAGGTTTTACCATGGAAAATGTCCATCGGGGGGAAAAAAAAAATAATTAAAAAAAAAATCCCTTGATAGAGATCAATTGAAATAGTTTGTGGCCACAGAACCTCAGGGTGGAGGTCTGGTTATCCCTATCTGCATTCCCCGACAGCCTCACCAGTTCAGTGACTCTGAGGCACAATATGATGGCTGTGAGGGACTACCTTTCCTCATGGTGAACCGTGGAAAGCGTGGTCCAATTTTGAGGTCCAGACTGTAGAAGGAAATGGGACTATGACTCATTTCCCTGTAATGGCCTTAAGTAGCCGTAAGAACCTTCATATGTTAATGTGTATTGTTTGGGGTTTTAGCCAGTATGATAGTTTTGGACTTTTGGCTAAAAGAAAGCTTCCATGGGGAAAATTCTATTCTTTAATTCTTAGCCATGTCTCAGGTTCTTGATTTTGTTATTTGGATGCATCTGTGCCATTTCTGGCGTTCAAATGTCCTAGTTTTTTATGACGTTACCTTCCTGGTGACCATTGACATGGATCCTGCCTACCTCACCCAGCGGCTCTCATCTGCATTAGGTATTTGTCCTTATACTAGTATCCACATAGAAAAGAAAAATCACAGTGTGGCAATGATTTACAAAGACTGACAAAACACTGAAGCAATATTTCACACACCCCTCAGAGCACAAAAAGAGAACTGAATTTCTGGAGGGAACAGTAGCCATCTAACTAATTGCTTTAAGCAAAAAAATCACTGTCAAGGTCAGTCTAAAAACACAGTGAGGCAGGGTGTATTTTATTACATGGAACCTCTCAGTGTTTTAATTTGATTATGTTATTAGTTCCATGTAACTGTATTAACTGAAAAGGCACGATTAGCTGAATAAATTTCAGAAGTGATGTGAAGGCTGGTGTCAGCAGTTAGAATCCAGACACCAGTTTTTGCCTATGAAGGCAACAAATCAAAATTTAAGGTGTAACTTCCCAGAAAAGACACCTGAAAAATCTATAATGGGAAAGGAACACTTAAGGGATTTCTGCTTGTCCAGGCAGAGGAAAGGCCTCTTTGGTCAAATGAAAAGAAAAAGAAAAGTTAACAGAGTCTTCTGAAGGTCAGTTCACCTTTGGAAAATTAACCTGGAGAACATACCTCTAAACAAAACTTCAAGTAGCACAGAGCAGCACTGTCACAAGGCCCTGTCTGAAAAATATTTGTACACTGACAAATAATGGTCACATTAAAAAAAACCCAAAAAAAACCAAACCACAAACCCCAAGCCACACAACTTTTGTTTTGATACTTTAAATATAAAGAAAGTTGACTCTGATTCAGAGTGTAGTTGGGGACTTCAAAGATAAGACTGAAATTCCATTAGACCACTATTATATGCTTTTGAACACTTTAAAGACCAACACTTCTTCAACAAAGAAAAGCATGCTGCTGTGAACCCAGATACTCCTTCTTTCTTTTTCCCTTTGCCTCTCCTTGTACATTTGGGCATTCAGCTGCTCTTTATGTTGCTCTTAGAATTTGAGCTAATCTTCTGTTTTTAAATGTCATCACTGCAGAAAGAATAAGCTGAGAACATTAGGAATTAGAGAGACTACATCTGTCTGGACACCAAAGGCAAGCACTGACTGGGCAAGATTTTGGGGAAAGTACACATTTTTTCAGCGATGCAAAGGAAGAAAAGCTGGACCTAGGCAGGAATTGCATGTATGTATAATTAATCATAACTATGTTTGTACTCTTCTAAGGTGAGAAAGGTCTCCTTATGGGAAGAGGGCCTTGAAGTTGTCTTTGAATTCCTACTTGCAAGGTGTCAGGACTGCTTAACCTTGGTGCGGCTAGCAGAGGTCACATTCCCCTCCCAAGCCTGCGCTGCAGAGCTTGCAGAAGGGAAGGCAAGGCAGAACAGGGTGATGTGGTAGGAAAATACCCTCCCTAAGCATCGGAGAGCTCTCCAAGGGGAGGAGGCAAACATACAGGATGAGAAGCCTGGGGGAGAAAATAGTGTCCCTGGGCCAGCAAAGGTGGCAGCAGTTCTGTCCCTCCAGCCCAGCGAGCTGTTTCTAGCCAAGTTGTGAGCAAATCAAGCCCTAAATTCTTCCTAATGGCCAGGACCCAGTGTAAGACTTTGCTGCAAAAGGCTCTGTTCCCACATTCCTGAGAGGTGAGAGGACATGTTGTGAGAGATTCTGTGCCTCTTTGAGTTTAATGTGAGGTGTTGTAAGTGAATCAGACACTTCAGAATCTCTTCATGTCGGCACAAATAAGGTGACCGGCTTAGAGGATGAGGTAAAGGCTGAGGATGTTGTTTACCTGGACTTTAATAAATTGCAAGTGTCTGCCCCACTGATCTTCTCTTCCCCTCCTGTGTCTTCCACATGAGTTGGTTTTGTCATTTCAATGCAGAAAGGATGAAAT
>RSEF01000001.1:207971639-207990476 GCA_003993805.1 Himantopus leucocephalus | reverse complement strand
GTGAAATTCTTGATTACTCCAAGCCTTCTCAAGATTGCCTAGTCTATGAAGACATTAGGCCTTCAGCCTTTACTTGCACTGAGTAACACTTTGGGGGATGACTAGTATTGCTGAAACATATGACCCAGATGTTTAGGCATTTGCTTCCTGTTGACTGCAGGGCTGCAAGGCAGCTATGAACCTTTTATCCATCTGGGCTAAGTGAAGGCACATTCCACAGCATTTCTGAGGGATGTAGGACCAAAGCCAAACGGGAAACAAAAGGATACTAGCGTCGTTAATGAGTGGCTTAAAGCGTTGATTAGTAATAACAGCTTTTATATATTAGAGATTGTGAAATATCACCAAGAGTGGAACATGACTGAAAAAACATTAAAAACTATTTAGAAGGAATATAATAGTTGCTTAGGCTAAGGAGATTGTTTTGTCTTGTTACCTTTGATGTAATGGGGTTGTGGTAATTGTGACGGGACTGCAATAACTCCTAGAGGTCCTATTTTGCTACCTTTTATGAAAGTTCTTGAAAAGAGAAGTCCTTTAATAATAATCTTGTTAATGAAACACTCCAAAGGAGAACAGCTGCCAAGAATGGTGTCTATATTCCTGACGTTATAGAGCAGGGGAGGAGCTCACTTCTTGGCTGGAATTGACCAGAGAAGCAATATTACATCTTCATGCAAATCATAAGGAGTCATCACCAGATGGGAATGTTTCCAATACTCTTCTGCACAGATCTGTATATTCAATATACATGGTGATTCAGAAACCAGTGGAACTAAATAAACAGTAATGGCAGGTCAGTTGGACCACCTCTGAGTTTCACACAACTTGGTGAATTGGGCCCTATCAGAACAGGGTGTTTAATACAGTCAAATGCACGGTCATACATGTGAGAACAAACAATGCAGGCAAGAAACTGGATTCCTAAGACAGATTCATCTCACCTAACTTCAGATACCTTAAATGCATCTGTTAACATCTCGGCTGGTCATGCTAGATCCCCTTTATAGTCAGTAGACAGAAATAGGCACCTCTAGAGTGCAATTCACCAAGCCTAAACTAGTTGTCTAAATGCTACGAATTACTCCTAAAAGTGTTTATTGGCTTTCACTGACTACTAAGGGAGGCCAGACACCTAGAATTAGCCTGCCATGGGCAGATTCTCCCTACACATGCTTCAGGAAACCAATGTTCTCTTTGCTGTTGATCACAGCAATCTAGCACACAAAAGCACAGACAAAAGTGGGCTCACAGCAGCTTTAGTTATTGGTATTTTATAGGTGCTGTGAGATCCTAGTCCCTTTGGTAATTATTTATTATCAGTAGCAGTGTTAATATTGGTATAATTTGTTTTAAGCTTAGCGGGGAAGCTCCTAAAATAGGAACATTGTTGTATTTGTCTTTTTGTAGGCTAAGTTAGGTTTTCGAGTCACGTACAGTTTAGGAGAAGGTTACGGCTTTATTGACATGGGACCAAATATGAGTCTTCAGCTGTGGGAAGCAGCAGGTAGACATGATGACATGGATGTTAATGGGATCTCAGCTGAATGTTCAGCCTGTTCTTATTCTGCAACAGAAAGTTAGGAATCTGGGAAGCAATTGTCATCACCCACTTGTAAAGTACTACCAGACGTCTGTCTCTTCCTCTCAGGCCTTGCAGAGGTGTGTATCTCAGACACCTAAGGGTTTGATATGAAGCTTGTGAGTCAGCAATGGTAATCACTCCCACATTACAGAGTATGCTAATGAATTCAGAAATGCTGTGCTGGTTTATATAAGCTCTACCATAGAAAGAATATCAATAAACATGCTGTTAAACCATGAAACAGAAATTATTTTGGCTGCCTAATCAAACCCTGACAAGTTCAAGAACCTGTTCCTTTTCAGTCCTGATACTGTGCCTAGGACTTTCAGGGTTGGTTTCTTTCAGCAGGTAACACAGCAGGAGCATCTCAGAAAATATCCCATGCAACAGTGAGTGCATTGAGGAAGTAAACGGCTCAGTCGAGTGGCTTCTCTATTGTTTTCTTGCTTGTGGCTTTTCTGGCTCAACTAACAATGCAAATGTTATTGATATTTTTTATGCATTACCGTTCCTGCCCAGGCCATTTGCTCTAATTTTTCAAGATTTTGTAGCAGTTAATCTAACAGTTTGTACTTGGCAGAATTCCCGTTAAGATGTATGTATGTGGTATCTGAATAATGATTAAAGGATTGAGCATTCATATGAGAAAGCTGATGAGTTGCTACTTGTGACAATGATGCTTGCTATTCTTTTATCCCCAACCACACAACATTAGATGCTGCCTTTACAAGACAATCTTGTCCTTTGTCAAGCAAGAGATAATCTGGAACCTCTTTTTCAACTGTCTGTTCTTTGCTGAAGCCTTGTGAGGTGCTCCAATGTCCTTGTCCTGGCTCTCCTTACAATGGTCTGAATTCCTCTCACATCTTTAGGCTTCAAAGAGAGGCACGTGGGGCTTCATGGCGTACATTGTCTACCAGATACAGCCTTATTTCTTTCTGCTCATGCCTCTGGTGTTTCTGTTTGCTTTTCTGCATTATAAGAATGGTTATGAACTACAAGAACATTTAGTCTATGCACATAATCACTATAACTCAGACTTACAGGTCTGTTCCTTCTGGGAATAATTAGATCCTCCACACACTGGAGAAGCTGTTTGCAGATCCTGTTAATCAGAACTAGATCAATTCAATTAATGCCCAAAGAAGAATGCTGATATTTCTCCTGTATTATCACTTGGAAGGCCAAAAAGAAGTTCCCACTGCTATAATACCTTGCTGTGTTAATATGGGTGACGGGAAATGTTTTTCCCATTGTCTAACTGGATGCCAGCACTGTTAAGAACTGATAGCAGCTGCTGCCAGAAGAAGCCATTTGTAGAACACAATAGCAAGTTTTATCGAGCCTGCAAAATCAGAAGCTATGCTATGTAGCGAGACTCTTGAAAAAGCATATCAACAATGATACAGAAAACATACTAGCATTGTGGCAGGTAGGAGCCCTGTCTGATAGACAGCGATTGTAGGAAATGGCATAGCACTGGTCCAACTGAAAAATGCAAACTTTATGACTTTGTCCTTCGGCTGCATAGCAGCATCCAAGCTTTGCACCCCTGTAACAGCCTGAATGCTAGTAATATGGAAAATCTGACTCATGACTGTCTGAGGTCCCAAAGCAAGGTTTGGAATGAAACCTGTATTTATTTAAGGATATATTTCTTGGCATTACCACAAATTCTCTGCTTTCAAGCTAATTTCTACAGTAACAATAAAAAGTTTTAGGTCAGAGATCATACAGAACTTTTTTAAGGAAAAGCGAAATAAATTCCTTTTTAAAATTAATACCTATTAAATATTCACAGAGTTATATCTTCTAGAAGAAGATATAAAAGCCCTTGCTAGGAACCTTTTATTAGTTTAGAAAACTTGTAATAAGATCACACATCTGTAAGCAGCACAGATTGTACTTGCAGTATGAGAGACTGTGCTGTGGAAAGCAGCAGCCTGGAAAAAGACTTCAGCTGATTAAGGAGCCGTCAGTGTGATGTTATGTCTGAGGGAGTTAACACGCATAGGGAAGGTACAACTGAACAGCAGTACAGGTCTGGTACTGCTGCTCTGTAGGGAAGCAATGAGGCATGGGGAGCCCAGGGTCCATTTTGTGGCCAAGAACTCTAAGGAGATGCATTTGGCCAAGGGCTCCATGAATGACCAGGAGAGTGATTTCAGTGAGGCTTTCTTTTCAGTAAGAATTGCAATAAACTCATCATATTTAGCCCATCCAAGAGAAATTTTAAGGACAACTTGATAACAGACTTTAAGCATTCCCATTAGGGTGAAGACTATTCAATCCATTCTTAACTGTGAGGATAAGAGAATATTGTAAAACAAAAGGGTAGTGAAAGAGTATATTTGGAAAATCTTGAGATCTGTATTGTTGCAGGACTGTATCAAAAAAAGCCTTTTCTGGCCTTACAATATGTAAATGCAGCCTTCCACCCCCTGTTTCAATTAACAGGTTTGTTGTTGCTCTTTCTAAAGAAAAATTCTTTGGGTTCTGTTCTTCAAACCCAGTAGCACTGAGATGAAATTGAATCATCATTAAATTTAGACACTGGTACTTCTGATACTTTCTGCCTTTTGGATACTGGGACTTTCATCTTGTTTTCATGAAAAGCGTACCCACATGAAGGTACTTAGGAATAAAATCTCTGTGTGATGTATTCCATGCTGAATAAGCATGTTTGCACAGAGGGTAACTCATGAATAATTGCTCTCCATAGCTCTATCTGAAGACACATCTGGAGAAGTTTTTACTTCAGTTTAATATTGTGAACTTGTCTGTAAATGTAGGCTTATATTTTAGGTATATATTCGTATTCTGTGCAGGTTTCTTCTGTCAGTGTAGAAAAGCCGTAATTTAAAAGTGTAGTGCAGCCCATCACTTTCTGGTCCTTACTGGCATTTTTAGTCTATACTACATTCCACAGTGCCAGTGAAAATGTTAGAGTCAAACTGGAACAGTGCTGGGGACTAAGTCCCACACAGGTCTTGTTCTAACCTGCCACTTGAGACAGTGCCTAGTTGCACTTTCATAAAGCTGGTGAGAAGTGGCTGAGCACTGAGCTGCAGCAGAGCTTCGATTTCTAGAAATGGAAAGATAAGTTAGAAGGTGAGAAGTTAATTCAAATGCTTTTCTTATAGCCATCTGACAGTAGAGTGTTGCTCACAGTTTGGCCCAAAACATCTTTCGATTGTCATAGAAATCACAAAGTTTTAAAGGAAATTTTTGTGGGTTTTTCTTATTTGCTACTTACATTTTAACTATTTGGAACTAATTGTATTTGCAATGGTGAACATTAGAATTTGTTCTTAATAAAGAAGAGCATAAAGGAATGGGGAATTTAAGAAAAACTTCAACACTGCTAATAAAAATCCTAAATGTCATCAATACTGAAATAAGATCAAGTCAAGGCTCTCTTTATTTTCCAGTGAATCGGTACTTCCCATTCTGTTTGTTTTATGAAGTACTATGCCATCCATCTACCTCAGCATCTTATTGCAACCTGTATAATCACTTAAAGATGAACAGGGAAGGTGTTTTGGTTCTAATGGCATTATAGAAACAAATTAGCAGGCGCTTGTGATGTTCACAAAACCAGGATTTCCCTACAAGGTTTTTATGTGAAAAGCTAATACAGCCCCTTCCATCCCAGAGCTAAAAGGTACAATGCCTTCTTCATTAATCAGCTTCCTCTTCAGCTTAATAATACTTAGTGGTCACATAATGCTTTGCATATCTGAAGCGCTGTACTAAAATTAAGGATCCTGTTTAGTAGTTAGGAATTTAACTCTCTGCTAAGGGAGTGCTAATAGTAATCATAAGTACAAGAGTTTTCAAGATAAAAAAAAAAAAGAAGGAAAAAAGAAAGAAAATGAAAAACTGGATGCTTAAAATAGTGCCCACAATTTTAGAGGCCTCTTATTTTTTCCTCTTTTACAGTGATTAGATATCATGTTGATAAATGCCTTCTTACCTCTGAAGAAAAATAGACAGTATGCGGTAATTTTGCCTGAGCTCCTAAGAATATCGTACCTGAAAAAGCAACAGGGTAATAGTTTTTATGTAGTCATTTCTCTTATGCTTCTCTGGGTCGCTTGGTGACTTTTGCTATGTCTACATTATTAAGTAATGTGGGCAAATAAGATCTATAGAAGTAACAGTTGATGTTCAGGGCCTGACATCCGCAATATGCACATTTCAGAGGTTTTATATTAGGACTAAACTGGTCCCATGACCTGAGTGCCCTTTACAGCTGGAGTACATTGAGTACACTCCCAGGAGCACATCTTCCAGTTTAGTTTCATCCAGAAGGAATCCAGGTCATGCACTCTGAGACCACTCTGTGGTGCAAATCAAAGCACGGCAAATAGAGATAATAGGAAATTTGCTTCAAAATCTCACTGTTCCTCTAAACTGAAACACTAACGTAGGCACCCCTCTGGGACTCGGATGGAATGTACTGTCTCTAACTCAACAGCAGATCCTGTACTGGCACACGCTGAAGAGCCCATATATCATTTTGAAGCTCTGGCTGGCTTGTTTTCAGGGGAAAGGAATATTCATCTTTCATTATGGTTTGTAAGCAGCAGCTAGAAATAGAGATGGGAGAGCTGGAATGAAAGACATTGATTTTATAAAGTGTTTAAGCATGTACAGTTCCTAGAGCTCACATTATTGAGTTCTTTGCAGAATCTGAGCCCCTGAAAGTTCGTGCTTGAAAAGACTGGACTATCGACAATAATGGTTTCCTGTGGTAGTCCTCAAATATCGATTACTACTGTGAATTTGGCCATATGTTGCCATATGGATACCAACATGGAGCCTGCTAGGCCAATGTGCTGTCTGCAGCAGCGTTAAGCTTTCCCCAGAGTAAGGCAGAGGCACCCACTGCAGTAGACGGCTGTGTAACAGTCTGCCCCCAGCATGAGGTCTCCAGTCCTAATTTAAGTGAGAGAGAGATCAGATTTTGAATGAAAGCATGATAAGCACCTATTCCAGAGTGGTAACAACAGCAGTTCTAACTTTGGGTACAAGCCAGATTTGAATGGTATGTTTAAGGCCCATTTCTAGCAGGAGTCACCAGAGGTCATTAGACTCTGTAGACATCCATCTAGACAAGAGTTGTCGGTCAGTGACCAGCACATCATGAGAATTGTCCAAACATAGCCAGAAACGTGCATATGAGGGACAGCGTGCAAAAAGAATTATTGACAATAAGTATAGGCAGCCACCAAAAAGAGAGAAGGGTAATTTAATGTTACTGTATGATAAAGTTGCTTTGAGTTACAGGAGGCTGGAAATCTCACAAGCTGTTCCTATGGAAGAAGCTTCTTTCTCATTGTTTTGTTTAAGAGCTGGTACATATCCTGAGGCAAGGGGCTTCCTTCCTTTCCAAATTTTTAGATTTGTTCACAGTTTATAAGCCTGTAACTTTGCATGGTCTCATCCATGCAAATGTTCAATCCCTTTTTGAGTCATGCTGAGCTCCTGGCTGAGTTGCTGCCTCATGAGAAGATGTTCTATAGGCCAAGCAAGAAAAACACATTTCCTTTTACTGGTTTTACATCTGCTGCCTTTCTGTTTTCCCAGCTGTCCCCCTGTTACAACAAAGTAATGGAAAAAGTACACAGGAGTGTTCAATTTACCACCTGACTGCTCCTCATTAGTTTGCATGTCTCTGTTTTGCACTTTCTTATTTATCTTCTCTTTATCTTACAGTGCAATAAACAGTCACATTTATTTTTCATTTTTTCTCAGTTCCTGAAAGTCATTTTCTCTGGAACCACCTTTTCTCTGATGTGTCATTTTTGCTGCAGGACAACCAGAACTCAGGACATGACTTCAAGTAAGGGACTTGCCTCCACAAAATCTTTCTTACAGGCCACCATCATATAATCCCATAGAAACTCCTAATCCCGTCATCGGTCTCCTGGCTCAAGAAACCTTCATCTTCCTCTCAGGGCATTCTGTCAGTGTTATCACTAACCTTAGTACCTTCTTCCCTTCACACAGCCCCAGCCCTATAATTGTCTTCCTCCACTGTATCCTCTTCATCTGATCCCTTGTTACTCCTGTGGCTTTAATTAACCTCCTTGGTACTCTCTGACCATTTGCCCATGTATTGTATCAGAAAAGATGAAATGCCAGAGATTTTTGCCCTATCTTCATGCTACCACACATACATCCTGTTACCTTCATCAGCTGTTAGCTGTAGAATCACTCCACTGGTTTTAGTCCCAGTTTGCATAGCCAATATTTACTCTTCCTCCCTGCCTGTCCAATTTCCTCCCCTATAACTCCTAATCGTAGTTTCTTTCCTACCCAAGTCTAAGTCACTGTTTTTCTTCACACTTGAATATCCTTCTGCTTTTTTCCTTTTTCCCCATCTTGCTTTTGTTGTTCTGTATTAAAAAAAAAAAAAAAAAAAANNNAAAAAAAAAAAAAAAAAACAACCCAAATTTGCTTCTCACTCTGTATAACCTGAGTTCCTGAAAGACAGTCACAGAGAGGACAAGATACCTTGCAAGGTCGGTGCCCATCCCTTTCTGGTGCTGAATGTGCTCAGCTGCTCTGTGGTTACGGCGCTGACATCCCTTGTGCCCTATGGCTGGTGCGAGGAATGAACTTTGCCATGTGGTGAGAGGATATAGGGTTCAGACACCATCAGGAGCTGAAATAGATTCAAGAATATGTCTTTTGGTGTGTGTGAAACAATTTTCAAAAGTTCCTTTTGGTTAAATTTTCATTGGGACATAAGCTGTTGACCCACAGAATAGTTTTAGTGCTGCTCAAAGAAAATGTCACTGTGATTTTTTAACATGGATCAAATCATGTATTATTTCTCCCAGTTTCAGCTTTGATGCAGGGTGAACGGTTTCTGAAAGAGAGAGCAGGTCAAGATCCATTGTTAATAATAAAAAGAGGGACTTTCAGTGAAAGATGTCAGCCAACCTGGATAGAGGAAAATGTAAAGCACAGCCACAGTATGAAAACTGTAATTCAGAAGTTGAAGTGGAACAAAATTTACAAACCCAAGTAAAAAGCTTTTACATTCTCAGAGAAACATTTATTGAATGCAATTACTCCAATTCAATGAAATTATTCAGTTACTCTCCATGAAGCACTTTAACATCACTTGAATTAAACTGAGAGATTTAAAGACTGCCTTTTGATACTTGTTTGTTAAAATCAATATGTTCCTGAGGCAAGTTTAGGTTCTGAAGGAGCTGACTTCTCCAGTGGAAAAAAAAATCATTAAAACCAGAACAAAATGACAACCACCTCATCTATTCTTTATTTTTCTTCATGATAAAAACTGACAATGACACCAACTCCTTGTTCAAAACTTTGCAGTACTGTCCAAGTTGGTCATAAGCCTTTGTGCAAGGATAGGCTGTTTAAAAAGCTTCAGTTTTTACATAATGAACAATGTAGATAGTTCCCCTGTGGTTATATCATTAATATATCTGAGGAAACAGCAAACTTGAGTATGCAGAATGGGATATGAGAACCAACAGACTGTCTTCAGTGCAATCCTGTTCCTCAGAGACAGTGTACTTCTGCTGTAACATAAAAGGTTGTATTTCAGGTGAAAGGATGAATAATAAAATCCTGTGTGGTAAGAAACAGCTTGTATTCTTAGGATTGCCTGGCGCTTTCCATGTACAATGTTTTGGTACTGTTTTATATTCAGGGCTCACATTGCTCTACATAGAATGGTGCAGTAGATATCCATTCGGTGTTTTTGAGTAGGAGGTTGGAAAGGAGATTGCTCAGGTTGAATGTTGATATAAATTCCACCTAATTTTAGATATCTATACTCTAGAGGATTGTATGAGAGATAATCCTCCTAGGACACCTTTATAATGAGCAACTGGACTGTTTTAGTAGCCTGTCTTAAAAGTGCCAATCTAGTTCTCTCTATGGTACTTTTGATGTTCAGTGACTGCAAGCTCAGATAAAGACATTCATATGCAGTCAGATAAATGCTCCCTTGGTGCTCTTCCTCTTTAGAGGCTCTAGTATCCCATAATTTCATACATAGATTTGAAATTTGGATTGGAGGGATCTGGCCTCCAAACCAGATGTGCCATTTGTCAGTTTTGAAAACTTGCCCAGTTACAAGCCTTTTGGGAAAAAATGCAATTTACACAATCTGAGACTTGCTATAGCTTCACAATTAAGTCTTCTGAAAAGTCCTGTCCTGTATACAGTCTTACACTGAGTGTTATTCAGGCAGGACTTCTTCTTTTACTCCAGTTTTTGTTATTAGAGACCCAGTCTTGCCTGAGTCCCTGTGCAGAGAGTCTCTTAAAGCTCTCCAAACTCATCCCTGGCAAACAATAAAGGAGAAGTTATTTCACTGAAATTGGAAAGGAATGATTAGGTGTGGTTAGGAAGTCCATACCAGCACAAGCAGCCTGTAGGTTGGCAGCGGAATGAAGAAAGAAAGGTATGGACTGGCAAAGTTAAGCCTTCGAGTGGGAAGTGGTAAGCTGGGGAAAGAGGATTTCCAAGGGGCCATTATATGGTGTGAGAATAAGGGTCGATGAAGCAGAAGGGAGGATCAGGACAAGAAGCGTGGTAATGGGAGAAGGATGGAAAAGGGGCTTCAATTCTGGTTCATCCAGGGCAAGGATGAAGGGCAGAGATAGGCCTGGGAAAAAACAGAGAGGGACCAAGCTGCAGGCTGATCCCTTCCTGGCAGAGAAGTAATCCTCAGGAACATCACCAAGCCCCCAAACCTCCTCTGTTTTCATCAAGTATGTGTGAACCTCTTCGGCAAAGTGTGTTCCTCGTTGCCCTCCAGCGGTTCGCAGCCGGAGTGACAGTCTGTTGCTGCCCTCAGTTACAAGGGGTCCTCCACTGGGGAAAGCTGCAGCAGCAGCACTGCAGTCCTGCCAGCCCCTGGCAGGACAGATGGGGGACACACATCCCAAGTTCATTTGCTTCCCGTTAGAATGTTTTCCAAGGAGTAAACGCTTTTCTTTTCCCCTCCCTTTTAAGAATTGAAGATCAATTGCACAGAAGTAAGAAAATGACATAATTAACTTGTATCAATAAGCATATGGGCTTTAAACTTATGACCACAGTATCTTTTTCCTGTTTCATCAGTTTTCTCATATGTATCTATACCATTATTCTTGACTATCTGGATTATCACAGCCTAGTACGCTATTGTTTTAAAGTACAGAGTTAATACTACTATTAGTATCAGTAATACTGCTACCTAGTAGTTCTTTAGTGACAAATATCATAAAAAATTGAGCAAAGATGATGATATTTGTCACACAGAGATGTATGGAGCTAGATCTTTGCCCTTGGATCTTCCAAAGCTTCTTGGGAAGATTATTTCATTGTTTTTCATAATTTTAAGAAGTTGCCTATTTGAAGATGGAGATCTGCAAATTGGAAAGAACCACAAAAGGTACTACATCTGACAGGCTCTTACCTTGCGCCAAGATAGTTGTGAACGGTGCTGCTGAATCTGCCAAAATGCTTAGTGCCTCAAGGATGGGCTCCAGCCCTGACCACATCTCTGTACATATATGTTCTCCCTGAAGAACTTAGGACTCTGTGGACCTCTGAAGGTAGAGTGGGCTGCACCTCTACACCCCTTCCTGCTAACATGTAAGAGGTTTTACGGAATTTTAAACTGAAAGAGGGTAGATTTAGAGTAGATATTAGGAAGAAATTCTTTGAAGGTGATGAGACAATGGAATAGGTTGCCCTGAGAAGTTGTGGATGTCCCGTCCCTGGAAGTGTTCAAGGCCAGGCTGGATGGAGCTTTGAGCAACCTGGTCTAGTGGGAGGTGTCCCTGCCCATGGCAAGGGGGTTGGAACTAGATGATCTTTAACGAACGTCCCTTCCAACCTGAATTATTCTATGATTCTATGAATTGCTTTGTGTACATTTGCCATGTGCTCATAGTACCATAATGTTTGGAATTTGTTTCTCTTTCCTTTATCCTGTACGAGTGGGGAAATAACCAACCAACCCAAAATACAAAAAGGACTAGAACAATGAAGAAGTCCCTGAGGAGACCGTGGCCCATCAAAGGCAGCAGCCTGATGAAAGCCTCGAGGACTCTGCTTTGCATTCTGCTGTCATCCCGGGTATCCTAAGGAGGCTAGCTGTGAAGGATCCTGGGAAGATGCACCCTGTTTGTGAATGAATAGCAGCTCTTTCCATTTACAGCCGCTTCGGTTCATTTCCCTACATAAGCACAAAAATAACCACTTTGGATCTTTAGTGAAGGCAGGGGAAGGAAAAAAATCTCCCAGAATTAACTCACGGAAAGCAAGCCAGGTGCCATCTTTGCATTATATCCAAATGAGATGCAGCTGTTTAAATGTAAATATTAAACAAGAGAGAAGAATGCCTTAATTAGCCCTCAAAAGGAGACAGGAAAGCTGTAAGAATGCACCTGACACTAAGCAGTATGAGATAAACTCATTCCAGCTGTCATTGAACTGACTGTTTGAAGGCAGAGCAATGCTATTTTGTGCAAACAATGTAAAATGCTTAGGGAACTGCAATTAGCATCAACATGCATAGTGTAAGTGAATGCAGCCTGCTGGTGTTTACTCGGCTTTGAATTGCTAGGGTTTGGAGTAAAAAAAAAAAAATTATCTATGCATTACACGCTGGAGACTTTATTCCAGGCTTTTATGCATTACTGAGAAAAAGACACAGGAGAGTGAAAAGAAGAGAAGCCATCAATCTGACTTTAAAAGAAGATATGATACGCAAAGGTCATTCTGAGTTTTCTCCTTCCTACTTGAGCAATAAAATGTATAGATTGGATCTGTGAGAGAAATTTTCATACAAGATGTCCATCACATAAATAAACCTGAAGTGTCCCATGCGTAACACATCTTCTGATCTGTGTCAGCGTAACACATCTTGCTAGGTAGAAAAAGTATAGGTCTGATTTTTTTTTAAACATGCACAAAGAGCAAAATAAAGGTTATTTAATATAATCGAAATCTCTAGTTTACTTTATGTCTTTATATATAAAGTAATAGATAAAAATTAGCAGTATATGTTACTGATTATATGCCAGTGTGTGTAAGAAACTGAGATGTATAGAAATATTGCTCTACCCAATATATTCTAGTTATAGGACATAGTCTCCTCTCAGTAACCTTGACTATAAGCCAAAATTTTGTATGTTTTCTGTACTCATGGGAGTTCACCTCAATACTCAAGGTTTTGTTATTTAATCTTTCACCAGACTTGCTTTATTAAAGCTGACATTTCATGCAATGAGATCAAGCTGTACATAGAAGTCCTTTGTTAATTTTTGCCAAATCTGTAAATAAATATCACTTATGGAAAAGTAAAGCCCCAAAGGGATTGAGTCTACAAGTTAGAGATTTACCTTGTGATAACAAAAAATATCTAAATCTAAAGACTTTTTGGAAGAAGAAAAAAGCAAGCGTGTAAATGGCGCTTTTCCAGTATAATTTAAATCACTCATATCACATATTTTGATTCAAAGCAGGTATATGCCTGATGTTTTGATCCATTAGGAGAGACTGAAGCCAAATCTTCTGAAGTTAGAGTCTTATGGCTGCAGAAGAGGAACTAATAAACCTGAGACATCAGTATTGGCAGGATTAGCCCATTTTTGCTTGCTTAGGGTAACAGGGGTACAATGCAGGGTGGGTGCAGAGCGACACTGATCAGAAATAATGCCTAAATTATACTGGTCTCCTGGCCTGTCATTCGAGCTATCTAGTTTATCCTACCTGCTCATGAGACATGTTGTTAAAGCTTGCAGCAAGTGTTACAGTTGTGGGTTTGTTTTTTTTTTTTTTTTTAATTTGACAAGCTCTCTCACATATACTGAGATAACAAGCCTGGAATACAAAAGTCATAACAGCTCTTGTTCATTATTGGATACGTGCACATGATGGGAATGACAAGGCCACCCAAAATTCGGTGCCACATCTACAGGAAACATCCATTTGTAAACACAGCAGCAGACAGCGTGGCCCCAAATGCAGTATGTAATGACACGAATACTCCAGTTGCTGCTTGGTTTGCAGACTTCCCAGACAGACAAGTACTGCAAAGCATCTCTTCTGCTATGGAACTGAGTGGCTCACTTGAGGGGAATGAGCAGTTACATTTATGAGACGGAATTATTCACATATTTGTATGCAAAATGGATCCTCAGCCAGCAAACTCTTGATTTTGTGTGCATTATGTAAAAAAGCTTTCTATTAACTATTCATAATATTAACAAATCCCCACATGAGGGAGCAATTGATAAGAGATAGGTAATGTCAATAGGCGTGTAAAACTCAAATTCTAATAAAAGAAATTATATATAGAAAACTAGGGGACTTGAATGTATACAATGTCTCTTCATTGGCATGGAAAAAAAGAGGATGCTGAGGGCAGGGAACCTTTAACCCTGTTCCAAACTGTATTATGCTAGTAGCACATAAAATACTTGCAAATGCTAGAGAAAGGAAAAACACTATCTCTAACACTGTAAACTTTCCATTAAAGACAGAATATGGGAGGGAATTTGGGAGCTGGTCTTTTGGGTCATATAGCTGGTTATTGGCAGAAGTAAAAATGGAAATGAGGTGACCTGACTTCCTGCCAATATACCATACACTGCTGTCTTAGACAGCATGGACTTCAGCACAGACAGATATTCCAATGGAAAAAAAAATGGGTTTGAACTGGAACAAAAGGCACCATTAACAAGAAAAAAAATGAAGGAAGAACCAAAAGGGTAGTTAGGTGAAATAGCCAATAAGACCTTTGCAAAACAACCACAGTGAAAGATATCATATTGTCCATTCAGGCTGATAGATCTCAAAAAACCTCTTTTCCTGATAATGCTGCAAAAAGCAAGAAACATCCTTCTTCTCGAATTAAACCTAAGAAAGTTTGCTTTTGTTTGAGAATAGCAGCAATTAGGATGGATTGTCTGAAAAGTATATTATTCTTTTCCTTATTACCGGAGTTGAGTCACAATGCAATGACTGCATTGTCTTTCTGTATATTCTGTCTCCATAAGCTGAGATCTATGCTTACCTATTTTTAGTCATTAAAAATGTCAGTGTAGTCCTTCATTAGTTCTTTGCAGTACCACCTTCAAAAGGAATGCATTCACATTATTTTGTAGGAACAATCTCAAGTTTGCCAACTGCTCATGCTGGTTAGACGCAGGAGTACCCTCCAAACTTCTGTTCAGATGCTCAGCTCTCATGTTCACCCCAAGTGTGCTTGGCCTGGCTTTCTGACAAGGAGCTCCCAGACAGATGCTCTTGGATTTTGCAGTCCACCTAACCGGGACATGATGCCAAATTGTATTTTGTGCCTCTTCAGAAGCTTCAGGTTTTGTACTATTTGTGTACAATATGCTGACTCCCAGCAGCCAGGAAACATGCCAGCTGTGTCACTGAAGACCTGATCACCCTAGAAGGATGACATATTGGTTGTAGCCTGTGCATCCATGACTGTAAAAATGACGCACCTTGATGAGGCTACGAGATTACAGTCATACTGTTAAAAAGTGCCCAAATGCCCCTGAAGGCCAGCCAATCCGATTTGGACACCCATTTTCTGCAGACTCTCTACAGGGAGACTACAGTTAAGTCAACAACTACACATGACTTCTTAGCAGAAGGCCAAGCCATGCACTCTCAAGACACTACTGACTATGAAACGTGGGTCAGACAGAAGCATGGATGACCTAGGCCAGCCAAAAGATGCTGTTTGAGGAGACTGAAGTGGTTCCTGAGGCTGATGGACCCCAAAGACCTCTTCTAGCCCAGGCCCAGTTAGCTGACCTTGGTCCTTGCCAGTAGACAAGGTGCACAGGATAGTGTGTCTCTGTATACATATGGCAACAAGATGCCAGTTAGCTGTAACCCCAGCTGGCCTCCAGAAACCATATATATGTGCTCAGAGTGTTCTGGCCAAGAAGGCTCTGTCTGGGCAGACACACAAACACCTGCCATTTCCCTGACAGACCTACAGCCTTTCTCCAAAGAAAGTGCATTCTGATCTAGATGCGTCCCAAAAGATGGTAAAGAAAATGTGTGTGACCATGCTTGTGTAGCTGCACACCTTGCCCTGTGTGGACTGCCCTGCCAGGGACACAGGGACACCCCAGACAGGAGAATCTCCAACCAGTTTAAGGTGAGTTGAAGAAGGTGCCAAGGCAAAGTGATAGTATTGTCAAAAAAGAGCTGCCACCAGTGACAGCAGCCAGGAATATGCGAGGACAGCCAGCTGGCCAAAGAACCTAAATTGTCACCTAGCACAGAGGTGACTACAGCTTCAGACTACTGTCCACAAAGGGAGTTGTGGGGAGAATAGAGTCTGGAAGGAAGGATGGGAGATAAAACCAGTGAGAGGGGCAGGCAAAGGCAAATGGGGGAGCATCCAGTGCTAAAGTCATGTCATCTAAGCATATAGCATGGCTAATTTCTGAGTGACACTATCCACTCTCTGAGTGACAGTCTTGGTCTAGAGAAAGGGCTTCCTCCTATCACAGACCAGGGACAGTATGACATTTCTGCTGCATCTCAAGGATCCAAAACTCTTTTGAGCAACCTGGACTAGTCCAGTGTGGGTGTTGTCATGCCATGTTAGGGGGATGCCAAAAGATGCTGTTTTCTATAGATCTGGATCAAAGGAAGTGATAGTTATTAGAGAGTCTGTGGCAGATACAGCTCCTGTGTGGCAAAATGGTAGCAGACAAAGTCTTGCAGAAGAGCTGAGATCCCCAAGAACATTTCATTTGGAGTGCACGTGTGAAGCAGAAATAAAGAACATCAGCCAGGTTGGGGGGGCAGGTCTTGAGGGTGTCCTAAATAGGAGTGTAGATGTAGCTAACGATAACAGCAGGCTCTCTTCCAGAATATTCAGTGGGGTCATTTCCAAAATTACTACAGCTTTCCACAACATGATGCAGTCACCATTAGATTGCAGCCTGACAGCTGGGTTTATAAATCAGTTTTCCTCGGCTGCTGTGTAATACACTTAGTGGCAATTACTCCTGGCTCTATGGAGTAGTTCATGCTATTATTAAGTAACACTGGACAGATTAATTGTTATTATTTACTTCCTTCTTTGATGAACTTGAGTCCTGTGCTGGCTGATGAATGATACAGGGGACTATTACAAATGCAACATAAAATGAAAAACATTATAGTCACAATTTCTAATCCTATAAAGAAAAAACTTTGATTGGTATTTAATAATAAGACAAACACTGGAAGATTCCTAACCACCCTCTGACTCCCCAAAAAATGACTGTTGTCCTGAGGACAGGTCCCAAACTTGCTTGCATTCTTTGCTCCAGTGAATCAAGTCATTGTGCTTCCAGCATTTTGTATGCCATAGTGGAAGAGAAGGGGCCAAAATTAGTCCTTCACATTTCATAGAATCATAGAATCATAGAATAGTTTGGGTAGGAAGGGACCTTTAAAGGTCATGTAGTCCAACCCCCCTGCAGAGAGCAGGGACATCTTCCACTAGATCAGTTTGCTCAAAGCTCCATCCAACCTGACCTTCAAAGTTTCCAGGGGTGGCCTGGAAACCACCTCTCTGTGCAACCTGTTCCAGTGTTTCACCACCCTCACTGTGAAAAAGTTCTTCCTTGTATGTAGTCTAAATCTCCACTCTTTTAGTTTAAAACTATTACCCCTTGTCCTATCACAACAGGCCCTGCTAAAATGTTTGTCCCCATCTTTCCTATAGGCTCCCTTTAAGTACTGAAAGGCAGCGCTAAGGTCTCCCCAGAGCCTTCTCTTCTCCAGGCTGAACAACCTCAACTCTCTCAGCCTGTCCGCATAAGAGAGGTACTCCAGCCCTCTGATCATTTTTGTGGCCGTCCTCTGGACCCACTCCAACAGGCTCATGTCTTTCCTGTGTCATTTCATATTGAATGAAAGAATTCTTATTCCAGTTGACAGTCCCAGACTAAGCACCATTGGCCTCTCTTTCTAAACAAGTTCTCCCAACAACACACATTTGACTTAATACAAAGAGAACAGTCAGAAATGCCCTGGGGATCACTGTTGCTGTTGCTTTTAGATAGAAAGTGTTTGTAGGTGTTACATATGTTGATAGATAGCAAGATAAAGCTGTGAGTACATTTCCGTGCTGTAGAGATGTAGTGGGCTTTCGGCTTTCCTAACTAATTCTTTCTTAAAGAGTAAAAATTCTATTTTTGTCATGTTTCTGCAGGAGAATGGGTTTGGGGGGGTAATGAGGATGTTCGCATTGTGAAGAAGATGTTGTGTTAGTGTTGAGTGAGTCGATACATCCACATGTGGCAGGTAAAAGCTCTGACTTTTTTTCCCAATGGGCAACCCCTCCCCCCCCCTTCATTTTTACTCTTTCGTTGCCTTCCTTTGTCTTGGATAAACCCCGTAATTCTCTCTGAGACACTTAGTATTTTTCACAAATTATAGGCAGTGTAATGAATTGTCACTATTCCCTAAAGCTGTAATTTGAATCGTTATTTAAATTAAAACCATAAAAAAATTGGGGTTTTTTTGCCACCTTTCTATCCCTTCTGTCATCACCACCTACACACACAACTCTGCTGGTTCCATCTCCAGTGCTCTCTCATGCAGGCAGCAGACTGAAAGACAATGAATACATCATCCACTGTTATATACTCTTTGGCATGCCATTTCAAGCAGTCTGTTTGTCAAAGCAATTCATTTGTTTAGATTGTGGAGGGATAAATGTTTATCCCATAAGGCCTCAATCATACAATGTAGACAACCCAAAATGCCTATTTGACTTGAAATTGTGCACACAGGCAATGGAGAGTCTTGTCTTGAGGTGACGGGAAATTCTGATAGATGAGAAAGAGAAAATGACAACATTTCAGGATGTATGTGAAGTTTTCAGTAGAACATTGACTACTGAAGGTTTTTTGAATGACTGAGACTTGGCTTTGGTAAACCAGATAGTTTAGTATGAGGACTGGCTACATTTCAGGACATAAATACAAGAGAGTAAGACTTCTTTTATTTTTTTTTTGTGGCAAAACTTCAATATAAACTCTCCTTTCAGTACTGCACTTTGAGATTTTTAAATAGATGAGAAACAAACTCATCTTCTATGACATTCCCCTTATTGTGCAAATACAATTGCGATGTGTGGAAAAAGATGCTAATGATGAGCCTAAGTCTCGCATAGTGCTTTTCATGCTTTTAGAATTGTTGAGGTTGGAAGGGACCTTTAAGATCATCAGGTC
>RSEF01000001.1:207960112-207971539 GCA_003993805.1 Himantopus leucocephalus | reverse complement strand
AAAATCAAAAAGAGAGAGAAAGAATTAAGTTCACTAACGAAGAACTAAGTGTTGCCCATTTTCCAAAAGTATATCTAATAGCTTTTTCATCCCCTCGGCTCTCTGTTCTTTTGCTCTTTTATATCTAAGTTTCCCTCCAATTCCAGCAACTCATAAAAATACTTTTGGGTCCCATAGGACATACTCAATTTGTAAAGTTTCTCCCTTTTGTAAGTATTTGCTGTATTTCTTGCCTTAGTCTCCAATCGGCCTCGTTAGAGAAGCAGGTAAAAGGCAATGCAATAGTAGCAGTACTGAAGGTGATTTTGACAGAAAGCCCGTGAACGCTTAGCCAGCTAAGTGAGAATTTGTAAAAATCGAAAAAGTAGGAATTATTGCACAAAGCTGAACTGCTTCCTGCAATCCTGTTTCTTATGGCTTCTACATTTTCCCTGTGATTGTATGTGGCTTTATGTTCTCTTTGCTGGGCACTTAAAACCACAGTNCGCTTAGCCAGCTAAGTGAGAATTTGTAAAAATCGAAAAAGTAGGAATTATTGCACAAAGCTGAACTGCTTCCTGCAATCCTGTTTCTTATGGCTTCTACATTTTCCCTGTGATTGTATGTGGCTTTATGTTCTCTTTGCTGGGCACTTAAAACCACAGTAGGAGAAGATACCACTTGATGTCTTAATTCTTTCCAGCGCAGTCCCTAACCCCCACTTTGCCATTCTGGGACATCACTCTTTAGTGTGGAAAGAAAGAAACAGAATCATGAAGAATAGAAAAAACTTCATTTCTTTGTGTATTGTGCCACCTTTTATTCTGGATTTTTCCACTTCCCCTTCTTCCTTATGTCTATGTCTCTTCTTAAGCCTGTGTACAGCATTCCCACAGAGTTAGAAGAGGCAACAGAAAGAAGGCAAGTGCCTTCTGCCACCACTGTTGTGGAAACACTGTCTACAGGAGGGAAAGGAAAAAAAAAATATTGGCAAGGGAATTTACTGGTAGGGGAATCTTCCTGAACTGAACTGAACCTTTCTTCTATTTCACACAAAAAGCTTTTTACCCGTAAAACTGGCAGCTCTCCAGCCTAGGTTTATGAAGCCCAAAATCAAAAAGTTTCAATGGAGAGAAAAAGGACATTTTTTTCTTGGAGTTATTCCTCCCTCACTCAAATAGGCCGACTCCTTCCTGACTGAATAAACTGTGGTACTTGAAGATTTGCAGAACTTCTGCAAAAATCACTTTCCCAAGTGTAAGCCAACGTCAAGGCATCATGTTTTTGAGTTAGTTACAGTATCAGAGTTTCTCAACATTACTCTGTTATGCTGTTTTCCAGATGGGATGGAGTTCTGTGAAATCTCTGTTCTTTTTGTGCCGCTAATCTTGCCTTATGACTCAGAGGCTGAAAGCCCTAAATAATGTTGATAATCCTCTGCAGTCTCTTTTCAGTCTTAGCAATGCCTTTCCTCTAATGAAACATGTTATATACTTTGCAGGAGAGACCCCATGATTATTTTTGATACTAAGCCTTCACTCCGTGCTTACTGACATTGCAAGTCATTCTTCTGATTTGTATCATAGAAAAGGCTTTAGGAATCCAGACTTTGCATACATTATATGATCCATATAAAATAAAAAGTATAATTTTCAGAACCCACAGAATATATGTCATGCAAACCTAGCAGGTTTCTCTGTGAAGGACATAAGAAATGCGGGGCTTGGTCAGAGACACCTACCTTTAGTTGTCTATATGTGAGCTTGCAAATAGATATCTAAGCTGTCCCCATAGTCAACAAAGATCTTCCTGAACATAGGTGGTTACTGCCATCTGAGATACCAAATGACAACCAAGATATCTGCAGATGCTTGGCAGATGGGACACGTGACCTTAAGGAGACACATAGCCTCAGACGCAGCAACTGGAGACTAGGCAAGATACCTACACTGACTACACTGAAGCGATCTCAGAGAGATCACGGACACTTATCTGGTATACAGGCACCTGTATTTCAGATACCTCTGCGTGACAATGGAGTCAAGCCCATCACGTCTGTGCCTGGCAGTGCTTGTGTACTGTGTGTGCCCAACGACATTGCTCTAACATCTGTAGAAGACAAAAAGCTGTTGCTCTATTAAGGCTTGTGCAGAGAAAAATTAAACAAATGCTAAACTTTGTGTGCATTAGTTAAAAATTAAATTTACTATTGCTGTGCATATAGTGTTACACGTTATTGCAAACCAGCTCTTCTAATTAATATTCTGAAAAGGTAATTATCTGCTGCGCATTTCTTATGTGGCTGTGATCTATAGACGCCAGTGAAGAAGGCAGAATTTTCCCGTGCTCCTACTCAAGTGCGCTGGCAGCAGCTATTCTCTACCTTTTGATAAGAGCCATGAAAAACCCCATGCTGAAGATGCACACTCACACACTCACACGTGCACACACGCAGGTACAAGTGCCATCCAGCTGGGGATGGATCAGACTTTATTTTACTTCCCTAGTTTAGTGAAGTTTTCGTTTGAATCTTCTTTTTTTTTTGTGACTCACATTGTTGCAAAGGGGCAACTGTGTAAACAACGTCAGTGGCAGAAGTAACTTTCATGAAACATGGAACATGTTAGAGTAGCACATATTTTTAAAAGCATGTGCTAAATAGGGGATTTGTTTTATCTTGAGTTCCTCCTCAGCAATATGAAAAAGAAAAAGAAAATCTGTTCTGTTCTGGAAGCTCATTGAAATAATAATTTTCCTTTTTCTCCTTTTATTTTATTTTTTTTTTAAATAAAAGGCAGCAAAAACATTAGCTTTCTGCACTAGCTGGCAAGGTCCTCATAAAAAAGTCTAAATATCTATTGACCCTATGGTCTCAGAGCTGCAAATAGTCTGTACATAATAGAATTGCACTATAAAAGCTATTTTTGTTATGAAAAAAGTCTTTATGAATGCATAAATTATTTATATTAGTAGCTGCAGTTTAGGATTATGAATATTCATATCTTTGGTAACACTAAAGATGGAAAAAGTGGAAACATCTATTTGGTCCCATAAAATACAAGATCAAAGGATATGTATCAACTTACATTATCTAAAGGATTTTCTAAGTTCTTTTAGGTCACAGAAAAAGTTCAGCCCTATGAACTTAAAGTGGATGGAATCTCATAAATAGAAACTACATAAGATCTAGAATAAACCTAAGCAAGAGAAGAAAGCTGGATACCCATCACCATTAGAGGGATATTCACCTAAACTAACAGGTTTGTTGTCTATTCTAAGGTAGTTGTCTGGCTTTACTCTTTCCTCTTGCCAAAGGCAAGATGCCAAGGTGAATGACTGAATTTCTGTCTGGAGGTGCTCAGAGACACCTCGCTCTGTTGGAGACATTTTCATTGCAAGGCATTCTGATTTTAAGGGTGTCAGAACAAACCAATCTAGACTGAATGGCTGGGACACCTCATTGTGAGCCACTGAAACCTGGTGTCCTCTATTTATTGTCCTGTAGGGATCCCAGCCGATGCGTCGGTCCACAAGACTTTAAAAAGCGTGTGTTCCCAGACACCTTCCAGCTAGACAAAGGATGGGAGCATTCCTGAGCCTGGTCCTCCTGGAGCAGACCATTGATAGCCCAGCTGTCCCTGAGGCTTTTACACTGTTGTATGCATAAGCAAGAAACTAAACTTTCCGAAGCTGTCAGTATAGCATCATTCACAAAGAGATGGACCTATTCTTTAAGGTACCAGGTGGCCCCATGGAAGTGATGAATACGTCTTTGTCTGTGAAAAGAAGAATCACTGACAATGTCCCATACTTGTGTCTTTAGAAGTTCATAAGTGCAGCCACATTCACTGGAGGGTGCTTAAGATTGTAGTTTTATAAGGGACACCTGTTTCTATTATTTGCTTTAGAAGAAAACAGGCTACTGCTCCTCTGCTTTTAGAAAGTGTGGGTAACTATGCACAGAATACAGCTGATTTGCTATATGGATTATATTGATTCTGCACCTTTAACAGGCCAGCTTAATTTGATGAAGGATAAATAGCGTAATTAATTAGTGACTATTTCTATCCATAAAACTAAATGATTGGTTTCAGACCACCAGAGACTGCAGTGCTTTTGAAGGACCTATGTAGTATTTAAGCGCTAACGTGCTCTTTAAACTCCCTACAGTCCAGGGCTGTCTGCATCCAAATCTTGAAGTACAATCATGCCTCCATTTTGTATGAAATGTTTTCTAGGTGCTTAACCTGAATCTCTCTTGCATGGTTGGAAGTGTGAGAAGTGCCTCAGCTCAAATACGTCTCACACCTCACCTTTACAAAAAAAACTTGAAAGATTAGTGGAGAAATGCCCAGAAGCTAAGACGTCTCCTCCTGGTGGGACTGTAACCATAACTGGGGAGACTACTGATGCAGGTTCCTCCTTCCACATGTTTTCTCTCTAGCATCACCCATTTGTTCCTGTGTGGAAGTCTGGCTCCATCATGGACAAAGGGTGGCCCCATGTCCTGTGTTGAGAAGGTGACAATTTCAGATATTTACTTGTGATTCTTCCCTAGACATGAGAAACAATTCTTCATCAGAAATGATGTATTTAGACAGAAAAGGTTTTGGGTTACATGAACCAGCATTTTGCAGAAAAAAAAAAAAAAAGAAAGATGTTTTGCTGAAAGATTCTCATCTCACTGTAATAGAAATATTGTATAAATTACAAAACTACTGCCCACCGCAGGATTTATATCTCTCTGTATTCTCCAGCTCTTTGTCCAATGTAGTCCTGGAAATCAGATTTCCCACAGTTGTCTTTGAGATTGGTCCTGCCTTGCAGACTTCACTCATTTTCAGCTCCTCATTCCAAAATTTATCTTTTCTTAATTTTATCTCATTACTTAATTTGTAACCATTACATAGGTTCATAGCTAATGGTTAGAATGTCAATGCAATATCACGCTGATAAGATTGACAGTATCAGGGCACATTACTCCTTTCTAAATGTCTTCCCTTACCCTTTGTGAAAATTAATTTATGGCTGATTGGGGATGTCAGGCTCTGCAGCAATGCCACATAGCTACATCATGTTCTGACTCCTGGCCGGCTTGGCTTATTAAAGCCTTTTAAAAACTTGGCATCAACCTGTACTGGAGCTGTGAATCGCTCTGTTGTAGCAAAACAATCTTTCTGTCAATTCTGTTGATTTTCAAATGAGACTGGTCTGATCAGACCTTTCACATATGGAGGTGCACAGCTGGTTCTGTTGCTTTCAAATGCATCCAGAAATATGCCCACTGGGGCTTCATGGGGCTGAAGGGAAAATGTTATCTCATGAAACAATTTTACCTTCTGAGGTGAGATATATCAGCTGGTAGTGACAGCTCTGTAGAAACAACAGAGGTAAAATATGCTACGAAGATTTTCAACATATTCATATTTAATTACAGTAGAGCTTAAATATTATGTCTTTTGAAAAAAAAAAAAAAAACAACAACAAAAAACACCAAACCCCAAAAACTGAGGAATGAATGAATTCACCTTGTTTGTGAACCTTTAAAAGGAAATTGTTGTGGACTGATAAAAGGAGCTCAACCAGCATTTTAGCTACTGCAAATGCTCTTCCACTTTCTACTCTGCACGGATGAGAGATGATGCTGGATCTGCTCCCTGCTGCATTAATTGCAGGATTATTATTTAAGCACAGTAGCTTTATTTTCTACTGTTGCGGTCACAGTGTAGGCTGAGGTTATTTTCCAAGGGAGTAGATATATGCATGAGTGTGTGTACGTTTACTGGCACGATGTGCATAGTAGGGATGTTAAGGTTGTCTCTTGTACATCTTAATTTACTAATATCTCAGCTTTAGCTAATGTATTCCAAACACTCAGGACCAGAATCTTTGTTCAGCGTTTGGGACCAGGGCCTTGGCAGGCAGCTAAATGCTGAGTAAATATGAAAAGCATATTAAAACAAAGAAAAAGAAATAAAAATACCCCTAACACATCTTGAGCAGGAGGATCTGCTTCTATTCATGCTGCGTCCGTGTGCCTACCGGTGACTCCATGTATAGCAAGAGAGAGGATTATTTGACCAAAGGTAGTCCTTGTTGTTTAGAGAGAAACAGGAATGGAATTTCTGGGCAGACTTTATGTGATTCTTGATCTTACACTGAAAGACCTTGAACTCACATCACTGAGAGATGGGACGCCATCCAGATGGACCCAAACAAGCTTGAGAAGTGGGCCCGTGTGAACCTCATGAGGTTCAACAAGGCCAAGTGCAGTGACTAATCCCTCTGGCATCATATTGTTGTCTTAATTTAGAAGTGAAATTAAACTCTTGATTGATTAGTGATTCTCTGGGAATCTTTAACTTGAAGAATTGATAATATAATTCTCAATTTATTCACCTCTGCACATAAAGTATGGGCACACGGTTTTCAGAGTACCCACAGGGTCACTGATATGCTCTAATGTATATAAGTGTTTTTTTTCAGAAGTCATGAGATGTTTATTCTCAGGGTGATGAAGGAGAGGGCACCTATTACTGTTTAAATTCTTAAAAACAATATATTGTCCTTCAGTAAATTGCAGGAATATTGGTAAACATTAATGCTGCAACTTGGAATATGCAGGTTACAAAGACAAACTTGAATTCTGCCTCATAACTACGGCTCACATCCCAGGGTTTAGCTTACACATACTTTAAGCAATTTCCCCTGAAGGAAGAGATTCTCATTGTCTAACTCCTACAGGATGAATGGCTTGTTGTGGTGCAGTTTGACAGATCCCTCACTCAACCTCTTATCTGTAGCAGTACAAGAAATGTTTCGAAGTCTAATATGGAGGCGGCAGGTAGACATTAATGAACTCATGCTACTATTTCAGAGAAGCATGACAGCTTACAGAATACTTGCTTTCCACAGGAAGGTGTTCTTCATAAAGCCAGAACCAACTTAGCTTAACTTTCTTTGACATGGGTTTTGCCTTCCTCCTTGGCCTCCCAGAGACATTTGTCCTGCAGGTTGATGTTGCCAGTTCTTCTGTTGCTTTGGGAAGCAAAGGAGAGTGTATGGCCAGGAGACGAAAAGCAGACTTTGGAAAGGGATCCTTCTAGAAGAGGCTGGAGTGGAAGGACAGTTTCCAGGCACTCTGGCATCACAGCTTGCACAGATTAGCAAGTTTCTTCTTGTTCTTGGAGCTTCCGTTTTGGTGTTTCAGGGCAAATTTAAGAGACTGAGGAGTTTCTTTTTCATGCGGATGACAGATGGGTAGAGGCAAACAGGTTGTAATGGAGGAAAGACATGACAAATGAGGCAGCTAACTTTGTTCTCTACAACTCTCCTTCGCATCTAAAAAGCATAGTAATTCACAGAGCAAATGTAATGTAGTTCCCAGTGTATTAGTAGGGAAAGTGCATAATAAAACAATGGATCTGACTGGAAAGGGGCAATTCCACTTCACAGTAAGTTCAGAGGTTTCAGAACAAAAGGAATAAAGCTTACAAAGTCAAGCTGTCTATCTTTTTGTTTAATCTTCATTTCTCTGTTTATCTGTTACGGATAACTTTTGAGGTAGTAGGCCAGTTTCAAACAAAATTAACAGAAGAGTTAAGGTATCAAAACTGTGACATTACATTATATTGAGCTGGATAACAGAAAGAGTCCTTACAAGTAACAGCAGTTAACACACCACTTTTCATCTACTTTGACGGTCCAAAGATCAAATCGCTTTACATCTACTGCATGCAGCACTGGTATGTATGTATTCTACCAGTCAGCTGGTAGGAAATCATACAATACCATAGCTGTCTGGTCTGAATAAATGAAATAACTGAAAGAGCAAGCTGCAGCAGTGCAGCCAGTATATAAAATGCCAGTATATTTTTCTAAACAGAACAGTACATATAAATGTCTTTTAAAATAATTTTAAAATTAACATAAATGTCAATGCTGAGTTTTAATTTCACTCATAGTCCAGGCATGATGAGATGAGCATTAAATTCTATGGACTGTGGATTGCAGTTCTAGTTTATTTTGACTGGCAAACTAGAAAACAGAAACCGCTGACTAAAATTTAGACAAGTGCCAACTGCACATTAAAGTTTTAGATGTAGAAACCTGCTTACTAAAGCTGGGTAAGGATTAATAAACCCTTTTTTACAAGACACATCCTTCTTATTGGTCTCTAAATAACAATTTTACATAGTTCACCATTGTGTCGTTTTAAAGAATTAGTGTTTAAAGCATAAGAAAATGTTTTGCTTTCAGAATGAGGAACATTTCTTTCTTCAGTGCTTGTAGAGAACAACAGATTTTTTTATTAATTATTTACAAACCATTTATAAGCCAGGATTTTCAAGCCTTAAATGGTTAGAAAATACTGTTGAACAACTTCTTTTACATCCTTCTGGTATTTCACAGGATGGATACAACAGACAGATCCATGCAAGGTGCTTTGTTTCTCATAATGCCCTTCAGTTCTTATGAATCTGATCTAACTTCAGAATGACAAGGTCAGAGAGTCACTGAAAGAGGTGCAAGTGAATTTTTTTGCCTCTCTCACCTTATCTGTACATTTACTGACTGGCAGAGTATATCTGGAAGGCTGTTGTTGATAGAAAATAAACAGTGTAATCTTACAAAAAAATTACTGATTTTAATTTCAGAATGGATTGTATCCCGAAAAAAGNACTGATTTTAATTTCAGGATGGATTGTATCCCGAAAAAAGGTACCAAAATCTTTTTTATCTTGAGTCACCATTATGTTCCAAGAGTGCACTAAGTGCATGCAAGTAGTCATTATTCCCTGTTGTGAGGAGATAGTCTGAAAAACACATATCACTATCTGAGTTCCATCTGCACACTCTGCAAATCTCAAAGGCATTTTTCAGAGGCACCAGGCCGGCACTGAGAAGGTACTCTGACACAACATAAGGAGTGGTGTCTGCTCATTGTCTCTGAACATTGCCATGTGTGTGTTAATGAAAACCAACCAAATAAATTGGTGCTCATATGTTGCCATTGAAAAATAGACCAAAATTTCACAGAATCATTGAAAACCTCTTTGTCTTCCAAACTCCTGTTCAAGGTCAAACTTGTTTCAAAATTAAATAAGGTTGATGAGGCCTTGGGCAAGTTTTGAATGTCTCCAAGGATGGAGATTCCCAAACCTCTCTTAGAAGCCTGTTCTAATGCTTAACCACTCTCATTGTGAATATGTTTTTCCATAAGTCCAATTTTTGTTGCTATAATGTCTAAAGTCTTTGCACAGCAAAAGGGTGCACCTCCTAAAAGTCTGGCTCTATCTTCTCTGTAGCTCCCCTTCAGGTACTGGAAGACTGCAGTTGCATTCTCCCTTGTGCATGTTTTCTCTTGACTTAACAGACCGAGTTTCCTCTGCTTCTCTTCATTGCATGGAGACAAGGGGCTCCAGGCCCCAAGTTGTCTCCCCACTTCGTTGATCCCTCTTCTTTATTGGGACATTCAAAACTGGATGCAATACTCCAGAAGTGGTCTCACAAGTGCCAAACAGAGGGTAATAATAACTTTACTTGCCCTGCTGGTTACCCTCTAGCCAATACAGTGCCAGATGTGGTTGGCCTTCATTGCTGGCAAGGCACAATGCTGTTCAACCTCCTGTCTGCCAGGACTACCTTGTCCTTTTTTTGGGGGGTTGCTTTTTAGCCAATAAGTCTCCATCCTGAAATATTGCACAGAATTATTCCATTTCAAGTGCAGGACTTGACATTTGCCTTTGAACTTAAGTTCTTGTCAGCCCATTCTTTCACCTTTTTGAGGCCCCTTTGATGGTAACCCTCCCCTCCAGCTTATCAACTGTTACCTGCAGTTTGGTGTCTTGCAGACTTGCTCAGAGTGTGCTCTGTCCAATGATCCAGGTCATCAGTGAAGGTGTTAAGCATTAGCAGCCCTTGAGAAATGCCACTCATAACGGGTAACTAGTTGGTGTTTGAACTAACTAACCCTTTAAGCCATGGTCCACTGTATTTTACTCATTTTGTAGGTTACCCATTCAGTCCATATTTTGACAGGCTGGCTACAGGTTTACTACGAAAGAATATGTCAAAAGCCTTCCTAGAGTCAAGATAAATGGCATCTACTCTTTTGTCTTTGTTTCCTGAGCCAGTCACTTCATCTCAGAGATCTGCCCTTCGTAAATCCATGTGGGTTGTTTCCAATAACCTTGTGTCCTTCAAATGCCTGAAATGGCTTCTGTGAAGACTTGTTCCATGACATTCCCAGGGACTGATGTGAGGCAACTAGACCATGGACCTTTCTTCTGGAAAAAGGAAATTATTTTGCATCTTCTTGCCTTCTGCTGAGGATGAATGTAAAGTCTGCCTTTTTCCAGTCATTGAGGACATCTCATGATCACTNGTGATGTCTGCCAGAGTCCTCAAAGCTCTCAGATGCATCCTGCATCCCAAGGTCTTGTGTGCATCCTGCTTGTTTTCAGGTAGTGCCTAATTCTAGTTTCCTTTATTATGGTGGATAGCACTTCTCCAAACCTTGTGCAGTACCTTTGACCCCTAGATTTTTCTGTGGTAGACCCTGGATATCTCTGATCCAAGTGAAACAATGATGCTTACATATCTACAACAGAGACTAACACTTGAAAATGTCAAATTTTGACTCTTTATTTTTTAAAAAACTTCTACTTGATGAGAAAATTGTATTTACAGCACGGTGGTATCAAATAGCATGACTATGCAGAAGAAGTAGTATTAGCCTATGAAAGTGCAATGGATTTTCTTCTATCCTTATCCAGTGCATACTGCCAGGGAAATGAAATCTTCTCTCATGTGACCTGAAAATATATCAGTTTTATACCTAACCGTAGTCTGCACACACACAATTCCAGGAATAATGATTCTAATAAATCTACCTTTCATTAATAAGTGATGAAGGTTGCTTTCATAGTACATCTGATATAACTCTTTCCTGAAAGTAAATACAACCCTTCACATCCCACTGCCTTTTTCTATCTGTGTTGCCAGTGAATGGTTCTGAAATTGTTATATGGCACTGCTAGTACCAACAGCATTTGTGGAATGAATGGAGGCAGGTTTTAACTAACCCATGTGGACTTGAATGTCCTTGTTTTTCTTGTTATTGTTGTTTTTTAATCAGCCGTTCCACAGGCAATTCCAGATCCTATAATCATTTTCAAATCCCACAAAAATGCTTCACAAGTTTATTCAGAGAAGACAGATGCTGGGGGTGGAGGGGGAAGAAAAAAAAAGTTCCTAGAAGTTCCTAAAGTTCCTTCCTTATCTGTCTGGAAAGGAGTTGTATTTTTTGTTTTTCCTTTTTTTTTTTTTTTTTTCACTTTATTTTAAGATGTTTTTACCAATGGAACAGCCATCACAGTTATTTCATAACCTAACATTTTTGCATCAGCAAGTTTCTCCTCATTTTGAGCCAGCATTTAGTTTTTC
>RSEF01000001.1:207941225-207960012 GCA_003993805.1 Himantopus leucocephalus | reverse complement strand
TGAGTAGGCCACATCTATTAAGAGATACTTAAGCAAGGATACTCAACAGTTTCTAGAAGGACACAAGTTCACAAATCTAGTGAACCATGAGGTTCATTTAAAGCCTTTGTGTCCTTCATAGTTCAATGCAGATCTCTTGAAGCATTGTAAGCACCATCAAAAAAAGTTCTCTCTGTTTGCTCACACCCTATTTGCAGGTCTTTGTATGTGCTTTCTACATTTTTCCCTGTTTTTGGAAGGAATTGTTTTTGACAGTCTACTCCTCAGGATGATTAGCAGCACATACGAAGCAGTAGCAAACCACCAGCTCTTAACTTTTATTAAGAAAATAAATTACCCTAGAAGGTAGGTTAGCATATACTGATAGAAAACATCAATCATAGTTTGTTCAGAGGAAGACAAAGTGCAGATGAGTGAGACACACTGGAGTATTTTGTGATGAGGAGAAATGGAGGTTGATAAGGTTTGTTTGATGCTTCTAGGAAGAGAAGAATCCTGAGAGCAGCTACAGCCAAGATCCGTGAATTATGTGAGTTTCCTACTACACTGCTTCCAGAGGGAAAAAGAAGAAATGAGGAGGAGAAAAGTCAAGGTCCCACAAAATGGTGAGACTAGAGTTCACAGCGTAAACCACTGTGAATTGTAACTAAAGGATAAGTCCAGTACACAGGTCTTCCACCAGCTATGTGACTTGTCGGGATTTCTGGAAAGAACAGGATAATTCAAATTGTTTCTGCTCTAAGATGCATCTTTGCACACACAGTCCATCTGCTATAACCCTGCCCATTTTACCAGGAGCAAAAAACGCTTCATTTTGCAAGTTTATTTTCCCATTCATGCAATGAACTTGGTGGGTCTCAGTTCCGACTTATACCTTGCAAAAACAACATGCTGGATTTGCATTATTCACCAAACTGCAGTGAAAACAGCAACTGCGTGGGCCAAGATGACTGACAAAACTGGTATGTTCCCCACCAATCAGGACTGAGTTACAGCGATGGGACAATATTTATAAGAAGTTAGCTTTGCTGCTGCATTATAGATAAACCCTGAATTTCATTTTCCAAGTATCACTCTGGCACTACCCTCTACTACTAAAGTCACACAAGACTTTAGAGAGAAATGTTATTGCCTCATGCATTTTTATATGCAAAACTCATTCAATATAAAATATCACACGAGTCATCCCACAAAATTAAATGGCTATATTAAATGGTTCAGTGATCCTTGTAGAAAATTCCTAACAAGATCCTGAATGGTTTAAGATTTAATTCTATCAGTTATAAGACTGTTTCATTTTTTATCTTGCTGGAAATGTTATTTTAGAAACAGCAACGTTTATACACCAAAGCTATGGTTCCACTTTTTCTAGTAAGATCATAAATGTCCTGTTTGTTTCCAGCTGCCTTTCAAATAATCACAGCATACTTTGCTTGCCTAGTATTTTTAAAATTGTGAATTGAAAACTTGTTATTTGAGAAATTGTCCCCAGAATGACAGGCTGGCTTTGAATATGTTTTGTTTCATCAACATTTAGTGAGAGAAAGAGGAAGAATTCTCTGCACAAACACAGATCAGGAGAATACATAAAAGAAGAGCAGTAGGAAAGGAAGGAGTTTGTAAGTGCACTGTGAATACAGACACAACTCACCTTCCTTTCTTGTCAAACAGAGCAGAATAAGAAATAATTGGCTTACTTTGTACGAGAAAAAAAGAGCTCAGTATTAAGAGTTCAATATTAAGAAATTCTCACAAGCCTACGAATGGTTAGATAATGTAGGCAGCTGCTGCAGGATGCTGCAGAATCAATATTATTGGAAAAGTTCAAAGTAACGTTTAACACTCTTCTATCTTTGATGGGTTGGGAGAAATCAAAGTGCCTCTGCCCATTCCGGTTTGAATGCTAATAATATCATTACTTTTCGAATGCTAATGACAGAAACAGCACAATACAGATGAGGAATGATCATCTTCCCTCAAAAAAACTCAGAGTGCCCAAGTTGCGGTCAGTGCCAAGAAGCCTGACCTAATGCATAGAGCCCCTGCCAAAATTCACAGAGCTCAGGGCAGGGCGATGGACAAAAGGCTGGATGATGAAGGGTCAAACTACAGGGAACAATAAGTAAAAAAAGCAGCATGGGATACAGAGGAGAAGGAGAAAAAGGAGAACAAGATTGCATTATACAAGGTAGTGTTGCTTTACTGGAGTTCATATCAGTTTCTGGATCATTTGGCTCATTCTTGAACATTTTTAATATGGTGCTATATCACAGCTGATAAGGGCTTATATAGCATCTGGAAGTGGTGAATTTTGGAGAAGATAATGGCATACTTGGGTGGGAATAGGGTTCACATAAATGAGATGAGATACAAAATGTACACTGAGGCTGGAGGAGAGGTGAGAGAAAATAGGCGGGTCCAAACGAAAGCAGTGAGATGTTCAGGACTCCTTTCAACCCTCAAATTCCTATGCCAAAAAACTCTGAAAGGTCATTGGGGCACAGCTGTATCACAAATGCATTAAACAACATCCAAAAATGTTCTTAATCTGAGCAAGGCGAAGGGCACAACAACATCAGGGAAAGACTACACAGTTGTCTGATGAAATAAGGCCTTTCCTAACTGAGATCAGCTGAACTAAAATCCCAGCAGCAGATTACTGTTATTACATTGCACTTTAACAGAAATGCATTGGGAATCCTGACAGCTGGTCTGTACCATCCCAAGTACAGGCTGGATACTTCACATCAAACATCACTTTCATGACCTTTTGAGAGAGACATAGAAAACACATTAGAAGAAGAAGACAGACCTCCGTGAAATGAGTCAGGCTTGGGAGAAAAACATTGTTCCAAACCGTTTATACCACCTCATATCTCTTCCTTTATTGTTTCTGACTTGTGTATGGTCTCTAATACTTGATCCATGCACAAAGTCTTGGTATTTCACATTGTTTTTTGTAGAGGTAATAGTCCATGTCATCAATTTGAATTTAATTATAATTATTACTGCCACCCTTCCTATTTTTCTCAAGGTACAAAACTATTTATTCACTGACCTCTAGTTAATCTCTCTTTTTTTCTGTGAAATTCTATTTAAAGATATACCTGAGAATTTCAGCATTATGATAACCACACAGTGAAAAACATCAAAATAAAATATTGGGAGTGGGCAATTCACTGTTAAAGAAAGCGAGCAAACTACAGTATAAAACCTTGATTTACTGCCTGCTGTATGTATCCCTTTATTTTGCCAAACTCATATTCAGAAGACCATCCCAACCCAGAGCATGATCTCTGCTTGTCCTTCACAGGCCAGAGGGAGAAGAAGCAGCTCTACCCTGGACTTGCATCACCCATAACACTCTCATCACAGAACTGAGGCACTGGCTGATCCAGGGATTCAGCCAGTTCCTCTGCCAACATCAAAAACGATTGTTTTTCCACAGGCGGTATGGGCCAAATGCATTAATTCTTGTGCTCCTTCAAAGTGCTGAGAGCTGGTGGAAGCCAGAGAGAGGACGTTGGAAGGGTACGAGGCAGAGCAAATTTTCTTTCATAGCTCTGGCTGGACAGCCCAACAAATTTATTGCCATGCTGATGGCCAGATTTAGGCTCACGAAGAAGAGGGTTTTTTTCAGATTAGATCAGAAAATATTGCCTACGTTTTGCCTTCCTCCTCTGAATTTAACGTTGACTGCTTGTGAACTTCTGGGCATATTGCCTTGCTTTTTTAGCGGCACCTCACTCTGCCCTGCAGCTTCTACAGCACAAATACCATATTGGCCTCCCCAGCAAAACATGCTTTGCTTGTTGGATAACTGATGTAAGAGTCGTGTCCCATGAGAGCAGAAACAATGGGTTTGGTTGATTTCATAGTTCTTTCTGACCTCTGTAAAAATGTGTCAAAGGAAGTAATCCCTCCCACAAAATTACTAACAAAATTACTAGGCCATGCTCATTTACTTTAAAGTGAAGTTTGGATCTTCCTTACTCTGGTTTAAATTCTGCTCTGCTATGGCAGCGAGCAGAATGACACTGCTGAGATCTAGTTTTAGTAAGCGACTAGTAAAATCCTTGTAGTGCAGTGCACTGCTCTCCCCTCACCCTCTCTTAACTCTGTAAAATCACTGCCTCTGCGGTTTTACCATTCCTGATCCATGCAGGTAACTTCACAACCCGGGCACCACACAGACTACAGAATTATTCCCTAATGGGAAATTGCATGGGATGGTGATAATTATCTCATCACTTTCATAGGCGTTAACTGGATTCCTGTTGTTATGTTTTAGAAGTTTTTCTATCTTCCTACTGCCCTTCCTATTATACTCTCTTCAGTGGAGCCCTTAAATTATGAAATAACCTGCTGAAATTCATATTGTGATACAGATTTGAAAAGAAAGGCACTGCAATGACATTCATTTTCTGTGTCAGAATATAGTACCTCCAAACTGTAAAAGCCTTAAAACTGCAAATATGAAACAATTTCAAATAGGAACAATTTGTAGCTCAGAAAATGTCAGAAATTTGCCTACAAAAAGAGAAAATTATGAAATCTAAAATATATGTTCATCTGTGATCACAGTTCCACATGTATGCTTGTCAAAGAAAAATAAATCATAAGCAAAAAAACATTGAGTAAGGAACTTAACTTATCCCAGCTCAAACAGACTATTTGGTGTACTGTATTTTTATTTCGTGATTATTTTGTGAAACCACTTGATTTTATTGTATGACTGCTGTAATAAAAACAGCTTTTCCTGATGAATAACATTTGGCATAAATCCAAAACATGACTTGGCCCTTCTTTTTCTAGGATTAAGTGAAAAAGATATAAGCTCTCTGTACTTTGTAACACTAAATGAAAAATGCCAACTTATCACTGGTAATCACTTTGAAAAGTGACCACCTGAACGAAATGAATAGTCTGTGTGACTACAGATTCAGCATCATTATTCAAGGACAGGAGAATGAGAGGAAGAGATGTCTTCAATCTTATGTAAACAAACAAGAAACTGAATATGTCAGAGATGCCAAAGGAAGAGATGGGACTGCCTTGTCTAAAAGCCCCAAGGTGCAGTTAAGACCCTTAGATGATTTAATATCTTCCCCTGGAGAGAGGGAGCTGACTCCATCCAGATACTTTTATTCTCTCTCCCTTTCAGACCAACGTACCCTCACAAATAAAACAGAGGAGGGAGTGGAAAGGGGAAGCACAGTACAGTTCTGCATTATAGAAGATGTTGGCCACTGAATTGGTGTGGGGTGATAATTTCTTTGCCCAGATAAAATCTGTGGCATTAGAAATCTGAAGCATTTGGACAGAAGAAAATAACCCAATTCCGAGAAGGAGGCAGGAGTAGTTGTACGAAAAGGTTAGCATGGTGCAGGCAAAAATTTTGGCAGAGGTACATGGAAGGAGGGATTGTTTTGAAGTCCACACATGTGGTAAAGGTTAGTGAAAGAGAACAGGCACGGGATATTTAATTAGAGGAAGTTTGAACTGGGAATTTATCTCACTCTCCGTTTATGCATTACTGGCTTTTCAGGTTTCTCTTTCCCCGTGAATATCCATTCGCATTTTCCCAGTTCACCTGCATTTTCCTCACAATTACTTTCATCTTGCTATGACCTTCACAGAAGTGCAGATGCTTAGTCTTCAGAAAATATCCATGTGTACTATCATCTGCATATTTGCATGACATGTTATTTATGTCCTTTCTCAATATGTTCATTCAGATGTTAAGTCCAAACACAAAGGTGACCTATGTAGCACTTGACAAGACACGTACCATCTGCCTTTGGGATAGATATTTATCATTATTCTTTATGGCTTGTTTCCACCAAGCAACTGTTTTTCAGTTTACATGTCAATATTACTGTCCGTGGCAATATGATGCTACAAACAAAATTTCATGCGACAGTACGCACAGCAAAATCTCATATATTATACCACCTGGCTTCTGTTTGTCTGCAACTTTTGTCATTACATTGAAGAAGTAATCCGTTCTGACAAGAAAGATAAATTCTTTTATTTCTTGTTTTCCTTTCAGTGAGATTAGGGTTCAAACAAGAGCTTCAGGGATAAAACAGCAGTGCCCCAGGAAGAGCGCTGATCTCCTCATTTGTAGCCAAGTGTTCTCATCATTGGGCTGCAGCAGCCTGACTCTCTGTGCTTGCTCTCCTCCTGATCAATTAGTCTTGACTTGACAGATTGCCTGGTTTTGGCAAGAGGCCTGAACTTATCCTCCTCTCCTCCAACACACACTCCTTCCATCAAGGCAATAACGTAATGACTAGGGAAGCCTGGCTGCTGAGTAGACCTCTGCGTTTGATATCCCCCAGGCTGAGGAGCAACCTCTACCTTCCAAGGTGACTGCCTGGACCTTAAATGCAAATTCTGATGTCTTCAGCTTCAGATTAAAAGCAAATCTAAATGATCACAGAAAAGTTGTATTACTTGTGAATTGCATTCTGCAATCTTGCAGAAATCTGTATTATATTTTCTTCTTAATATTTAGTTTTCTTCAAGTGAATTCTTTACAATCCTTAACTATTCTTGCCACAGGCTTTTTAAACAATTCTGTCAATACAATATATGCTCATATTCTCTGGGTAGGACCAATGGAAAAGATTCATTGTTACTATCAGAAGAAGGTATTTTGCTTTCCATTCCATCCTTATTTCTCAATTTTTGGAGCAATTGGTATTGTTGTGGAAAGACAGTCACTTTCTATTGCAACAACTGGACAGAAAGAATGACCCCCCTGCTGCCCTTGAAAGCAAAATATATACCTTTCACATCACTCTTTTTATTCACTACAAACCACAAAGATACAGGAGTAAGCTTGTCCGTATTTGACATTTCTCCTAAAGTTATTTCGTAAAGTTATTTCAGTTTTTCACTTAAATCTACTTAATTATTTATCTGTATAATCAAATCTGCACAATCTCCCCAGAAGACATAAGTGACATAGTTTAGATATGCAAAGGATGCTTAGTTTCTGAGAAAGAACAAAGCCTTTACAAACTCTTCCCGAGAGAACATAACATTGGAGAGAGATCAAAGGAGAAAACCCAATCCAACACTATTGGATTAAATTCTATGTGTAATCTTGCAGTGATATTGCTCAAGTTTCAGCACCAGAAAGGTTTTGTGAATGTTCCCAAGAGAAAAAGAAAGTAACTGGCATGATTTGTTCAAGATATATTCCAAGGGTAGAAATGAGAAGATCTATAATTCGGAGCTTTCTGTGTACTTCCCAGCACTGTTATCCTCCTGGTGTGAGAACTAGATCTAACGCTTATTTGGGGGAGGCAGAGCTGCGATCCTGAAGTAGAGCTGCTTTAAGTTCTTTTCTGGGGATTTTTATGACTTGTTCTTCTGCTTATAGGGATCTGAAGAAACAGTTTCTGTGAAAAAGTTGGTTTGGTAGAGTTATCATCTGAGCATGTTGCCTCCTAACAGCTCTGTCTCCTTTATGTTCTTTACTGGGCTTAGTCAGACTTGTTCGTATTTGTAGATGTGGGAGGGAGTCGCTTTTCCTTGACCACATTCCTTTCCATGTTTGCTTTTTCGTCAGCCTTTTTAGGGGAAGAGCGTGTACCACCCTCCACGCCCTCCCTACCTGTCTGCTGCTTGGAAATAGGAACACCAGTAACTTGTGCATTTCCAATTTCCTACTGTAACCCAACCAGTGCATGTTAAGAATTTCTGCTCTGTGAAACTGTTTTTCATACTATTTTACTAAAGAATTAATAGTTACTGAGTTTATAGAGCTGTAATTGCCGTATCACAGTCCTGTCTTAATCTGTTCATATTTGCTCTGCTGTGAGTGTTTACAACAAGAATGATAAAAACATTATAAGTTCTGACAGGGGACACATTTATTTACTTCAAGTATATGTAAAATGTTTATTTTTACTGTTCTGTCCCAGTTTGATACACAAGGTTTTACATTATGCATTGAAATATGAATGTGCCCCTTGTTGTTTTAGTCTGCATGTGGGAGGTTAATATCCGTAAAGCAAAGTGACAATAAAGGAGCAAAGCAGAGCCCCTGGGACATAAAGAAATATCAATTCAAAATGTAGAGTCTTCTCCTAAAAAATATTTCAGTGGGACATAGAAGACTGCATGAAAAAATAAACATAACACACGTGCTCTTGGATGGACATTTGTGATGAAAATTATTTTCCTTTTTTTCTGGGAGATAATATCAAAAGTATATAATGTCTGCCATAAGGCGTTATCATATTTAATCACATTTCACAAGCTATTGTTTCTGCCTAAAGCAGTGCTTTTCTAGTACTGCAGGCTATTTGGATATGTCTCACAAAACTCTGTGAGATAATGTACTCACTGAGAAGCGTATGCTAACCCTGGATTTGAGCAATTTGATATTCTTGACACAAAAGGACCATTGAATGTCATGAAGAAGTGCTAAAGGATGACAATGCAGCTATATGTTTAAGATTTCCATTTAAGATCATCACAGTTCATCTTCATAATTATGATCTAACTGGATAATATAAACTAGGGAAAGCTGTTGAGTCTTATATTAAATAAAACATGACCAACTTGCCTGGAGAAGCTATGCACTGAAACACATTTTGAACTGGGATACCCACAAAATGTGATAGGGATTTATGGTGAAAGAGTTAAGCAGTTCAGAAATTTAGTCTGGAAAGTCATTCTAAGGAAAGCATTAGCCTGTCAGTCTCCCTTGTTTTCATCTTCAAATTTCATTCTCAGATGAGTGCATTAAAACATTGCTTCTGTTAGAACTACACAATTTAATGCTGTAGATATTCAGATAATGGCAAGTGGATTTGACCTTAAAGAACTTATTACTTCAATCCTCTTTTTATTACACAAGTCATCAGCCTGCTTAATTTCAGCTCAGCAAATCACTACATAAATATATAGTAGGTTTTCTACTTAAACAGAAATGTGTTTTGAATTTTTGAAGGAGAGGCAGCATTTTCTTGATTAGGTTTAATGATATACAGAATCGTGTATGCCAGCTGAATTCCAACAATGAATCTACAGAAATGTAAAGTGGTGTTTTATATATTTTGTATGCAAAACATTATATTAATATCACATTAAGGCCATATAGGCGACTATCCTGAAAAGACATAGAGGGGCCAAAATGCACAAAAGAAATCCATCTCTTTTTTTCTGTAGGTCTTGCATTTTGCCTGGACCTGTATTATTTACTTTGATTCCTATTATTTTTTATAGAAAGTAGTTAAATCTCTTGTGAATTTATTATCCATATATCAGAGGATATAGACATTTTATGTTGCTTACACATATTGACTATGCCATCAAGCTTGGATAGATCGGTTCAAGCCTCTCTGTGTCTCCCTGACACAGAGGTTTATGGTATTCCCAGCTCTAAGTGTTCAAAAAATGTGAGTCAGACTATTAAAAAGTCACAAGACTGGCCTAGAACAATGATGTAAAAACCCCACATTTTTGGGTTGCTTTTTGTTTGTAATTTTCAACTCTTTATGGAATACTCAAGTAATTTTTTCAAGTTTCTGGAACCATGGAGGTCAGAAAGCAGAGAAGAGAAAACAGGCGCTTGAGTGGGAGGACTGGAGATACAGCTGGCAGTGATGATTCAGTCCATATGTGGATTATAAGACTTGATGGAATGAAGAGGCTTCTCAGAAGATTTGCAGACAGACCTTGAACAAGAAGATCCAAAATGCCAATTCTTGGAGATAGAATTAAATTTTGACCTTCAGTCATGGTGTAGTACAAAAAGAAAGCAATGTCAGAAAAGATATAAAGGAGATATCCAGGAATCAAGGCCCAGAGAGGGTGACATGTTCAAGACTGAAAAAGACGGTACAAGAAAGCCTAGGGACTAATGGAATGACCAGCAATTCTTTAGCACTCACTGAGTCACCAGAAGGTGATGCTATTCCACTTGTTCTTCACAAAAGAAGAATAATGTGGCAAAAGCCACGCTGACAAGACCGAAACCTGAAATGAAGTTAAGAAATGGATACTGTGACTGTGCTAGCTGACTACGGCAGCATACTGTATGTGCTGGTTTCAGCCTTGGGTCTGACGTTCCTAACTGCTATTTGGTAAATATCTTCAAAATGATGGATGATATACCAAGAATTAAAACTGAGAAAAAAACTACCAAGAATTGGGGGCCTTATTCAGTTGACACTTGCATTGGAGCTAGCATCCTGCTAGCACTTTGTAGTCCAAGGAAAGAGAGACAGGCAATTCTAAGGACTGTTTAAATCCAGCTGAAAGGAAATACCTAAAAGGATGGATGGATGCCCTACAAGTGCCTCTTGTCTGCATTGACAAGAGATGACTAACTCAGATGTAGTTGTCTGTACCTACCTCTGAGGTTGCTTTCTACTTAGGACAAGGGCCAGGTGCTAACTAAGAATTTCCAAGATAAAATCAGTACAGTACTCTTATGATTTTATGAGCATCACACAGTCATGTTTCCTATTTAATGAAAGTTATTAATCTTTGCTGTTCGGTAGCAAGATGGATGTGTCGTAGTCTATGCGCGTGTTCTGTATCTTCCTCTTCTGTAATAGAAGAATTAGAAAATTGGTAGGGTACTCAAACATGTTTTTCTTTGAGAAGTGATCAATGAATAGTTTACTTTGTCAAGAAAATCTCCTGTGAGATTTTTTCACAAATTTTCCACTTTTTTGAGCCGAGGCATGTTACAAAATTAATTTATTACTTTTGGTATACCTAACAGAGATTTTGTTATTTAAATTTTAGCTTTGTCATGAAGTTTGCCCTGAAATAACCAGGTGGCCATAACATAGTCTTTGTTTGTTGTAAGCCTGCAAAATGCAAAGTGAAAAGAATTTTATTTTCACACCAGATTCAACAAGAAAAATTGCCAGAAGGAAAGCTCTTCTTCAGAACATACAGCATAAGTGGTGGCTGGTACTGTTTAGTTTAAATTTCTTCTTGATGAATGGCTCCAAATCATATCATCTCAGATGTTACAAACGGTGTTATAAAAAGGAACAGAGCATCCATCTCTTCCCGCTGAAGAGCACCGTATTTGAAGTGTTTAAGTTTCTACCAATGCTGGGTTAGATTATTTTTTCTTTGAACTGACTTGCAGCATGTTAGGGGTGCAGTATCTGACCCCTGGCTGCTGGACCTACAGGGGAAGACCTAAGGACAATTATACCCCACAGATGGACCTGCTTGCTGGTAAATCCAAACTGACCACACTTTTCCTCTGCTGTGTATGTCCTTCAGTGCTGGGTAGCCTGATTCTCATTTTGCAAATGGAAGTATCTGACTCTGAGGAAAACCTTTCAATTAGCAGCTAACCTAAGGGTGCTCTGGAGTGCTCTGTTTTTATCTTTTTCCTTTTTCGGGGAGAGCTGGTTACTTCTCAACCTTTGGGATTACCTTTATTTTGGTTATTGCTGTCTTTAACTTGTTGGGGGTTTTCTAGTCTGATTTTTTGTTGAATACGTGAAAATCTTTTTTTGGATTCGTGAATATGGTTAATTTTCTACAGTCATTAAATATGATAGCTGAAATTGATAGCACAGCAGATATATTTTGAAAGAAGGAAAGAAAAATTGGGCAAAGTATATTCTCCCTTTCCTGCACTTTTTCCTGGTAATCTTCCCACTGGCAGGCATGGAGATTCTTTACCTCCTGCCACAAACCTCTGGTGTATTCCACTGTCCTTTCTTGTTCTCCATTGTAATGAGCATGCTCCAAGGGATCTGTGTTGTGGTTTTGACTGCTTCACTTGATATTGATGCATTAACACATTTGTCAGTGCTGTTTTTGAGAGGTGGTGGGACTATTGCCCTATCCACGCCCCCCACCCCCAGTAAATCCAGATCTGCACCAAACCCATCCCCCTCACCACCTTGCCCAAACCAGCCTTCTGGAACCTAACTGGCAAAGAACAGTTACCTGATATGGAGATAGAGAGAGAGGACAGTTTTTTAGTTTTACTACTTTGAATACATTGTATAAACTTTAGCAACTAGGGATGGTAATCCACGTTAATCATGCAAACATTTTCATGCACCCTTATTGTTGGTTGACTAAAATAAATTTATAATTCACTGAAACTGCTTGACAGCAAGAAGGTGCTTGGTGTGTGAATAACAACTGACATGTCTTCTGTATCAACAAGCAGAGCTGGCTGAGTAATATAGAAATGCATTAGCCAGAAGAAAGTGATCTTCAATTTTTGTTTCAAAATTACCTCCATTTTTTTACTAGATTTGTACATCTAGAAAAGTGTGCATTATGTATTCTGAGAGGAAAAGGAGAAAATGATTTAAGCCAACAAAACATAGTAGTAAGATAACATTAGCATATACACTAGCTGGGAGGAAGTTCGATGGGGAGAAGCTCAGGAGTGTTCAGGCAATGCAGAAAGCGCTGGGCTTTGCTGTTCATGTAGGCAGCAGACACTACTTAGCCTATGTGGCGTTATGGTACTTAGGGTGGAAGACATGCAAAGCAGTGCCTTGAAACTTGCAGGCCTCAGTGATGTAAGTCAAGCAATGAATCAGGATATACTCAAAATGATAAACAAGAACTGATAACATTTTGTTGGTGCTTACTTATTAGCAACTGGTATCAAGCTTTGAACAGTAACACCAGGAAGACAAATGTAATCCCTTTGGTGGAAAACACATATAAGGTTTTTTTTTTTTACATTGTTTATTGTTATTCTAGAGGTTGTCTTAGGCTATTTTAAAATACTAAATTAAGACATTTTTACACACATCATCATTATCACTGTCTTAATGTCCCTTCTTCAGAATATGTATAGCCTTAGAGCAACTAGGATGCTGCATACTCCAAAGACCGAAGGACTTAACTCACCTAAAGAAAAGACCTGCTCTGTTTCATGATTGGTGGTAAGTCGAAAAAAAAGTACTTTGATCTGTATTCTTCGAAGCTGTCTGAAATGTTCTTTTTTGACATAAGATATAGGAAACTACCACACAGAGCAGCTCCCAGCTGCTCCTTTCTCAGACAAGTTTCTGTACTCAAGTGACCAGGCAATCAAGACTAATGTTTGGTATTGAACTCCAAAGGGAGGAACAGACACACTAATGAATCACAGAATCTCCTAGATTGGAAAAGACCTGTAAGATCATCTAGTCTAATCATTAACCTAACACTGACAAGCCCACCACTAAACTATGTCCCTGAGCACTATATCTACATGACCCTTAAATACCTCCAGGGATGGGGACTCCATCACTGCCCTGGGTAATGCGTTCCAGTGCCTGATAACCATTTCAGTAAAGAAATTCTTCCTAATATCCAATCTAAACTTCCCTTGGTGCAACTTGAAGCCGTTTCCTCTTGTTCTATCCCCTGTCACTTGACAGAACAGGTCAACTCCTACCTCTCTGCAAACTCCTTTCAGATAGCTGTAGAGAGCAATAAGGTCTCCCCTCAGCCTCCTTTTTTCCAGGCTAAGCAACCCCAGTTCCCTCAGTTTTTCCTCATAAGAGATGTGCTCCAGACCGCTCACCAGTTTCATTGACCTTTTTTGAATGTCATTGTTCCCCATCATAGGTGGCAGTGCAACTTCTTCCCTCAGTACATCATTCTTCATCTTCATTTTCACCCCATAGGAGATTCAGGCTGATCCTCTCTTTCCACTCGTCCTTCCCTCCGCCTGAGGTCGGCCTCTCCATTGTGCTGGCTCACTGGTTTATGCAGCTGTGCTCCAAAATCATTCCTTGAAATGACCTGGTTTAAGGAAAAAGAAAATGCCACCATGGCCAATTTTCACAAGGAAAAATGAAAAAGTATGCTTTCCTCGGCCCTCTCACACAGACACTATTTTTGTTCTTTTCCCATTCGTATAATCAAAAAAGGCATTCTAAGTGCTAAAAGCTAAAAGTGCTAAGGCTTTTTGGTGAGTTTCTTGAAGCAAAATGACCAAAGCTTATACAACAAATAATAACGCTGGATTGCAATTCATTTGGACAATTACACATAAATACATTAAGGAAAATCACATCATTTCCCAGAGAGTTTGAAACATGAAAAACAGGGAAAATACTTGGCTCAGTAAAGAAATTGCTTATCCAACTCTAGTAGTAACACATTTAAGAGATTAATTTCCTCTGCTGAAAGCTCTTCTGCAATGGTAGAGCTGTCCTTTTCCTCCCCTGTGAAATATGGAAATGGGCCTACAAAGATTTGTGAAAATATAGTACATTCTTTGCCAAGGAAAACATAAGTTGAAAACGTCCTGGTTTTATATCTGTATGGATTATAGCCCATCCCCTCCAGAAATCTATCGTTTGTTATCTTAAAGATATGTGAACTGTAAAGCAAGGTATTGTTCAAATGCATTGTTTAAATGGGACTTTCATTTGTTATGTCACTTTTAAGCTTCTTGAGGGAGTTGGCTGTAAATTGCTATTGGCAAACTTTAAAAGATGGAAGAGAAAAATGTGTTCTTTATTGAGTGTTGACTGTGTGTTTAGCCCTGTGCAACAGAGGGAGCAAAACATACCGTTCCCCAAGAGACATACTTGGTTTATATTAGGTGATATAATACAAGCCCACAAATTTCCTGTAGAACAAGAAAAGGCCTGGCTTCAACAAGGTGTTAAAGTATAGGGTGCATGGTAGACATTCAATTTATAGTGGATCATATCTGCTAAGCGTGGTGGAAAAATATCTATTAAAGAGGGACTTGAAAGAACAAAGGCATAAAGGGAAAAACAGAGATACGGAGATGAGTAGAAGACAAAGACTCCACTGAGGGAACACTTTTCAGTTACCTGAAAGTTTCTTAGTATTAAACTGTTCTTTAACATGCAAAAACATTTCAGATTCTTTTAACACTCTGGTAGTAACTTGTGAGAAATCTCTGTGCTCCACAATTTACACATCTGTTATAATACTGAGCAAAGGGGCACATATTAAAAATGCATATATTTGCATGGATCTGAATTTATTTGTATAAAATTAAAGGGATTTTGGCATGTATATTGGCTTTGAGCCACTCAGGCTTCCAGTTTTGCAATTTCTTCAGGGTTCCTGACTCTCCTTTGCACGTGTGCTGTCTCCTTAATGCCTTGACCTTTCACTCTTACCTTTATATACTCAAGGAACAGCAGGGAAAAACAATGTGGTTAAGTAAGGAAAAATTGACCTGTGGGAGAGCAGTGATTGAGCAGGTGTGAGAAAAGATGAATGATTTCCTGCATGTGAGAGATTTTATTTTTCCTATTTGATTATGTTTTCTATAATGCTGTCCGTCCCCTCTACTCTTTCACCAACGTTGTTCCTCTAAATCACATGGAATTTGATTTCAATCTTCCCATCACAATTTCAGATTTTTGTTGTTCCATCAAGCAGACACAGAACACAGATGCTTTCTCTCACTCAGAAAAATCCTCCCAAGGTTTTCTGAGTGCACCTAACCATTTACCAATCCCTTTTCCCTGTCCTTGGAGTTCCCGGTTTCATGAGGACTCTGTGGGCGAGAGGAGTTCTGGGTTATCTGCAGTGCTCAGACAAAGGTGTGGGTTGACTTTTTAGAGCCAGACGTACAAAGGAAGGCAGCTGCAAATAGCATTATGGTATCATTTCCAGAAGGAGGTAGAATGGTTGCCAGACCAGGGTATCTCTGCTGGTCCATATAATTTTCATATTAGGAAAACCTAATATGAGTAGGTCTGAAATACACTTTATATGGTCTCTAATGTTATTTCTTCTGTGACAGAGTTTCTGTGATAAATTCATTCCTCATTAAAATGTGCACACAAGATACGGCAGGCCAGAAGTTTAAGGATGTTGTTGTTTGTTTTCCTACTTTTGCTTGTAAGGAGAGTGGAAACAAAAGAAGCTTATGATTTCAGGTGTTACTTTGCACTATACAGAGTAGCTACAAATCTTTACATTAAAAATAATCAACAGAGAAGGGCTGAGTCTGCATTACAATCTAATCTGTTTTAGGATTATGAAAGAAAAGACAAGATGAAAGAGCAGTGCAGAGATTTTTGCTCTGCACTGTTTCTGCATAAATGATGTCTATGTCCCCTTGAGCTTTACAGATTTGATGTTCAGGTTAAGGATTTATTTGATTCAAAAAGATCAGAATCAGATGCTGCTATGGTAGGTGGGGAAATCTAGCCACACTGTGGATGTGGGAGCTCTGATGAGCTTTGGCGTCTTTCAGTTGTGTGACATGAATTGTGTCGTGCTGCACAGTGCTCACGGTTGGGAGGGAATGACCTATATCTACATCTCCTGGTGCTTTGGTAAAGCCGTAGCTGTTGCATGCACCATTAATATTGCATAGGAGCAGAACTGAGGAGACATAATCATTTGTCTCATGATTCTGGTCGTTCTGCAACAGCCACAGAAAGCAAGGCCATGCTCCCTGGTGCTTACCCACTAAGGGAATTCACTTGCCTTCTACCCCATTGCCTTCACATAACCTAATGAGCCCAGGAAACCTCCAGCGTGTGACCCAGGCAGAGGTGCAGGTCTCTGGGTGCCGCAGTGATTATTAACCATTAACCACTGAGCAGTGGTACCAGGATTATCCTGCTATTACCTGCAGATACACACGACAAATTGCTGGGAAAGGGGAGGGACTGGTGTTCACTCTTCTGCAATGGTGACTCTTCAAAGTGTCAAACTTTGCAGAGTTTCCCCTACAGCAGTGGGGTGGGTAAGCTCCCATCTTGCCTCAATGCTTCTGGTCTTCAGTGTTGAGGTCCAGTGCGCTGGATGAGACAGTCAGGTGTGGAGAAACCTCGACAAAGGAGTTAAAAGACACAAGAAGACCTGAAGGCCAGGGATGAGGATACTGCATGCCAGTCACAGATCACCAGCTGATCAGTACACTGTGTTCAGCCTTTCTTGTACTGTTTCCATTTGTAACTGTGGCCAAGTTAGGGAAAAGGGCTGGGTTGGTTACATAATATTTTCTTGTGAGGTTTTGAAATTTATCATTCCAGCACAGAACAAAGTCTGTGATTTGTAACATAAACTTAATGAAAGTATGCAAGATTTTTTTTTTTTTTCGAAATAAAACATCCCACCCAAAGTAATTATTAGCTCCTCTAATTTCTGAGAAAGCCAGGTTCAAGGAACAGCTATTCCAGTGCCAGAGCAGGGTCTCAGAAACATCTTCTTTCCTAGGTGCACTGTCCTGGCAGATCTGGGAACTTCTTCCATGGTCACCTGGAAAAAAAAGTATATAATGTGTGTAAACTACCTGAACTGGCCAGATGGTTTTAGATAGGAGGGGAGAAAACAGAAGATTCATGAACGCCCCAGAGGAGATATCAACTCCTTTTTTTCAGTAGTCCTGCTAATTAGGGAATTAATGTGGGATGTGGGACATTCTGATTAAATTCAGTCTTTTTCTGGAAAGGATTTTTACCCATATTAAGACTGATCAAATTTATTGTAGGATATTCTGAACTAGAAAAGTGTTCTTAATAAAGTTATTTAATTTTATATGAATAATTAAGTATGGCAGGAAGAATTAGAACAGAGGTTTTCCACCTCCTGACAGTGTCTGAATGTCTTTCCCTCCTTTGTTTTGTCTGAACCATGATATTCTTAATTTGCTTCTTTCTCCCCTACTCCCTATTAATATTTCGGGGGCTGGTGGACTCCAGGGGCACTGCTACTTTTGGCCAGGAATCTCTTCCCTGGACAAGGATAATTTTGTATCTTCCTCTCAGATTGTCCCTAGGGAGATGTAATGAGGCACTTCATTGGTAACTAAGAAGCTCCCACAGTTCTCATATTTGTATCTCCGCTTTTCAGTTAACTGTAGAAAATAACTTGTAGAGCGTAAACAGCGTACGAGCATGCCCATGTGAAATCCACCAGGGCTATCATCTAAAAGATACAACGGTTTATTAGCTGAAATATCTGGAGTACTTGTTCCCAAACTGGACTCCCATTAAGTATCTAGATAATGACACTCTTGAGCATATCAACCACCTATGTATAGAATAAGCACCACCATCGTATTGTTAAGACTTCCATTATCCTGAGTGAAATGGAGACAAAAAGTCTGTTATGTCCTTTCTCCTTAGAATTTTTAAGGACAGTTATGATGTTGTGACTCAATTCCAGCAGGGGCAAAATAGCTCGATTAAGATTTCTGGGTCAGCTCCAACTCATCTCCAATCTAAACTCTGATCTTCCTCAAAAAGGTTTAGATTTTGCACTCATTAAATGAGAACCAGGTGAGGAGTTAATTAAGTGAGTTTGCTTTGATAAAGTTTGACTTATTCAGTTTCATGGAGCATAGTCATACAAGTTTTTTTCTCCCCTTGTGTTTCATTTTATTTATCTAGAGTTAAAGTTCCTAAACCAAGGAAAACAATCTTTACATTGATTTCTAATCAATATTTTCTTTGCATCCCTGCAACCAACAGCACAAGGTGACAATGTCATGTTCAAGATAAATGGGCTTTGGAAATGGACTTTTCCTGTATAATTGAAAACAGAGTTACACATTAAAAAAGCATTTGCTTTTCAACATTCTCTTGTACAGGGGAAATTGTCTGGCAGAATGTGTGTAGGTCTGTGTTTCAAAGAGGTAAGTACCTTTCTGATCTCTCCCTAGGTATGCCCCCCTTCCATCGTGCTCTCTGGGAGAGTAATTTGTTGTATTTTTCCAGTTCTTCCAAAGCAGAAAGTTCACCACTTTTTCTTTTCTATGTTTTGGGTTTTGTTTTGTTTGGGTTTTTTTTGTTTTGTTTTTTTTTTTTTTTTTTTTTTTTTTTTT
>RSEF01000001.1:207913181-207941125 GCA_003993805.1 Himantopus leucocephalus | reverse complement strand
TTTTTTTGGGTTTTTTTTTTTTTTTTTTTTTTTTTTTTTTTGTAATGTAATCCAAAACCATTATTTTAAAAACAACTTTTTAAAAATGTGAGAAAAATTCTTTCCGGAAATGAGTTCTAATCACTTTCTCCATTGCAAAACTTTGTGAGAGCAAAGAAGCTTACAGAAGGTTTTCCATTTCTTTTTTACTATTTTAAGCATTCATCTTTTAGAACTGTTACATTATTCATCTGCACCACTTGACTTTAAGGTTGTTTTATTCTTTAACACTATGTATGTTGTACATTAATAATAATGTAACGATTTCTTGGAAGGAACTATTTCAGATTGCTCACATCACTGATATGTATTATGGCTTACCTTGCCACATAGTTCAAATATATTTTGACTTCAATGCTCTGCATGGTTTATGTTCAAACACTGCACAGGTATTAATTTTAGAGCCAAAAGTAGTGTTTTAAATATAAATTGTTAAAATTACCTCTTTCTGCTACTTACAGTATTTATACAGAGAATTTCATATTTTCTCAAATTTTTCCATTTATTTTATACACTTCTTTTTTCAGATATTGCTGTGTAAGGACAATGCAAACAACGAAAGAGAAAGCATCTTGTAGGGTGGCTGTATGGCTAGTATTCTGAGTCATGTCATATTGTTTCTGTTCCCTGAATGCATGAGAGCTCTCCTTTGAACGGGAGAAGGCTATAGACTGGGCAGCTGAGGATATGTTCCTGTCAAGGAGAGTGTTGGCAACCACAGGAAAAGGAAATGCTGTTACAGAAATATTTTCAACCTTTTCCTCTCTTTGGTTGTGTAAACTTTACCTCCAACACTTGGCTTAGACCTTTTATCATGCAAGACCACAGCAATGTAGAAAAGTAGTTGTGGCAAAAGGAGAAGTTGGTAGCTGAAGATCAAATTAGATCAAGATAAAAGCAAGAGCTTGGGTTAAAGAAACATCATCATCAGATTTTATGTCTGCTGCCTTGGCTAAGCATCTTTTTCTCTATTCATTGTTCAGCTGGGAATCTTATTAATGTCATACAGTTTCTGTAAGTCCACATAATGACAGTGGCAAAAAAAATCATCTTTTTAAAAACTGTTTTGAATTTTTGCAGAGAACTTTCTTTGGGGTTAGTGTTGATCACCGCTCTGATATCTGGTGCTTAACATACTATACTCTGATGGGGAGCACATCCTTAAAGTCCTCAATGACTCTAAATTAATTTCTAGGCTTTGGTTTTAATACATCGATAACTTCAGTCCTGTCTGGAACTCAAATCTCAATCTCCATTTTTAAACTATCTGCTAGTTCTTCCAGTCATTACAGCCTATAGAAACAGCCCAGAATGTTGCAATTTCATGGTTTTATATTAAGTAAGAGGTTTCAGTTTTGTCATTTACTCCACAGGAATTATTGCCCAGGTTTATCAAGAATAAATTAGCATGTTCTTAGAACCTGGACCATCACCATCAAGTTTGAAATGAACATTCATGAACCAGTTTTCTGTGTCCTTTTAATATAGTTGTTGAAAGAAGTAATTCTACAGTCAAGTTCCATCCCATCTCCACAAGCTTTATTCCCGTATGCAGATCCCTGGATACCACAGCACTGTGCAGTAAATACAAACATCAGTCTTTTCTAACAGATCTACAGGGTTAGTGTGCATGTAAATGAAATATTTTCCTATCCTTTACTGGTGCAAAAGCATTTATTGCATGACAGAAGAGGATACTAAACAAAGGGGACCCTATCTTTCTCTCTGCAGTTCTGTCTGGAAGATGATTTTGAAGTGGGCAAAGAGAGCAGCAACGACAACTAAACCAAGAATTTGCAGGTGCGCCTGACAGACTGGAACCCACCAGGGAATGGGCATAATACTGATTGCTGCTGTAATTAGCTGGTGGAGAAAAGGTAAATTAATGGCATCCCATTGGTTTTGCTGTCATGCTTGCAATGGTTCTAAAATGTAGGCTATTAAGTCTGATGTGCCTTGTATTGTCCTGAAGTTCCTAAGACTCTCAAAGAAATAAATCTTCGTTTTTGCTCTTGTTAAGGAACAATTCTCCCGGTCTCTTTTGTTATGAAATTATCTTCCCCTCTACTTACATTCTCCAGATCTTCCTGTATGAGCTTTTCTTTTCTGTAAAACCTCAGTTTACCAAGGACTTAGTTTGATTATGGCCTAGTATGGCTCATTTTCAGCACAGGGCTTGGTTTTAAAACTTAAGTAGTACTTCATGTTCAACCACTGTCCTATACTTTGATTTAGCTGTTAATGTCCTGCAGAGAATGTCACTCCCCTATTAAGAGCTTGTGTAATTTTAAGTTGTTATCTCAGATGCATTAACAATGCACAAGGCAGAAACATGATTTGATTGACAGGAGATGTTTTAGTTGGAAAAGTCCTGAACGTATACTTGACAAATGAGCAAGCATGACCCGGAGATCACAGGAGAAAGACAACTGGAGAATGACATGAGATTTTTTACGAGATTGCTTTTCTGATAAAGCCACATTTCAAGCTGAATGATTAGCACTTACTCAGCAAATCACCATGCACTGACCTTGGCAGTATCACCGGGGTCAGATTTGCATACACATTCACATGCATGAATAATTCTCAAATTTTCCATTACATTAGGCACAAACAGGTTTCTTTGCTCTATCATCATGCATGAATGTCTTCTCTTGCCACCATATTCCTTTTGAAAGGAAAATAGTGGGTTCGCCCTTACAGTAACTCAGCACACTGGTGCAGTATCACCAATTCCCCTCCTTCTGTAGTTATTAAGTAATGGTAAAACAGTGATCATCCACACTTGGGATGTGGTACCACCTGCTTTTGGATCATTGTCATTGATTGACACTGAGCAACTCTAAGAGCTTGATATAGCCTGTCCTGTTATCAGGTGTTAGCTGTTAACACTAATAGTTGTACCAGAACAGCAATGGAGAAAAAGCTGGATTCTTTCTGCAAAAATAAGATGGGAGATGGAGAATAATCTTTCTTTTGCTCATACTCAGCACTTCGCAACATCTGGATAATACCATATTCTATAGCAAGTGGCATATTCTATAGGCAAAACTCCTTGTTCTTCTAATGCCTTCTCAAAGTTTTTGTTTTCAAGGTGACTTAGCTCTTTAGCATAGTCACTTAACTTGTTACTAGAGTTGCACAGAAAATGGAAGTCCTACTTCTTGAAAGGTTTTTTCAATTTTTAGATATAGATTTGGTTCAGATCTAAACGAAACATGATCATCTGCAAATTATTTATGTAGAAAAAAATGTTACATTACAACATTTTTTTTTTTACTTTATAACAATGTTTTATTATTTACACAAATAGTACAAACTCATCTGCAGGCTTTTATTGAAATATGGTTTAACTGCTAAAAATTGAAATATGTTGCTCTAAAGTCTATCAAAATGGAACTAAAACCTAGGGAATGATTCAGCTGACCAGTCAACAGGTGTTTACTGTACACTGCTGAGTGTCTCAACCTAACGCATGTTTAAGGGTAAGGATTAGAGACCCAGAATTTCAGGCGGTTCCTACACATATGTGAAATTCTTTAATATATCCTTCCTGATTTCCCTGCCACTATGGGATGACACAAGTCTGAAATAAATCTTGTATCGTATTTTCCAGTCCTATGGAATGTGGCTGTCTTAGCTATTAATATCAAACAGGAATAATTTGGGATTTTGTGTCCAAAACACAATTTTGAAAAAAAAATTACACCATTTGATTCAGAAATTCTCACGTTTAGCTGGAAAATGAGTCTATTGAAGATTTTTTAAACAGCTTTAGCAGTTTTTTGTAATTTCTACTCCTTTTCCGCACTTCCTAGTCCAGAAAATACAATCTTTTCAATAATGCCATTTTTAATGGCATTGCTTATTGAGACTAGTAAACAGCATGATGTCTATGCTTGGATACCTCATGAGGAAGAATTTTAATATTCAGAAAAAAATTTATTCACAGTGAAGTTTTCTGTTTGTTTCCAGTTTTGACAGCTGAGACTGAAGTCCTCACGAGAGTGCTGCTGCAGCTATTAACTGCAAGGGGTATTCAGCTCAGCAAAGAGGTTTCTGCATTGATAGTGCAAAACAGATTTCAGATTTTTGAATTGTATATAGGATCTCATATTCTATACCATAGAGGAAGTTGTATCGGAAGGGACCTCTGGGAACTGTTTGGTTCAACTCCTGCTCAAACCAGGGCTAACTTCAAAGGGATGTCAGGTTGTTCAGGGTCTTGTGATGAATAAAGATATCACATCCTCTCTGGGTCCCTCTCCTAGTGTTTTCCCTGTTAATATTCTTTTTTCCTTCTTCAATCAAATTTCCTTTGTTACGGCTTGTGATGGTTGCCTCTTCTCCTTTTGCAATGTCTTGACACAAAAAAAGGTGTGAACCCCATTTCTCTGTAGCCTATAGGTAGTTGAGGGCAGCAACTAGATTCCCTTTCTCTCTTTCTGGAGAAGAGGAGGCTGAGGGGAGACTTTATCACTTTCTACAACTACCTGAAAGGAGGTTGTAGAGAGATGGGAACTGACCTCTTCTCCCTAGTGACAAGTGATAGGCCGAGAGGTAATGGGTTCAAGTTAAGCCAGGCGAGGTTTAGGTTGGATATTAGGAAAAATTTTTTCACTGAAAGGGTTATCCAACATTGGAATAGGCTGCCCAGGGAGGTGGTGGATTTGCCATCCGTGGAGGTGTTTAAAAAAAGGGTAGACGTGGTANTGATTCTATTCTCCTCTTCTCCATGCTGAGCAGCATTAGTTCTCTCAGACTCTCCTCTGTCATGTGCTTGAGCCCCTGGACCAGCATGGTGACCCGCTGTTGGACGCTTCCTTTCTTGCTGATCCACACTTCTGGAGCGCCACAAACCGGACACAGTATTTCAGATGAGGCATTACAAGTTCCAAGTAGATGGAAATAATCGCTTTCCGTGACCTTCTGAGTCTACTTTTTCTAATGCTGTGTTTTTTGCAGCTACTTTTGTTTGCTGCAAGAGCATACTGCAGGTTACATATTCAATTTGTTGTCAACATGGACAGGTCATTCTCAGCAAAGGTGTTTTCTAGCCAGCTGGAGCCCAGACTGTATTGTTGCGTGAAGTTATTCTACTCCAGGTGGAAGAATTTCATTTGCCTTAGCTGAACTTCATGAAACTTCTCTCAAGCAAGTCTTACACCTGAAAGTCATCCCTAACTTCCAACATATCAACCTACAGATAATCTACATGGGAATTTGGTTCATCAGGTAGCTGGCTCAGAACACAGAGCATGCAACTGTGAAATTTCTAAACAATTAAGCAAATAGATTCACATAATAGAGAAACTGCTGTGTGTATGGTTAACAAAGTCCTTAGTCTGTGGCCAGCCTCCCAGCACAGCAGAAACCTAAGCAGTATTTTGAATACTTGGGACTGTTTGTTCGGGTTTTTTTTCAACATTGTAAATGGTACTATCCGAGAAAATAACTTCATTCACTTATATATATTAGAAGCTATAGCATTTGTTAGGGTAAAATCTGGTATTTAAGCAGCACATTCACTATAGTCATCTTTAGAAGTATATTGTAGTTTTCAGTGTATTTTGTAGGTCCACATAGCAAAAGTATTTTTCTTGCACCTTTTCAATTTGCTGAGTTTGTGATTCCAAATTTTTCCTGCCTTTGTCATTTTTGTAGGTCGTGCTTTAACCTACATCAGTAATGTTTGCACAGCACGAACAGTGCTTGCTGTACCTTGACTTATCACATTCACTTCCACCATTGTCAATTCAATTGGACAAGAAATGTTTATAGCCTTTTGGAAGGTCAGGTATGATTCAAGGAGGAATTTCTTACCTTGTGAGAGATGCTTTTTTCTATAACCTGGTCTCATACAGTTTCATCTGATGCTATAGAATTCACATACACCAGTCACCTACCTCAGTGTAGCTGCATGCTATCTTGTTCACACACAAGCACTACCTATGCTATATTTATAGCTGAAACCTCTGTTTTATGAAAAAGATCTTAATACTCTCATGCACTAGTGTAATTATCATCTGCAGAGAAAGGGAGCAATCTATGTAAACTTTCAAGTAAGCTGTATTCTCATGCTTCAGAAAAAATAATCTTGTCATTCAAGTGGTTGCTTTTAAACAGTTGACTCCAAGGATAAAAAGTATTCAAGGCTTATATGAGCTTGGAAGAAAGTGTGTAGGAGGGATCAAGGGAAGGAGGTCACCCTCCTTGCCAAGTTATGGACATGAGAGAGAACGACAGTCCCAGCACAATATATCACTGCGTGGATGCAATGCAGCTATCATATGGAAGCAGCATCACTGCCACCACCAATAGTTGCACAGATCAAAGCTGGTGGATATGTCCTTGAGTGTTTCGTTTTTCTTCTTTGTAGAAGAATGTCTGATCAGTGTTGCCTATGGTCCAGAAGAAATACTGTGATATCACTGAAAGGATTGTGGGCACAAAGAATAAGGATAAAAGATCAGAAAAAGAAACTAAAGAAGATGTTCAAGCCGGGAGCTGCAGCAATGGGGTCATGTTCTGATTTGCCTTTAGGGGATTAAAGTCTGGTCTTTAAAACTCAGAGTTTTGTATGTACCTTGAAGACCAATTGGTTTCATTGCCATTTAAGTTGGATGACTGCACAAACTCTGAAGTATTGTCAGGTTAGGGGGTCACCCTTGCTTTGAACTGTACTGCAGTCTGTCTGCAGGTATTTTGCTGCATGTTTACAAAGAAAAAGGCAGGGTCCAGAAGTTAAATTTGAAAGGTATAGAGAAAATTCTCCCAATGTAATTGCATATCAAACTGTTTTTTGTTGGGTATGTAACAGATTCTTAACACTGGGAGGATACATGACTCCAAAATTTATTTTTGTGTAAATTGATGTAATCCTGATAGAACTTGCAGAGAGGTACTGAACAAAAGTGAAAGGTGTAATTGATAAACAGTGTCCTGGTGTAATTCCTAGTGTAAAATGTAGTTAGTTTGCTAATTCCTTCACATTATGGATTGGTCCTTGAGCGCAACAGTAGGGCGATTCTGTAATTCATAACATAGTTTACTTATATGTGGAGTTACACCTGTGAAACTACAGAAGTGGAAAGCTGGTGTTACATTTTATTGAGTATCCCTACAAACTGGAGCAAGATGCAGAACAAAAAGTGTCATATTATGGGTTAAAAAAAAAGACAAGTGTAGATCAGTTAACAAAAAAGAAGAGGAATTAGAAGTGAATGAGGCAGAGAAAAGTTGAACATTAAATACCTTTGTCTCAGTTTCAAAACAAAATATTGACAGTAACCAAATCTTTAATTATATTAATTTAAAAAATAAAATGTACAAAAAACCTAGGCTAAATATGTTTTAGATGAGATAGATGTATTCAAGTAAGGAAGTCCCGATTCTCCTTAGGGCACTAAAGGAACTAGACAATGCAATAGCTGAATCACTAGCAATTATGTTTAAGAATTGTGGAGAACTGAATAATAAACATATTATTTATCCTTGAAAGGGAGAGTATGGAGGACTTGGAAAATTATAGCTCACAGCACTCAAATTTAATCCCTGCAACAAATCATTAGGCAATCAGTTTAAGTATGTAGAAGGTAAGATGGTGATAAAAAGTATTCAACGTTAGTTCTTTAAGCATAAATCAAGTCAAACAAACTTTTTTTTTGTTTTGATAAAACAAGTCATTTAAAGGATAAGAGAAAGGTATTAAACGTATTATACTTTGAATTCAGTCTTACTTTTGGCATTGTTTCAAATGATGTTCTGTGATTATGTGATTCTCAGAAGCATGCTGAGGAAGCATGGTGAAGATGCAGTCATCATCAGGGAGGTGTGCAATTGGTTAGAAAAATATCACTGAGAACATGTACTTATCACCAACTTTAGAAGCATCTTAAAGTCTCAAAGGGGACTCTTTGGAGCTCAGTTATATTTGATATTTTCCACAGTGACAGAAGATGGAATAAAGGTTCAATTTATGCTGTTTGCAGCTGATACCATGAAGGCAGGGCTAGCAAACCCTTTAGATCAAGATCAGGATGAGAACAAAAAGTCATCTTTTGAAATAGAACCAATGTCATGAAATCAGAAAGGTCAAAAAGGAAAAAAACGGGATAACAAAAGCAAATACTATTTTTGACTCTACATTTTGGTATACTCTGTGTAAAAGAATGAGGTAGCTAATCTGTTCTCGTTTTACCACTGGTGAAGTCTCAGCTGGAACACATGACAAATATGTTGCCAAACTGGAGAGTATCTAGAAAAGAACAAGAAGAATGCTAGGAGACAGAAAAAAAAAAATAAACAGCAAAACCGCACAGTCACTATATGTGACTTTGATCTACACAAAACATGATGTAGATATGACAGATAAGGTAGGTATGAGAACCTTTGCGAGTCACTTGTGGATCACTGGGTATTTAAGTCCATATAGGGCATTATTATTTTGAGCTCAGCATGTTGGAGTGGATACTCGGTCTATGGGAGGTCAACTTCCATTCTGATTGCTATGGGCTAAATCAAATGTGTCCGGTGTTGTGAACTGAGGCAAGATCCAGAGTGGGGTGGCAGGGAAAAGGGTGAAACATGTACATCATGATGGTTATTACATCATAGCACCATCGCAATGATTCATCATACTTGGTAAAGGGTTGCCAAAGAAGTAATTTTCCACCCAGAGGAGGGAACAAAAATAGTATAATGACCAATTCTGAAGCTCAAATCCATATGATTTTTTTAAGTGCTTAATTTCCAATAAATCACTTGTTATTAGGTTTTAGTTAGGGTGAAGAATTTGTAGAAATCTATGGTTCCTGGGATTCAAGTATTTCAAACAAACCTTGAAGACACTGGACTGCCCTTTTAGATATATGTTTTAGTGTGTAAATTTTGGGAGAGCAAAACTTTTTTTTTTATGTGTTTTTGATCTTCCTGTTAGTTTTGGTTCATCAAAATCTTCCAAGCCGGGTTTCTTTATAAGCCATATCAGCAAAGTTTTGACCAGTGATGATGCATCACGCTTTCTTGTCTTAGACACGCACAAAAATGACAAGATGTGACAGATGGGTTTGAAATTGTTGCAATTTTTGTCTATCTGGGAAATATTTAGCAGAAACTCATCACACTTATTCTTCCCTTCTCCATTCCTACTGTCGGTTTATGACCTTCCCAGTCTGACACATGTACTTGCTCAGGTCCTGCTTGTCTCCCCTCGGATGATATTTCAGCATAGGGAGAAGAGAGGTGCCTCCTCATTCAGTGAAGTGGTACTAGTGGAACATCTAGTCTCACTTCTCAGTTCTTTTAGAGACAATTTTCTCCGCAGTTTGCTTCTGTTTCTGATGTCCTGGGGATCTCTCCTCCACCCCACACACCTACTAAGCAGTAACGAGGATAAAGCTACTTTTAACCTGATAAAACTGCCTTTGGCTCGTCTATGGAAAACCCCAGTCAGTCCCCACCATTGCAGTCATGACAGAGAAAGACAATTCCACTCCTAAAAAGTGTCATTACTTTGTTTCTACAGCAGATCACAAAAAATCACTCACATTCTAATACCATGGGTGGGAACTGCTAAGCCGGATCTCACCAAGAGCTTCTTCTGGCAGAAGTAGGCATATGTGCTTTGCCCATATCTCATCAAATCCATTCTTTGCTATCTTCCCATTTCCCCAGATATCCCATGCTTGTCCTCTTTTCTAAATCAACAGAAAGAGGAAACTCTTTCAGAATCACTAATCTTTTCAGTCTTCTCAGTCAAGACAGTATAATAGCATCAGGGTTATATTTCTACACTTCATAACAGCCTTTTAAAACCCCTTTTGAAAATGTGCATCTGGGTTTTTTTAGCTTTCCGTACCTAGCAGTTTCATGACCACATCTGGAGTGCTGGCAGTATGTTATTCATCCATTATCTTGCCTACAATACATTAAAATGCAGTACTTTGAAGAAGTATACTTATTGTATAAGTATACTTATACTTCTTGTATAAGAACTTGCTAATTTATGATGATGTTTTTATATGTCAATGCACTGGTGGAAATAAATATGAGTTTTTCATTTAAGAACAGAAAACCAAGTATGTTTCACTATCTGAATCAAGTTTTGTTATTATATAAATTAAATGCACATTCTTGGTTTGTTCTCAACCTCCTTTGCTAATTTGTGATGATTAAAGGAACATACACAGCTTATCTCACAACGTCCTATAAACCGAAGTTGTCAAATAGGAAGTTCAGATTGACGAATCAATTATAATTAGGTATGGAGCCAAGGTATAGGTGTCAGAATGTTGTAAGAGGTTGTTGTGTGTTGAGGCTTTCAGTTTAATACATTATAACACCAGTTGGCCATCACCTTTGGATCAGGCTATGGATTCCTGAGCTGACTCCCTGAATATCCGGATCTTACAAGGATTTATACACGTGCATAACTTCCTGCCCAAGGTAATCTCAATGGTTTCACTGGGAATACTCACATGAATAAAATTAAGCATACACCAAAATGTTCTTAGGGACTCCTAAGCAGGAAATCTAAGAATTCATTTCCCAATAGGAACATTAATATAGCTATGTTGCATTTACTGCATATATTTATGATACTATATTCATTTAACAACATAAAACACAATATGTTAAACAGTTTACAAGAAGAGTGAGCACAGAGAATACTGTACAGCTTGCATTTTTTTAATGTTATTCCTGGTCTTCATGGCAGGTTTTCTTAAGGGAATCTCAAGAATTTTGGTGTGTATGTTTCAATGAGACATTTTTGTTCTTTCTTATGAAAACAAAGTGGCAGCAGCTTGTGTCAGCCATGCTAAGCTGTGTATTGAGAATGAGAAGTAATGCAACAAAATTGTGGAGTGGTCCATGTCATTTCACAATGAAGTCTACAGCAAAAACAGTGAAGAATGCTAAAGGTGATGTTCTGATGATACCTCTGTGGGAGGCAAAATGGAAACTAATAACAGTAATACAACTCAGGAAAAAAAGGATAGCTTTAAGTATAGGAATCATGGAAATAGAACAAAATATATCAGCTCAAAGTATAAGCATTATGTACACCCAAATCCAAAACTTTGGGCTATAAATTGAGAATTCAGTTGTGGATTTTGTGAAGAAAAAAAGCACATTAACAATGACAAAACTGAACCATCCATTTGACATTGAACAAAAGACTGCAGGATGCATCAGTTGGGGCATTTGTATTTGAGATACAAAAATACTCATGTCACAGTGGTGGTACTTCCTTAGGAATATCATGTGAAATTTTAGTCATTCTGTTCAAAAAAAAAAAAAAAAAAAGGCAAAACANACTGTCACAATTATCAAGAGAACAGAGATTTTTTCATATGAGGACTAAAATAGCCTGATTTATGTGCTTTTCCAAAAGAAAAAAAAAAGGAAAGAAAGAAAAAGAAAAAAAGAAAAAAAAAGAATAAAGGTGATAAATCCATTCTTTTAGATGTATAATGGACTGGCATGGGGAAGACATATACAAACTCAACAGTGATTTAAAACAAATGGCATTGATTTGGACTGGAAACCAATAAAGTAGAAGCCTGAAATGACAATAGTACAGGTGTCAAATGACAGAAAATTTAAATAGGGATAGAGTAGTACTAGAAACCTAAATCCTATTATTTCAGGATGGAATAACAGTGATTTGGGATGCATTTCAGTTTCAGAGGATTAAATTTTATGACAAAAGGTATTGACTGTAGTTGGACATACCTCCTCTAGCCCTTAAAAAGTTAAGAGAGCAAGCCAACATTTATGCACCAAGTAAGAAGCAGTTTTCATGCAGTTGACTTCCTGCATTCCCATCCAGATTTAAATTTCAGCCATTTTCTAATCATGAACTCTTCTGTGATTAGGATTCTTCTCAAAACAAAATCTCGTAACAGAAATAGAGGTGGGGTTTGTTTTTTTTTTTTTTTAATTTTAATGTGTACGAGCCTGTGAATAAATAGTTTTAGCTCAAATGACCGAATGTCACAGAAATTTTCTGACATTAGCACTGGAAATGAAATATTTTTCAGCAAGCAAATGCCATTAGAAATCCCTCATAAACAACCCAGCTAAAGTATTCCAAAACAGTTAATATGTACCAGCACTTAAATTTAAAGGCATGAGCAACTGCTCTTACACCAAGTTTGCGCTGGTGTAATTCCACAGACTTTATAAAGATAGATACATCAGAAGCAAATTTGACATGGCTCAGAATTAAGCCTATGCTAGGCTTAACGTTGAAAGAAGCCAGCTGAACCTGAGCAGAGAAATATCAATATAGTAAGCTATGCAGGAAGTGATCTTCTATAGACTCAATTAAGGTTTCACATCCGTTACACTGCAAATGTGTGAATGGATATTTTCCAATTTCCAGAGCTCCATATAGTATATGAATCTCCATTATAATGGGACTGGCGCATTCGATTTTTTTATTGTAGTAGATCATTAACATTTTAACATCTTGTTTTACAAATCTCCAGTTTTTACAGCATTGGGAAAATATTTGAAAATGTGTCCAGCTGCATTTATTTCATAGCTCTTTTTTGCATCTCAAATTGATTGTATAATTTCCATAATACAAATGAAAGCACAACAATATTACTATGTGCTAAGTGTGAATTTAAATGAAAAAAAAAATTCAATGAAAAAAGCAAAGAAAACAAAGCTTCTGAAACTTTTAGTATATCTTAAAAACCAGCTGTAGGGAAAACAGTCTAAGGTAATACTTCCTTTCTAGAGAAAAAAAAGATTTTTAAAAATATGTTGTTTAACACTCCATATACAACTGAGATAGGAAAGGAATTATATGTCTGAGTTAAGAGAACATTTTTTCTTCAGTGCTGCTTAATAACAGCAATTAAACAAAATGTCATTAATACTGTTTTAAGAAGGGTCCCATTTCTCCAAACCTTTGAATGCTCCCCCAGCCCAACACGCATTCCAGCTGACCTGTGAAGGTCTGTACTGCATTACACAGCCATCTCCTCACCTCCCCAAGGGGTCAGTGGCAGATGAGTCTGCTCAGAATTAGCCCCCCCAGAACCAGCCAGGTAAAATGCGAATCAGCCCCAGACCTGCACTTCCCTGTGCTGTTGAGTCCTCTCAAGTGCCTTGGCTTCAATGGGAGTTAAAAGTTTTATGAGGTGCTCGGTGCAGTATAATATTTAAATCCCAGATGAAAAGGCTATGCCAAAAATCCAAAATAAACTTCAGTGAAGGAAAAATGGTGTAATTCCTCCTCTTGAGGACATATTTATGCTCAGCTCCTGAGGTTTAGGCACAATATACAGCAACAAGCAACATACACTAATTAATTTGCTTTGCTGTGTCAGCTACACGCCCACAGTATAAATTCAGAAAACCATATTTCAAAAATAAAGTGTTTGACTAGTAACATATCAGATTCAACAGGAATTTGAGCCTGCATTCTCTGACTATATTCTGTATCTTTCGTTATTTCATTATCTAAAATTGCTACGGTCATATTACTTGCCTAGCCCTATTCAGACCCTCTGCACAAACTGAATGTCATCCATTACGCAGATTGAGGATGTTCCTACTATATTGTTAGTGTCATTGTCAGCAATGATTTTTGTTTAAGAGAATGTGGGCAAATGTGCTTATATTCATATGTGGTGGTATTGTCCAGAAACTGGTTCTCATTGGTGGAAAAAATATATAATTTCATTTTAAATGAATTGCCCATTATCCTCTACTTTAGCTTTATTAAGAGCTGATAATTACTCTGCTAGCCTTGCTCAGTATGTATTATTTCATCTCTTGTTATTAACTGCTGGAATTACTATCCCTGCAGTTTGGAAAGAGCTCAATATTTTTTCATTCGACAGATGGCTTACCAAAATCTGGGTAAGTCTTAGCCATGAGTAAAAACCCTCCAAAACATGAGCCTCAAGAACAATTCATACTACAGATATCTGAATATATGGCTATTTTTAGTATTATGCTGTAGCTAACAATAGAAGAGAAAGTCAGGGTTTCTGTAATGTTTTTCTCCCTACACTCCCAAATGACATGGATCTAGTAGGATGCAAGTAGGTCACCTCAGTGTGCTGCAGGGTCTTGGTACCACTTTTCCCAATTAGATGCCTCCTGCCATGTTCTTTGGGAGATGTATCTTCCAGTTTGCTTCCAAGCAAGTTGACATGAAATAAAACCTTTCCATTCTCATTCAGAAAATGTGACCTTACTCTGAACTTTTCAATGCCAGTGCTTTTCAATGCCCATCCAGGCAACTCTTTAGGACTTGGACCTCCATAATTCCTTTTGTCAGGCTGAGGCTTATAAGAAGAATTAATTGGCTTTCATTAAAACACAGGGTAGCTGAAAAACATGAATGAACTTTTCAACACAAATCTGAAATAGAAGCTGGAACCTATGAGACAAGTGGAAGCTGAAAACAACTGCTTTAATTTTAACTTATGCTACTGAAATAATAGAGGAGAATGGAGCAGTTGTGAAACAATGGAAGAAAGCAGCATGTTATCAAAGGAGAGGTGGTAAGTTGTTAGCACTTTCTCTATGTGTGGGTAATTACTGCTTACAGAAAATTGAGGGGTTAGCTGAAGATCTGGGATTTTTATAACCAGTAGTTTGAACAATTCATGACAGTCAAATCCAAGCTATCTTGTTCAAAATAAGTAGTCTTCCCTAGAAAGCATCACACTGACTTGAGCTTACCAGCTTGAAGACCAGGATGCTTATCATTTGTGGGTAAAAGTTCAAGATTTGGCCTTAGCTTGGGCCCAGATGGTCATTTTGTGGATTTCATCACTTTTAGCCCTAAGACATACTGTTGTCTAAGACTAGGTCATAGGTCTGCTCAGCCACTCCTAAAAATTCTCTCCATACCCTTGTTTTAGGGTGTTCATTTGTACCTACACACAGGGAGTATTGATGCAATGTGATCACGGATTTAGGGAGCTTTGTCATCCTTCCTCTATTTGTTATTCTCCTTCCTACTCCTTTTCCTCTCACATTTTTCAAGCAGGCAGAGCTGAGAGGGGAGGATGAGGAGGGTGAGTCCCCATGTGCCCTCGGAATGACTGGCGGAAGAGGACATTCCTTCTGCTGTGAAGCAAGCAGAAGCTCCAGGTCTGTCTTGTTCTCCATTTCAGTCCAGCAACCCTGTTTTTAGTGCTGGTGGCGGACACTCTTGCCAGGGTATTTCTCATTCAGTTCTGCTTCCCTTCACATGCAATCTATATGTGAAAGACCCCAGTTATCAATTCTCAGCAATGTCTTCTACTTTACGGTTATCACCTTAAACAAATTGCTCACTCCAGACCTTTTCTTTCTTTTCTTCCTTTTTCAAATCAGAACTTCCGTTGTGTTCAATGGGACCTTTGTTTGATTATAACGAGAAGAGTTTAATTTGAAAAGGAAGGAAGATACATGTTATTGTTCTCTGATCATTGCTGTGGCATTCATTCTCAAATGTAGCACATAAATGTATTTCAAAAGTACTTACTAGTTTAGAACAAAATTATTCTAATCAATAAAATTGCTTTCTTTTTGTCAAAAATGCTCAGTGCCAGCTATGCATGAGACTAGAATACTACAACCCTTACGGTAAGATAAGATAAATATGATTCACTGGATATTGAATGATTTGAAACATACCATAGCATTGACTGATTTGGAGAAAGATAAGAAAATAAATGATGCAACTTTTCCTTAACTCTGCCTTTCAAAAAAAGCTAAAACACTGTCTTGTTATGTAAATAAAGTATGGTTAGCCTGAAGCTGAGAGGTACAGCTAATTACATGATTTGCTAAGAGAAGACATGCTAATTTGAGCTAAAGTTTGCATTTCCATTTTTATGAATTTCTCTAGTTTCCACAAAGTTTATAATTCTGTTCTAAATCTAATGAAAAACATTTATGGTGACGCTTGGCTTGTAGCAAATGTAGAACTCTATGACCTTGTGATTTTAATTGTAGTTATTGTACAGGATGTCTTTAGTAAGAACAAATATCTTAAGGCATAAAGAACACTTCATAAAGTAGCTCAACGACATCTTCATAACAGAACATTGATGGACTTGCTGGACACACCACTCCTGCATTAGAGGATGTGTGCTCATGTGAGTGTCTGGATATATAAAAAAGAGGAAGCCAAGAGTTATTAAATAGGCAGGTCAACTACCCTTTATACCTATGTGTACAGGTTTGTGCTGATTTCTCTTCCTTGTTACTCCAAAATGATCAAAAATATGCTTTATCCTAGGGGTTAATACATTAAAATTCAAGTGCAGGAACACAAATCATGTTGACATAAACTCTCAGGCTTGCCTGCATTACAAAGATTTCTGTGCCTGACAGTGAGTCTCAAACATGACTTAGCTGGCAAAATAATACCTACTGCTTTATAGTAATGAAAACCAAAACAAATAATATGTAAGTTGAATCCCCCTTGATATTCAGTCAACCACTAGCTGCCAGGTTCTAGGGTAAACAAGGGTCACGCCTGAATGTTAGCACTGAAGAATTCGAAGCCCATCAAACAGTCCGGGTTAGTTGAGAACAATATGCTGATATCAAGAAATAGTGTCTTAATCTTTGAGGGTTGCTACTTGTTTGCTAACTGGAGGTAAAGCATTTTAGAAAAAATAAAACTAATAAGCCCAAAAGTAACAATCAAGAAGAGCTGAGGCACAAACATAACCATCAAAGAAAAAAATCAGTACTTTATCTCATTGATAGCTCTTCTTTCAATTCTCTTGATTAGCCTGGACACAGCTTTTATTATTTTATGTCACCTGTTATCCCTGCGAAAAAGGGAAGTGTCAGTCATAAAGTTAAGAAGTGAAACCTAATAATGTAGTATTTTTCCTTTGCATAAAAAGAATGGTAATAAAAGCAGAAAACTAACCATTTCTCTTGGTGATTATTACTGCTCCAGAATATGGTAAACGAATTGAATATTATATCGTGCATATTTAGCATTTAACCTGATCTTCTTCATCAGGAGGCACAGAACATTTACGTACCCAAAGCTGTACACTTGAATAATTATTTAATAGCCATAAACAATAGTTCAGCCAAGTGGTAATTATCTGTAGAACAAATTATTTTTAGGAGACTGGATGTTCGCTATACTAGATTGTTAAATGTCTTCAATTATGCTTACGAGAAGTTTTAATGGAAATAAAGTTTTATGGGATTTCTTTACAGATCTAACTTTGCCTGACATTGTTAGTGTGACTTTTGGACTCATCATTCATTTTTCTGGCATTCAGAAATGTTCCCTATCTTATGCTTGCTGTTTTCTCATGTTTCTACCTGTGCACACATACACACACACATCATTTGGGTCCTTTAACTATCTGCCTCTTTGCAGTCACAAGGCAAAAATACACAGATAAAGCAAATCATATGAGGAAAAACATATTCAGTCCTTCATTTTCTTCCTCAAGTTCCTGAAGATGTTACTAGAGAGAAAGCCCCCTGTGGACAGGAGACACTGTAAAAATAAAGGGTGAAAGGAAGAATTCTTCAGTGCATACAGGTCTGTTTGGTTCCATCCAGGTCAGTGAAGGCATTGCAGATTTAAATCAGTGCTCAAAAGCATCTGGTCTGGGGACTCTGCAATGTCAGTCCTTAAGATATGCTTGCAAATTACTAGCTTGAACAGGTAACAGATTAAATAATAACAATAATACTAATAATAGTAATAATAACAATAATAACAACAACAACAACCACCTTGTCCCTCCTTATTAGACACACCTGTCAATATCCATAAATAGCTGTAGCAAGTGACACCTTTTATGAATTATTAACAAATAAATATTTGACAAGAACCCCAAGTAGGTGGCCTGACTAATAGACGATGCAAACTGCTCAATTCTCTCTTTAATGTAAATGTTATAGCGATCACAGGATCAAAGTTAGACATTTATGTGGTAAGTAAACACTACTTCATTTCTCTTTGAACACTCAATTTATGGATTGGTTTCTAAGACCTCTAGAATCCTCGGGTACATATGGTTCACCTTGGAATTTAGGCTACGTACAGATGTTCTTTTTGGGGGACCGTATTATACTGCTGGAAAGAGTGCTATCAGCTGGGCAACTGGGTTGTCACTAACTGTTTACTGCAACTCCCACACCAGGCGCTACCATCCCCTCTCATCTGTAGATGGTCGATTGTGTGAGTGCTCCCTAAACCACTCCAACTAAAATAAACCAGACTAAATTTAGAGGTTTAAAGACCAGCCTTTTGCACTTCGGAAAGATGCACAGAGTTCATTCTCTGGCCCAGGAGAAAAGCAGTAGGGCATGACATGATATGACTAGACACCTTTTCATCCAAAACACAGTGGCTTCATCAGGGGTGCCTGCAGAAGAGTCTCTGGTCGGGGGACTGCTCCCTGAACCCTGAGTGAGTGTTGTCCATGATGGTCTGATGTCTGACCAAAACCATACCAGAGACAACGATAGCAATTAATGAGCACAGACAGCCCCAGGACAGTGCTTAGACCTGACTCCTGGCCCTATTTAATTTACTAATGTAGAGGTAAGCATTGACAAGCATCCCACAAACAAGGTCTTTGAAGCAGAGAGCCAGTGCCAGGACTAGGCTGGAGGCAGGTGGGATGGGTGGAGCAGGAGGTTCTTGCTTCATTACAGAATGTTCCTCTCCCTCAGCTGGAATCAAACCCCAGATCCTCACCTCTTCCCATTTCCCTGTTACTGCCGAGCATGCATAGGATGACTGCCTGCTGCTGCTTCACCGTTAGCTCAAGCAAGACAAACCGCTGTACCTACAAATGCCAGTCCTGCTGAAAATCAATCCAGATAGATGCTAATAAGATTCTGTATAAAGAAATCTCTTTGTTTTCAGTTTAATTATTTGGAGATTTAGGAAAGAATACAATCTTACTGCACTAAAAAAAAAAAAAGATAACTGGAAACAAAGGGAAAAAAAGAACCATTATGTTTTCACAATCAAGTACTCAGAATAGGGAAAATGTCTAAATTAAAGCTGCCTGTGTGATTTTATTCATTATGTTTAATAACAGGAATACCAAGAAATATTTCTAATTTCATTATTTACAGTGTTCCAGGGATGTAAAAGGACATGCATGTAAGATTGTTCCTTCACTGGAGGTACCACCTAACTTAAACAGTAGTGCAAAGCATTAGCACAGCAGCTTAAAGCATAGATGCATATTAAAGTGTGTGCAGGAAGGTGCATGTTGTCCTCAACCTTAGCATACCAATTGCATGTTTGGTTTGGACACTTGAAACTTGTTTTTGGAAGTAACTAAAAGACTTATCTTTTAAAGAATGTGTGAATTTTATGCCCATTATTTCCCACTTTTAAAATGTAGGAGTTAAACCATGAAGTCATCTTGAGGGAAAATATACAAATGGCACTGTTATTATTTATCAACAAAAATAATAATGTGGCTAAGAGAATTCTGTTACTTCATGTCTTGATATAAGCAATAGATAAATATCGTTATCAGTTAAAACCCTAATTGAGGTCTGACCTTACATGGATCACAAGGAAGGACCACTCATCTTCATGTCCTCCAGTCGAAGGTTAGTTATTGCTGTGCTTTGTACACGAGCTGCCTTTTGTTCCAGGTACAACAGGTAAAGGTAGAGTTATGGCAAGGCATATGTTTTTTTCAATTCCAAGCACCTTGGCGAGCACTGTGTTTTGAGCAGCAGTATGCTGAATTCACTTAGCACATTTAAAAGCATTTTCTTTCATTGACAGTTGGTATGTTTTCTAAATGGATAGTTTATTACCCAGCTTTGTACTCATATTTCCTATGAATTTCTTGTAGAGAAACAAACATTTCTGTTTATTCTCTTCATCTCTCCATCTGATCCTGGCTCATAAATTGAAAGTCCTGCCAGACATAAATTGCTTCACTTCCTCCAGTGAAATACCACAGGACACTCTCTGCAGAAAATGTAAATTATTTACATTATTCTAATTCCATCAGTCTTTATACATGGGCTAATACAATGTTACATTTAATTAATGACCTTCTTAAAGAAGGCTATCAGACCGTTAAAGGGCATAAACTCTTTATAAGGAAAACCAGAAATTAAGATTATTGTTTTCACCATAAACATTCCCAACTGTCAGGCTTTGTGTTTGGAAACACAACACTCAGGAGGCACCAAATTTGTAGGTAAAACTAGTCAAAAACTTTCTTCCCAAACTCTTGCTTATTCCAGTCAGGTCTCAAGTACAAGCTGCCTTTTTTTTCCTCCCTTGATTACATTGATCATCATGGGGATGATGAATTGGGTAGAGCAAACCAAGAACAGTACAAAAAGGCTTTCTGTTCTGTCAGGCTGTTTCTTGTTTTTAATTACAATGATATTTAGTTGAGATCATTGCCCAGAACTTATCAAATATTGCTGGAGATGCAGCCTAGAGCTGACTAAATCCTATCTTCAATATCAATAAAAAGATTGATGTCACAGACAAAGGCAGTGCATTATATGCCTTCAAACAAAACTTCACTGTTACTCTTGTTGTCCCCAAAGATTTTGCCTAAGAAAATGTTCTAACCCATAGTTTAAGAGTACTAGTTTCACACAGTACTTCCCATGCCTGTAAGATGAGATCTATTTAGCAGTTCAGCCCATCCTGGCCAATGAAACTCCATCATGCTCTGCAGAGTGTTTTTAGCATGTGCCTTGCCCCACATCCTTGCCTGACGCAAATTTGGAGGCCCAAATCCTTGCTCCGTGCAGGTTTATAGAAATCTTACAACTGGTTTCAGTGAGACCTCAGAAAATTCTTTGAGTGGTCTCTCAAAGAAATGCTATTTTAGTTTCTTTTAATTTAGTATTATTTTCATATATTTCCCTTTATATGTCTAAGCCACCTGGTAAGACAGTTCATCTTATTGTATGGTGTGTTATTTGTTGATATGCTGCTTTTACAAGTTACAATTATGTCTATCTGCAGCCTGGAAGCTGTTTAAAACTTAGTTGTTGAACACTCCTGATCATAGCCGTTGGATGGGCATAAGGTATAAACTTTCCTTTGGGTTAAACCCCGAATTCACAAATGTCCTGTTGTATTGGGTTTATTTGACAAGGTTTTGGTAGGGGTGGTGTGGGGCTGCAAGGGTGGCCTCTGTGAGAAGACACCAGGAGCTTCCACCATGTTGGACACAGACGGTTCCAGTTGGCTCCGAAACAGACCCACCACTGGCCAAGGCTGATCCTGTCAGTGATGCTGGTGGCACATCTGTGATAACACATTTGAGAAAGGGTGAAAAATCCTGTGCAGCAGCTGTGAGAAACGAGTGAGAAAATGTGAGAGAAACAGCCCTGCAGACACCAAGGTCAGATAAGAAGGAGGGGGAGGAGGTGCTCCAGGTGTCAAAGCAGAGATTCCCCTGCGGCCTGCGGTAAAAACTGTGGTGACACAAGTTGTCACCTGCAGTCCATGGAGGACCACAGTAGAGCAGATATCCCTCTGCAGTCTATGGAGGACCCCACACTGCAGCAAGTGGACATGTCCTGAAGGAAGCTGCAGCCCGTGGAGCAGGTTTTCTGGCAGGACCTGTGACCCATGGGGGACCCACGCTGGAGCACTCCATTCCTGAAGGACTGCACCCCATGGAAAGGACCCACGATGGAGCAGGGGAAGAGCATGAGGAGGAAGGAAGGGTAGAGACAAGTGTTATGGACTGACCGCAACCCTGATTCCTCATCCCCCTGTGCCTACTCTGTTATTAATTGGCAATAAGTTAAATTAATCTTCCCCAAGTCGAGTTGGTTTTGCCCATAACAGTAATTAGTGTGTGATCTCCCTGTCCTTATCTTCACCCACGACACTTTCGTGTTATTTTTTCCTCCTGTCTTGCGGAGGAGAGGGCGTCAGAGAGCGTCTGGGTGGCAGCCAGCCAAGGTTAACCTACCACACCTGTCTTTTTGGAATTATCTTTGTCTTAGTAATTTCCATAGAATGTATGAAAGTAGCCTCTAAAGCTTGAGGCTTTCAATCATCCCTGAAAAAATACGGAGAGGTTTCTTAACTCATCCTTTACTGATCCTTAATTGATCTACAGCCATCTTCACTGCTCACTTGTCCCAAAACACTTAGTCATTCTCCAAGTCTGGACTGATATATTGCCACAGAAACAGTTTTGTTTCCCTAAGAAAGAGAGTGGCATCGTGGTGAAGAGGAGTAACAGGCCAGCAATGACACCAGCAGTCAAGACTCCACACACTGAAGTGTTTGTGGTTGTACATGATAAAATTGGATAGTTTTGCTCCTGGCTCAGATGCAGAAATCAGTTGCCAAATACAACAGAGATTTTTATTATTATTATTTGTTCTGTTTAATGGCCAGAAAACTGTCATTCTTTCCACTTCTGAACTGCTTTCCCATTAATCGAATGGATATGCTCTCACTGCTGTAGTCTTCTTAGCCATGTCCTGAGCTAACAACAGTATGAAAAATATTGCTCGCTATGACAAAACCATAGCCAGATATTTTGATTCAAAAGCCCACATTCATGTGTTGATTTTCATGATGCTATTATAGATAATACCTTCCGTTTCCCTGGTCCAATGCACTGATGCGGCTCTAATGGGTTATCCTTGGCTGCTGAGGTGCGTGACTGTCCTTATACGCTAGTGCAAAAGAAATGGATAACGATGTTTTCTTACTGAGCTACAGTAATGGGTTTTCACTGTTGCCAGGAACAACAGTGAGGCTGTATACAAGTAGGGGTTGGTGTGAGTGCCATGCGGCTCTTCTGGTGCTTGAGCTGTGAGGGCGCCATGCATGGGGCAGCCAGCCACAGCAGGGTTCCCCCAGGCACCTTGGAAACGGGTGATGTGGAAAGATCCTAGGAGCAGGTTTCAGTAGTCATCTTAAATGGTCCTTTGGGGCAATTCAGTCCTTGAAACTCTGTCCATTACAGACTAATATGTGATTACATTACTGTGAAGTCCATTGTATTTGTGAGGAAGGAGTTCATCATCCCACTCAGTTATGTTAGAGAACACCATAAAACTAATAACTCCAAATCTCTCTCAAATGTGTAGTATTCATCATAAACAGACAAGACTTCATTTGAAAGGTACTTTAATTATCATAGACAACATACTAATGCTTTCCACGTGGCCATTTGGCACCTAGCAGCTCAAATGAATTCCCCCTAATAAGTTCGCTTTCTAAAAAGTCCTGAACATTAACTAACAGGCCTGATTTATTCATTGTTTTTATTTACAGAAGGAAAGCAAAGAAAACCTGACAAACTCTGCTTGCATTGGGACATAAGCACAGCTTTTTGGAAGCTGACAGTTCAGATGAAAACCTGACAGGAGGTCAGCAACCCTTCACGAGCCTGTGGACACAGAGTGGTCAGAATAAACTCAAACTTCACGGCTCAATAAGACAGACTTTTCCCAAAGGCTGGGTCTGTTAATAACTCCGGCTCACATCAGTTTCCGTAATGCTCTGGAGAGCTTTCCTATCATTTCCATTGTGGAGGAACCATAAGACATGCATAAGAAACTACACATTACAAGAAACACAGTGAAGTAGAAAGGAACCTTATCTTAATTGTGCTAGGAAAAAAAAAAAGCTTAAAAAACATTATATTGTTTGTCCACTGAATATAATTTAACAAGCCTCCACCCTGCCACACCTGCGGTTAATAGTTTTTTGTACAATTTCTCACTGACCTCAGGCAAGCTGTTGTAACTTAGTTTGCCAACAGTTAAGGCAAAAAACTATGTACCTACTATTCCATAGAATAGCATCAATATTTTAATCATTGTGAGAAAAATGGAGGACTTGCTATTATAGCCAATGTAAGAACCCATCAAGGTGGGATTTTTTTTTTTTTTTGATAATACATTAAATGGCTTGGCATAACTCACTTTTAATGTAAGAACTAGAACTCAGCAAATTTTACTTTAATGTGTAGCTTTAATATAGCCACTATGATCTGGAAAAATAACTTGTTATCAAAAATATTTCTTTTTTACAAAAAAGGAAATGAAGAAAACAGCAGAGGCAGCAGTTTCTAAGTGGGATGAGAGTTGCCAGAAAGAAGAGAGTGATTGGGTAATAGAATTTGAAAGAGTTGATGGAATGAAGCAGTAGAAAAACAGTGACTTTAAATAAACTGGTGAGAAGAAAGATACTGGAGAGCAAAAACAGGTATTCAAGTTTCCAAATGCTCCCTACTGAAAGAGGGCGTGAGGGTGGGCATACAGCTGCTTCTGTTCACATGCTAGCATGCCTAAGTTCATGAAAGACAAGAAGAAAGTTTTTTGAATTTTTGAATATTAAAGAGCTAAAACCTTTTCTTTGTTTTGTTTTTTAAGTAAAGTCATAACCTTTAAAGATGTAGACTATGTTTTCACACACGCAATATGAGAAGAAAGACTTTCTCAAGAAAAGTTAAAAATATTTAAGCAGTTAACCCAATAGGCTAATGCCACAGAAAAATGATGTCATTTCTCCTATTCACATGGACTTATTCCTGTGTTAAAAAACTAAAAGTGGCTTGTGGTAAGTTGCCTTAAGTATACTTTAAACTATACTAGATAATATCTTTCTTCCTATGTTTCCTTCATTTCTACAATATCTACCAGTGGTGTAGGAGAGCCAAGAGCTAGTGGAAAGGAGGAGATATTTAGGTAGAAAATTATATTTGTAATTTCTCAGCAGAAAAACTGATAGAACAGTCTAGTTATCAGCTCCAGCTGCAGGACACAAAGACCAAAACAACAGCCAAATCTGATGTCAAGCAAAAAATCAGTATCAATGAAAATAATATTTAACTGATTTCTTGTCTCATCTCTTTACTTACACTCTTGGGTTAGTATTGCCGTTGTTGTATGCAGACAAATACTCAGCAAGAGAAATTCCACTTTTATATAAAAACAATTATCGTCATATGCTGTTGATTTTTTAAAAGGTCTGTACCTCAAGATGTAAGTATTTGCCAGATTTACTGTAGTAGTTTTTAATCATGAGCCCAAGCCCATACAGGTTTGACTCTTGAGTTATTTTGGATCTTGTAGAACTGTAGATACAGAGATTATGGATTCATAGTGTATTGAAGGTTTTCTGGGCTAAACTTAAACCAGTGGTCTGAAATACCATCGTTCATAAAAACTGCATTTTAAAGTTTCATGTCAGAAGATTTACCCACTGTCTCCTGTGAAACAGCACTACTAAAGTTTTCAGGATCAAAACTGCTTAATCACTAAACCAATGAAAATAGAGTGGAGGATACTCACTGATTATAGGATTGGGAAAAAGTAAACAAATTCTAGGAGGCTTTATACCTTTAAAACATGTTAATACCTTGAGCAACACCTTCTACACGAGTTGCACCATTTATAAGAAGATGTATTGGAAAATCATCAGGCTGCAAATTTGTATAAGACTTTGTAGGATGTGGCTTTCTTTATGTTTAGCAGAAGAACATGGAGCAACTTTTTTCCTATGTGATTGTGCCCTCTCTTTAGTATTTGATTAAAGAAATAAAAGCCCCACGGGTTCAATTAATTGTAGAAGCATGCACTGAATTGCACAAGAATGCATTATCTGTAGTTGCCAAATGTTGAAAAAAAAGGCAAAATGAGACAATTCTACATTTCTAGCTAACGCTTTTATCCATTTCTTTTTAATTTCTGATCCATGGCACAAGAAGGAATTAATTACTTCATTGCTGTGAGTCTTCTTTTGACTTTGGCAACATTCCCTAGAGGATTCTATCCAAGAGTTTCTCTTGTGAATCCATGCAGTGTCCTGCGTTTTTTGTTAGTCTATGCACATGTCAAGGAAGACACATAGTAGAAGTAAACCCAGGAATAAAATCAAAAATATCCACAAAATTTAGGAGGAGGCAATGGTGTATCGGACTAAACTACAGCTTTATGTCAGGTACTGCACCAGAAAAAGTCTAGCTATACTGGAGAATGAATGAATCTTAGAAGCAAAATCACCAGTTTTACTCCTCCTTTGCAAAAGTCTGTGTTGCCAACCTAAAAAAGCAAACAAAACAGCAGAATCACAATGTATTAGGAGCAGGTAGGAAGTATAATTAAAAAGACGATGTCCATATTTCTTGTTCCTTTTACACTGCATCCTACTCAATAGTAGAGGGACAGTAGCTGCTGCTTGCTCAGATACTTCAAGATCCAGAGAGGTGTGTGTTATTGTCCCTCTTTATGGCTATGACTGAGCATAATAATGCTCAAATTATTTTTAAGAGAAAACCCACTAACATATATGATGTTGCTTTCATTGTTTTTATACATAGATTGAAAAGAAATTCAGCAGTGAAGGTGGGGAAGTTAAGGAAAAAGTGTGAACTTTGGCTGTAGTTTGAACATCTTTAACTTTCCTGCTCTTGCCAAGAGTTGCCTGTTAAATGCAGGAGTATATACAAAAAGTTCTTCTTCCATGAAGTATAAGTCATAAAGCAGAAAAAGAAAGATCTTTCAAAAATCTTCACTGAAAGATTATGCAACTAGTAGTAAGATTTTAACTCCATTAGACAAACTTGTCCCATATCTTGCAAAATAATCTTCAGTGTTTCACATTCAGGGATATAAAAAACATGGGGAAAATATTAATTAAGCTTATAAGAAATCAACTGATCAGGAAAACAATAGAGAGGACACTGCCCTTAAAGCTTCACAAATGACTTGTTAACCAACTCAGCTCTGATGGCAAATGTTAAGATTTGATCCATCTGCTTAGCCATGAAACTTCTCTTTTCCTCCTTTGTCTTCATTGTATCCTAAACCTGGATTACTTAGCAAATGCCTCCGTAGAAGAATGCAGACAACTGTCTTCCCACAGGAGCTCCCTCTGTACGAGGAGCTGGAACACAACGATATATTCCTGTACCTGTGCATTTAACCCCTATTGATAAGCAAAGAGCATTAGCCTGAACTCAGAGCTATGCTAACATGGGCTAAGACCCCACCGGATCAGGTCAGCTCAGGTCACAAGTAGAAAAAAAATGTGCATATAAACACCCTTGTAAACATACATAAAGACATGGAATTCTTCTCCAGAAGCCAACAGTTAAAAAAGGCATCCCTGTTCTAGCATGCTAATTGGCAAAAATGTGCTGACACTGTTGAAGACAGTTCTGAACCAACTTACGAGTTTCCCCATCCTCTCACTTTAGATTTCACAAGATGCTGCACTACAGTTGCGTTCCCCATATTGGCCAGTGTAAATGCTCCTGAGATGTTTGGAAAGAAATACCGTGTTTCAGCACATTGAGGCTTCCATTAAATATGGTATTATCCATCTAAGGAGAACATCTGATTGCAACTTTCACTGACCACAGCGTCTGCTGGAGGAACTTTGCCTGGCAGACCATTCCACTACAGGATCAATCAGAGATGCAGTGCCTTTTTCTGTTTCTGTTCCAATAGGATCTCCTCAACTTTTCTTTATGCCTTATCATGCTCTCCTGTGCTATTCTGTATGAAAAGCAAGTACTCTTGTTTGTAATGCCTGAGCACATTTGTGTAATCCTGTCAACCAGAAAATCAAAAATGGTTGGTGAGGACAATGAAAGGGATCTGCTGAAGCAAAAATACTCCATCATATTAATAGATGCTCGGGAAACAGCATCTGAGATTGCAAGTTAAAATAGGAAAATACTGCATTCCAATTTCCCAGGTGAAGCTGTGCAGTGAGAGAAGTTAGACCAGTTTCTCAGGTGCATGGATTGCATTGAAAATATAAGTATAATTAAAAAAACACTACTATTTATCAGTAATTAGCCTTGTCAACCCAGGAGTGATTGGCATACGCATTTCCTAGGACTTTGCTTTGTTTACTTGAAATTCTAAGTCATCTCATAACTCTTTGGTAGGATATTTAAAAAAAA
>RSEF01000001.1:207896144-207906317 GCA_003993805.1 Himantopus leucocephalus | reverse complement strand
CTTTCCTTGCTCAGTTGTGATGTTCACTTTGAACTCTGTTCTCCTTGTAAATAATTTTTGATGGACTTCTAGAAGAATCTGCAGGAACACCTTTAAAAATTCCAAAACTGATTTCAGTAGTGAAAAAATGTGTATTAAATTAAAAAGCATCAAAACCATGGGTATTTCTACTATACTAAATTTAAATTTGGGGCCACTTCTGTCTGACATTCCTTCCTAGCCATAGATGCAACAATCCACTTCAGACGAATAGAGAAATCCAAATTTAAAACATCTTTAATTCTATATTATAGAAGTGAAGGATAGAGTTGGGGACATTAAATAAGTTTTACAAAAATTAAAACAGCACCTTCCAGGGTTTTCCTGTTATGGTGTTAGGGAAATCAAAACTTTTATTCAGTTCTTCTTTATTTTCAGTTAAATATTCTGAATTTTCTGCTTGCATTGGTTTTACAGAACTCAAGAGACAATTGCAATATTTCTACATGGCTTTACTGATGTACAGTGTCTTCAGTGTTTCATCGGCAATAACATCAATGCCAGCAGCCTGGGCTTTGCAGCTGGCACTCCCTGTTCCTTTAATGGTGGCTCTTTGAGCAACATGCATCTAAAGACCTCTGCGACATTGCTACATTCAGCGTTCTCAGAGTCATTCATCATGTGGGTGCCTAGAGATATATCTGCACCAGGTACTTGGGGGATTCTTTACTGGACAGTTTGGAAAGTCAGTGGGTGTTCACATCAATGCTCGCTCTTTAGGTTTTGCCTGTGGATTTATTTAGATTTCAGCTGCTTTTTCATACACTTACCTCAGATATGTGCTGTAACTGATTTTTTTCATCATTAAGTTGAAGAGTCTCTGAGACGTATTGCTCTTTCCTAGCACAAGTAATTTTGTCGTGTCTGTTTTCATGATGGAACTTTCTGGTGAAGTTGTAATGTTCTGTTAGAGCATGTGGGAATGTGGTAAAATATTCATCAGATTCATTCTCTTCTTGGAATTTGCATAGAACTTGTATCTCTCAGAAATGAAACCTCAAAAAAGGGACAAAATGTTTATGAAATTTACTGGCATGATTTTGTTCTTTCATTCAGGGCAATATAATTTCATCAGCTTGTGGCTCTGGTGCTTAAATCTGATCTCCCTGTTGATCCAGCTTTAGAAGTAATGTTTTAAGGAATGAAATCTGGTAGGAAGGAGACTCAAGCATGTTGTGATGAATGGTGTCAAGGATGCCATTCCTATCCTGGAACAATGTCCAAATAATCTTTTACTATTGAAAAACAAACACCTGTTGGCAAGACTATCGAAAGTGGGCAGCCCCTTCATCCTCACATTAAATCAGAAGCCTCTGAGCATTCTCTGGCTAGATCTTCATAAACTTGGTTGCTCTCCATTGGCTATAGATTAACGGGAAACAAGTACTTGGTGTGATGTTGCACATGATTTTCATGAGCAGGTATGGTCTTAGCAAAGTAACTTCTACTCTCTTCTCTTAGAGCAACAAGTACACTTTGTCTTATGATGACAACATAATCTATTGGATGAAACAATATACTAGAAACTAAATGCCTTGGATTTCCTTCTTGGCTCAGCCATTGATCTGCTGGGTAATGGAAAACTCGTTTTCTCTACTCTCTATGTTTCTTCATGTTTTCTTGTTCCTGTCATCTGTTCTGTATTGCTTGTGGTCTAAGAGATCCTTAAGGAGGAGTTAGGCTGTGTCCTCTTGGCACATTTGTTTCTTCTACTACTTTTGTCCCTAGAAGAAAGAAGCAAATTTAGAGCAGAGTCAAGATTGGTCCTCACCGATTCTGTGAAATACTAAAGATAGATTTCATTGTAAACTGCCGTTTTCAAACATTGACAGTTATTTTAGTTGGGATAATATTAATTTCAGAACTGCAGGTTCACACAAATATTTTTTAAAAGAAAAGGAAATAAATAGCAAAGCAACAACAAGAAAAAGTAGTCCTCACCACCTTTGCAGTTTTCTCTAATGAGAAAATTTATGAGAGATTTCTAAAAACATTGTCAACTCTTTTTACTTGATATGTTGGTATTTTTTAAGTATATTCAGAAAATTTCCCTTAAAATACCAGCTTCCCATAGATAACCAATCATTCCCTGAAATATTCTACCACATTAACCATCCTATCCCATGCTGTGGAAAAGATTTGATTTGCTAGAGCAGCAAAAGAAGCCTGCCTTGGTTTCAAATAAGTTGCAGAAGAGAAAATTGTGTTCCTGGAATGTCTAGTTAATGACTTAGAAGAAATAACTATCAGTACCATCATCCTCAGTAACAATTCTACTGAAAAAAAAAAAAAAGTCAAGAGGGATTTTGCTGCATTTTTCATTTCTTCCTAACTAGAGACATAGGACAAGCTGCCTAGTCCTCTATAAATCGATGGTGATACATGAATTATAAATGACAGATGGGTGCCGTAGTTTGCAAGGTCATAGCAATGTTGTCAGGCAAAATACAGGAGGTAATAATCACCATGTAGCTGTCCTGTGTCAGGGTGTACTAGCAACTCAGCCTTAGTATTGGTCATAGAAGAATATAGGAAGTAAAGAAACAGTATTTTGAATGTAATTCCTAGCTGTTTCATCAGAATTCCCTACACAATTTCTCTGCTACTACAGCAGACAAGGAAGAGAGTTCATACAGGGTAGGGACTATAGTACTTTCTTTTGAAATGCAAATACTTGAAGATGGGGAAGATCATAGAGAAAATTTCCCTGCTGTGAGTCTTAGGACTCATATGATGTCTTAGGATGGACAGATGGTCTTTCAAGTTGCCTTTTAGCTTACTTTCTTATGATTCTTCAAATTTCATGCACCAGTTTTAAGTACCTATCTCTGGTGGAACTTGAATGTGATTAGGCCCCTAAAGCTGCAATACAAGCTAAAAACTGGTCCCCTTAATCCAGTGACAACTTGAGACAGGTCTTCTAGGGGCAAAGATGCTTTAGGCATAAACAGAAATTCCAGGTCATGAACATCTCTCCAAAAAAAATTGCACACACCGGCATATTTCATGCAGCTCCTCGGAGACATACTTGTCTCCCTGCTCTGCCAATAAGAGGGTCAGAGACTCAAAACCAGACATGCTCTGCTGTGGAAGCACTTACCCAGCTTCTAGAAAAAAGAGAATGGCAACAAATGGCCTTTACATCCTAAAACATAAAAGCAGCTGCACAGCTGTGTCTGTTAAGTGTTAGCACCCATGTTAACGCACCTTGGATACATGGGAAATTCCCTGTTCCAACAGGCCTGAAGCCATTTTGGGTTGGGTTTTTTTGTGAATTTTTTGGATGTACAACCTTTTTTTCAACATTTCATATGCTGTAGACTTAATATATCTGTATGACATCTATGAAAAACACTACATTCCTTGAAAAAAATTTTTGCGGAAAGAAATTATCTTTCTACAGCACAGCTTAGTTTAGGAGGCACAGGAATTTGAAGAGAACATTTTCACGCGTGTTGACCTTGGTACAGTGAAATATTTACCATGCCAACAGTGAATGGAAAACCACAGGCTTTGTGAACAGAAGTGGCACTGGAAATTCACAAAGGAAATGGATGCACAGACAAATTCCATTCACCAGCTTTTCTATCCGTGTGGGGTTGATGTCAGCCTGCAAATACAAGAAAATAAAAACCGGCAACATATGCCAAATCCTGCAGCCCTGACTGCCAGAAGCACTGATGTCAACAGCTCTTCCTCAGAGGCCTCTGAGCCTGTGGCAACTGACTTATTCTTCTGGAACAAGAACATCATAACAAAGTTCCTCCCTGCCCCTACTGAGACGTTGAAATTGGAAGGAACCGGCTGCATAATTATTTACCCAAAGTCCATGGACAGGGCTCAATTGTCTACTGCAGCCTTTGCTTATTTTCCAAAAAAATTATTTCAAGCACATAGCTGATTTTTTGTCAGACTAATGAAGCAAGGAAAAAGCAGTGACATATACTAAACCAGTCCTAAACAAACCTGGGAGGACCCCAAAGTACAACTGGAATATCAGTAAATCCTTCAGCATGTGGAATTTCTCCAGCAGAACTCTCAGTACGAAGAAGCCTCATACTGTGTTATTTTTGGCTGGGAAACAGCTTCAGCCTCAGGAAAACAAACAAACAAATAAAATATACCCCCCAATACCAATAAGGCGGGCTGAATTTTAAATGTTTAGGGGGTGAATAAACTAAGCATCCAAACAAGGAATTCTCTTTGATCCCAAACTACCTCTGAATTAAATTTTACTTTGGAAGTTGTTTCATTGAAATAATAGTAATAAAAATATTCTGTTACCTGCTGCCTTTCTTTTGTCACTTGCCTTTTTTTCCTTTTGCCCAGGTCTTCCATCATTTCCTACTTTTGGCACTCCTTTTAGTTACTGCCACTTTCTGTTCATTTATTTGTCATAGACCTGCAGCCTTGCATAGTAGCAATACCTGTTAAGTTAGATATTTCGTTTGTCGTTACTACTAGAGGGTGCTGAGGGTTATGATTTTGCCAAAGCCCATAAGCCATAAATAAATAAATTAATAAATTCATTGTTTTCCAAGATGCTTTGATTTTGGAATCACAGAAGATCTGGGAGTCACTCACAGAATCATTGAGCAATAGTGGCGGTACCTCTGAAATCCTACAGTGCAGCAGTTAGGTAACTTCTCTGGGAGGCACTGCTGCCAGGGATAGTCCCTTCTCCACCTGATTCAGATCAAGGCTTTGAATTAAAATCTGCTACCTCAGTAAGTTCAGCTGATTCAGACAATGTTGAACTACTGAGCAGACTGCCCTGTGCAGCAGTTTATTGGGTTTTCTAGGGGAATTAATGTCTCCCATTCTACTTTACATAAACACTAATTCCAGGTTTGTCCTGAGCATGTTTACAAGAGATCAGCAGATGGCTACCACAGGCTGACAGCACTTCAGGAAGAAACAGGATTTTTGGAAGCTTAACCACAGCTTTTTGGCTCTACGATGAACGTTTCTGGTTTTTCCAATACAACTAGCTTGTGGAAGCATGCATTTTCATCCTTTGTCTGCCATGAGGGAGAACATTACCTCTGCATCAAGGCGTAAGATCTCCTGTGTGATCACCGAGGCATCCTGAACAGGGTCTGGCACTGGGGTGAGACCAAGGATGAGGCATGCTGACTAAGCAGGTCAAGGCCTGCACAGCAATAAGAGAACTGGAATCAGGTGCTGAGCCACAAAGAAGGACACATAAGAATCTCACTCCTAGTTTTAATTCTAAGGAATGGCTGATTTTTTTTTGATGAAACTTTCAGTCGGAGAAAAAAAGAAAAAGAATGAAGAAAATCAGCCTCTGGGAAAAAAAGGCAGACTAGAAAATTAAACACAAAGAATTACAATTCAACAAAGACTGGACATTCTTAGCTAAAGTTGTTGCCAGTGGCTACAGAGATGATGGAATAGTTTAGATACACGTGTATTTTGACTAACATTCCTGCATCTATTATTGACTTATTTTCATTAATACATTTAATGTAGATTATACTTCAAAATTGCTCAGATGATAAAAAGAACTTCTTTTAAATGATTTGAGAAAATTGGAACTTTTAAAAGGAAGGGAAATATTTTTAATTATAAATCTTTTTAATTCCTATTAAAAAGTCTTTCTAACGTCGTACTTCATAGCCAGTTGCAATCACTTTTAAGATAGCTAGAATTGCTGAAAATACCAGCCAGTTTTGTTATCGATTGAAAAGGCAAAGAAGTTCCAAAGGATAGAAGAATAGACAAAAGTGAAAGAGTCTCTTTGTAGAAGTTGCTTTATAAACCCCTTTGTTTTCTCCTCAAAAATAGACTGTAGGGGATTCAAGTTTAAATAATGATTTCAAAAAAAAATTTGAAAGAAGAGTAACTCCGTAAATCTTTAGGAAACATGAGCATTAAGCACTAATGTATTGTGTTGCGATGACAAAGAGGGTGAAGCTGAATGACATTGAACTAGTAACAGTCTAGTAGCAGGCTTTGTGTTGGCGTGGCTCACGTGTGTGAAGGACTGAGGTAGACAGGCTGTTACAGCAACAGGCACACGGTGGGTTTATGAGAGAAAAGTGATTCCTCCCTTGAGACTCCCTTTTGTGCCTGAATTATCAGAAAAATTGAAATTAAGTGTACCATTCTCCTCACACTAATGGTGTCACGTACCCAGTGTCCATCTCCACAGACCTCTTGGTGCAAGGAGGAGGTGATCCCTAGGACTAACCCCAGCAAAATCAGCATTAAACTCACAAGGTCCCTCAGAGGCAGGTGAGGGGTGGGTCTCGCTGCAGTTCCATCCACAGACTTGACAACTTATGTTGCTAAGTGGCTCATCCTGAAGCCCCTCATCTACCTCTGCTTGCTAATGCCCTAAACCCTCTCTCTATGAGGACAGAATAAATTCCAAAAATCTCCTTCTTATCTTACCTTTCCTCTTGTACGAGAGACAGAAAAGAAATCACATCTTCCTACCACTTCTCTCTGACATGTTCCATGCTGAGGATCTTTGTACTGTTATACTGGCTGAAAAAAAAATCCTACAAAGACCCCTCTTCACTCTACCCACCAACAAAAGAAAATGAATAGCACCTAACATAGTACAAGGACTGTGCCCAAACTGAGAGTGCTTTCATAATGGGGAATATTTTTGAGTCAGGATAAGATTTCTAGTTCCCTTTAATGAAAAAAAATACTAGTCTTGAGAATATAAGGAAAACAGAGATGGGGATCAATTAAATAACCTCGTTAATCCACAAATACTAATTTTGTACATTTCCTGAAGGGCAGGTACACAACTGAAAGTGGAGTCCAGCCAACATGACCTCCTGCCCATGCCCCCTCCACTTCCATTTATATTTATTTTTATGTAGTCTTCTCTCAGATGGATCTATTGCTAAGTTCCAGAAAGATTACAGTGCTGGCATAAAATGTAAATATCTGGGGCTACCTTTTGCCTTGCTTATTTATTGGGGCCAGTTGTTCTTAGGATGACACCAGATAATCCTGAACTAAATTTGTTAAAAGGAAACAAGACCATAATGAAAAAAAACCTTTCCAACCTACCCTGTTCCATCCTATCCATTCCAGTTCTCTTCTTTAGTTTCTTTCCCCCATCTATAAATTATATTTCAGTTAGAACTTTTATATTTGACAAATTGGATCTAGTCATAAAGCATCTTAAAAAAAAAAAAAAAGGGTTAATTAGGCTAAGACTGGAAATGCTGAGTTCCATAAAAATCCAATATAAAATCTGGCAGCTTTGTAAATACACAAGATGTTTTGGCTTAATAAGAAATAGTGCAAAACGAGGCAATAATTAGAGATGATTCAGGGCATTCTAATTGCCAAAGCACTCTGTGTTGATCACTTTTCTTAAGGCAAAAAAGCTAATCAAGGGAACTAATATCGAGCAAACATATGAAGTGCATTAAGTGAAATGGGGTACTCCATGCTTTCTTTCATCCTTGCACATTTTTCCTCCTATAGAGATTACTGTCTGGATGAATATGAGTAGTGCACAGTCAGGACTGACTCCTATTCTCTAGTCGCCTATAATTTATTTTTGGGTAAACTTCTTAAGTGCCTTCATTAAATTTATGGATCATTAGGACCCATCAAAAATATTTGCAAGAAAAAAAAATACTTTTACAAAACAGCTTCATAAACCTCAGAAAATCCCCACCAACACAATGTATAGTACAACATTTTTTTGTTATCATAGAAAATCACACAATAGAATAATTAAACATAAATCAAGATATTCCCTCACTAATTTCATCTGGAAAGCTCCTCAGAAAAACACACACTGGGGAAACAGATCTTAATAACCCATTAAACCCAACAAACCCACCTGATCTCTGATGACTTTAAATTCCTTTGATGATCATTGCATGAATGCACTGAATTGAAATGTCCCAGTTTCTTGTAATTGCAATTATTTTTAAAGTAATTTCTAACTTCAACCAGGGAATATAAATAAAGTTCAAAAGTAAGTTTTATTTAAGGACTTTGCTCATTCAATTACTTCTGCCACCCCAAATGACACAGAAAATACTTCTTTATGTATTGTGGTTCTTAATTACTCGGGTGGTACGCAGCCCAGATCGTGCCCTTTCTCTTCTTCCTTGAACAGCAACTCAGAAATCACAAAAGATAATTTCAGGAACTAACTAGACCTGCTGGCTAAGTGTCACACAGTTAGTATGTAGAGGAGATCATGTCACCAAAAGTAGGTGTCTATAATGTATATCTGGGAGACTGCTCAGTGACTCTTTTTACAGTCACTGGAGAAAAAAAGGTATTTTACACCAAACCAAAGTATGGTTTCTTATCCTACTGGAGGTGATTAAAGAGATGTCATGAATAGTACCCTGAAAGTTATTATTCTGTATGTTGGCTGCAAAGATAGTGAAGATTCCCTGGCTCAAATATTAAAGCATTTATATATCTTCTTCACTACCTCTTTGAGATTAATCCCTCCCTAAAAGCAACAAAACTGGTAGTGTTTACTGTTCCACCTTCAATATATATTCTGTCCGTGATGTTGTTTCTTCCCTAAAATTGCCTTGTCAAGATAGTCAGTCCTTACAGCTGAGATCCAGGTGGGATGCACCGGCATAAAATCAGTAGAGGAGAAGATACTTGAGACATACAAAAAACGTACTGAAGTGAAAGGTTAACTGACTAAATCCTAGTAGTCCAACTTCTGTATAGGTCTATTTAGAAAAGAAAATGTAAACACATCTCAGAAGTCATTTCAATAAACTGACTTGATTACTACATTATCCTCTACAATCACATTAAATAGATCTTTACTGGGCTGAAGGACAGAGATACAGAAATAAAGTTTGGTCAAGACTGTTTCCATAGAAACCCCATCTGCTATTCCACCAGTGTGTCATCTTGCTGTTGGGTCTTCAACATTTCACTTGTGTCTGTATTGGTAAGCAGAAGAGGGTCAGGGCCCAAGCTCTGCTCCAGAGCGTGAATTTGTTCATGTTACCTATGGGGAGCAATCTTGGGCCTGCGCTAGCTCCTGAACTGACTCTGGGCATTTGACTGAGACACTGCCATTTGTCACAGGCTAAAACTACATCAGGACTTGTGTTAACATTTGAACAGTATGGATAACTGTGTGCCAGTGCCTGGACCCGTGCCTTGAACCTGCTTAATTTATGAGTATAGTCATAACCCTAATGCCTCAGACCCTTGCTCAGGTTCAAACCTGGTTTACTTGACTAAGAATGCCCTAAAGGAAACACAGAACAATAAGAAAAACAAAACATTCTCAGGTCCATGAAACTTTAAATAGAAACCCTGGAAATGCCACATACATCACATAAAGAAAAACCAACCTGCAACCCAGGAATTAGATTATTACCCCAAAGTGATCAGAAATGCTATAAAGTTATCACAGAAATGAAGCCCAGTAAAGATATACAGCCTCACTGCATGAAAATAAAGTAAACTACTCACTTAGAAACATATGGTTTTGTGGTAACATTATTGGCTTTTGAGTCTATAAAAATGCATACAGTAGTAGCATATCCACATATGTCTACAAATGTTCCAAAAGTTCTAAATGGTCATGTGCTTACAGTGATCAGTGCTAGATTTTGGACATAATTTGGACGTATATCTCTTAAAAAATTGCCTGAAGCCATCTGCTGACAAAAAAGGAATACCAAATACAAACAAAATTAATTGCTGTGAGGTTACACAGAAGCAAAAAAAAGGGGATGGGCATCAAAGAGTATTCAACTGAAAACTCATCTGTATTTGTGATAACTGGCAGAAAACGAACAGGACAAATATTTTGTTGGTGGTGCAAAATATAAAGCAACACTACAGATTTGCCTCATGAAACAATACCAAGATTTCTGAATGGACATCAGCTCAGAGAAAGCAAATAAGAATAAGAAAGGGAATCTTAAAATGATAGATAAAATCTGATTATCTGGTAGCCTAGAATAGGATTTAGCAAATGAAATAAGTTAAATATACTCCATGTCCTACAGAATGAGACGACTCTAAGAGTGAGTTATCTCCTTTAGAAGGCTTTCACTGTTCTCGGTAGAGAAGAGCTTTGCTATAGAGGACAGGGTGACGTGCGGAAAACAAACTCCACAACCAAGAAGGTTGTAA
>RSEF01000001.1:207873455-207895144 GCA_003993805.1 Himantopus leucocephalus | reverse complement strand
ACAGGGATTTGGACAAGGTGATCTCCAGAGGTCCCTTCCAACCCCTACCATCTTGTGATTCTGTGATTCTGTAACTTAAAAGCTACAAGGAAAAAATATTATTTGCCTTTCACAGAGATGGGATACATTATTACAGAGATTAAGATCCAGAGAGAATGCTTTGGCTCAGTAAATAGTATGAGGGTAAAATGTAGGACCTTAAATCAAAGACAGCTATTCATAACATGTCTCTGCTTTGAACAAAGCCTTATGGCAATGATGTCTGCACTCTGTTTGGCTTCCTGCTCTGAAGTTTATTGTGTGTCCTCACTATGTTTTTCCTGTTATCAAGCAATTAACAGTAGAAATATATAGCAGTAGTTACAAATGCACAGTGGTGGGGGAAAAAAAAAAAAGCAGGACTGAGAGAGGGATCAAGAAGCTGTATTTGCCCTCTCACAGACCAGCAGCACAACTACTGGGCCATAGAGCTTTCTTCCTAATTCATCTTTTTCAGACTCTGATTATTTTGCTCATGCCCTGACAGTAGCACAGCTACCACAGGGTGGGTGATGCCATCCCATGTGGTGCTCTATGGCCTGGTGTTGCGATACTTGGTATTTAGGAGGCACTGTTAGGCATTGAACTTAAAATCAAAGTATTCTTGCATTACTTTTTCTGTCATATTTAAAAATATTATGTATTGACACTTACGTCATCAGAAGATCTTTAAAAACTTGGAATTGTAGCAAGACAGAGGCATCTGAGCTTCACCTTAGGGCAGGATTCCTGAAAAACAAAATAGCCTCTCCACTGATTTTGTGTCTTGGGAAGCATATTTAAGTTGGAAGAATATAGACTTACATAACTTTATTCAGTGTTTCAATTACAGTACACCAGGAAGCCACTTGATTTTACCAGGTATTTTCCAAAATCTATGGGTTGCTGTGTGAAAATTGCACTTAAAATATTAGGTCAGTCATAAAATGGGGAAAAATTGATGCTACTTTCCCCAAAGACTATAAATCTATTCTTATAGCACATATTGCAAGAATGGACATTAACAAGGAATTCAGAGAATGACCTTTTCAAGTAAGACCAGTTTCAGTATGTTTTTCTACTCCCATGGTAATTTTCTACTGTTTGTTTACATTGTAGTTTTGAATTTTATTTGTATTTTTTATATTTCTTTCTTTATCTTTGAATAGTAATTTTCTATGGTTTGGCACATACACAGTGTAACAATATTTATTTAACATTATTTATATAATAGCTTACATAATAAATATATAAATAAAAAGATACTAAAATCAAAACATGTTTCATTCTGTTGGTCTTGGAAAGCCAGGATTTAGCTGGTTTTTGAAAAGTTTGTAGTTAGATTATCAGATAAGGTTTATATAAATACAAAAAATCTCCAAAGTTTTTGGATGGCTTAATAAGCCTCACTTTTCTTAACTTTGTCATGCACAGGAATTTTAACCTGTGAGATAGATTATGGAGGTTTTGCCATACATGTTATAGTGTGGTCAGTAGATGAACCTATCAAAATGAACACCTTTCAACAGATAATATTGTTGTTGCAAGCTGCAGTTCTGATTGCCCTAATCTTTTCTTAAATTTTCAATAAAAAACAAAAGGACCAGATAATTCAGAAATGCTTAAGTTTTTGGAATAAATATTTTGGGCTTTGTATGTCATCATTACTGCACGAAAGCAGAAGGTGAAATATAAAGTCTTGCCAGCAGAATGGTAGGCAACCGTTTTCACTTTGATGCTTTTGCTCGGGGACACCACCACTTGTAACACTACCTATATGAGGGTATCTGAATCCAAAGGACTCAAGTTGTTAGGCTATGAGCTGCTCTAGATGAGTCATTTTCCATCTTTCCTGCTGATGCTGCTTCATCTTTTACATTTTCATTGTTCCAGATGAGGAAAAAATGGGTGGAACCAAATGGTTGTGGCATTCTTCTGCAAGGTCATTCTTCTGCATCGAAAACATAGCTAGTTCAAAGCTCATTTGCTGACAACAGTGTTAACAGCAATTCTGTTTGAAGTACAAATGTTGTTGTTCCCAGCAAATGGCTAAAATGTTGGGGTATTATTCAGTGGATCCCTTGCATTACCTGGAGTGCCAAAGCATTTATAGAGAAACAAAAATATTTATTAAAACATTGTTGTCCTGTTGCATGAAAGGTCTGATGTTCGTAATATCTATTGAGAAGTTTGCTCTGCCTCTGTTATATTAATAATATATCAGTCAGAGCTGGTTAAAAGGGTACCTCAGCTGGTCTAAAATGAATACAGTTTCAGATAAAATCCTGAAAAATATGATTGGGCCCAGAGCTTGATGGAAGCATGGAAACCTTGAAAAGAATATGTATTTCTTTCCCCTTTCTCCTTTCCAAACTTGCTATTAGTGAAAAGTATGTGTGCTGGGATAAAGTTTACCTTTTAAATAAAACTAGGTATATAAGGTATGCAAAAAAAGACATGACAAACAATGATTTTCAATATTTTACACTATATTTCTGCTAACAATTGCTAAACACTTTCAACAAAGACAAAAGGAACGAGTTAATACTGGTATAGTTTTCATTCTAATCTCATTAAAGTTTATAGCGCACCCTACTAGAGTTGCTTCTCAATGGCATATATTTTTTGCTGATGTTCACAGTAAATTTCCAATTGCCACTTGAGGGTTCTCTTCAATTATTAGGGTATTTTAATGTGTAACTCTGGCTTCATATTCCCTGTATGTAAAGCACAATGTGACAGTGGATACAAAATTCAATGCCAAACCACTATACATAAAATCCTTCAGATATCCCAGACTCCTAGAATACATGAGGAAACTTTTCAATATTTTCCTATATACTTAGTGTCATAAATCTGTGCTGTATGTTTTCCATTGTTTGTTTCAGGTAGTGTGGAGTAACGTTAACTGCACTCCCTTAGCACCATGACCTTACCAAAACCAAATGTGTGCATAATAACTGTTGTATCTATTGGCCATAAGAGAGATGAACTAAGCACAATTGGTGGAAGGAAGCCATGAGTGTTTTCCTGGAAAATAGTGACCAGATTGACCAAAACAAGATGGAGAAGTAAATAAATAACAATACCTGGAAATTAGTAACCAAAAGTAAAGATGTGACTCTGTGTGTGTGTGTGTATTTTGTTATTTTTTGTTATTAAGTAGTGATAGTTTATTATTATTTTTTATTAATTTCAGTGATCATTATTTTGTTAGATTTAGTTAGTAAAATATGTGTTGTAAAATAAGTATATTTGAATTAAGCAAGAACTTGTCTGTTTCGCTGCATAACTACATCCAAGCTAATCGATCAACTTTCATAGAACACTGTAATGAAATTTGAGGGGAGGTGTGTGGGCAGAAGGCCTCTGATTTATCAAGAGCTGTGAATCAATCCCTACATTTCAACACCAAGCTCCTATGGGACAAATTACTGGAGAATAGATAACACATGACATCCTAAAACTATTTAAAATACTCTTTTGCAATGGTTATTTTCATCAATATCTTTGATTATGTCTCTTAACCAATCTTTCATCTTATTTATTGCCATCAATATCATAGTTAAATAATGTCGCTTAGTTTTATGTTTGCTTTAGAATTTTTTTTAATACCATTGCACGTCAGACCTTATTATGCAAAAGAGATCCACAGCTGAGTGATATTGGTCTGCTAAATAAATTCATCATTGCTCTTCTGTAAGAAATTAAATTCCTTAAATTTCTTGCTTTACAGATGGGATGAAGAAAAATTAAACAATGGTCTGGCACTTGCACATTATTTAAATCCATATGTAACTCAAGATGTCAATCTTGAAAATGTTGACATTACTGAAAAGGCTAGAAAACTTGAGTGGGAAGGAAGAGGTAGAAAGCTTACACAGTTCATATAGGTGTGTTTCAGTAGGGTAAGAATTTGAACTGACTTTACTCTATGTTGATAAAAAGCAAGAATAAAGAACTGTTTTCGGATTCATCCAGATTTGTTAACCTCAAAACACTTGGAGAACTGTTGGCAAAAAAGTATGAGATTTTAACAAGAGTTGACATTGCCGTCGCAAGGCATGAGGAGATGACAGGTTAACATCCTTCTAAATGTACATTACCATATGCTTGAGTGGAGTTTTGTAGAGCTTTGTCTTCTTAGAGTCTTATGTTCATATAATTCAGTTGGAGGAAGTTATGCCTGCTTACAGTATGTATCTGACTGACTCATAACTGGTGCTTATATTAGCTGATTGCAGAATGAAGAAATCATGGCCTAATTTAAAGTTAAAGTCAGAGAACATTCTGTGAGAAAATGAATGCCAGTCTCTTTGAAAAATGCATTATGCCTTCTACCTCATTTGGAGTCAAATGGTCATTTTATTACCAGGTGGTTTTAGCACTGTATCATTGGTATCATGTAAATATGGAATTGAAATCTTGTGTCAACAGAGTTTCTTAGAGGAAATTTCTGATTTTACTCTTTAACAAGTAGTTTATAATTTTACATCTTAAATCTAGGTATTTCCCCTTATCAAGACTGGTACTGGTTAAAGGCAATAGAATGCACTAATTCAAATGCCACAGTGTTACTTCAATCACCAAGACCTTTCCTTTTGACACCAGTTCTTCACAGACATTTCCGCGATTGCAACACTACACATAGCAGACAGCAGGCTCTGCTTTTCATTGAATTCAATGCTGAAAATCCAGCTGATCTCAACAGCATGAGATCAGGCATAATTTTTCCCAGACAAATGGAGGTATTTTGCATAGCTGAAAAGTCATTGCTCTAGCAGTGCAAACAAACAAAGTTTTGTATGTTAAAGTCTGTCTATCTGTATCTATACACTTATTTCTTTAAATTGGTGTGGCACTGTTTCATTTCTGCTTCTGGCTTCAAGATTTATTGCTTTGATTTAGTTGAAAGCTGCTCTTATTGCACTATGGTGAAACCTGAAAAGCATGTCTTTTCACATTGTGCTGCCTCATTTCAGGTTTGTCTCACATTGTTAGTTGAACTGATTCACTTCTGTGTACAAGAAAACATCAGTTCATCAACTCTGTCTTCTTAGTAAAAGCAATCTTTTTTTTTTCTGAGGGTCTAAACTATAGGTGCTGCAGGTGTTCACAAGCAAAAATCTAATTTCCCTATAGTCTTATTTAATTGTATCTAAAGGACTAAAATTTTACTATCTAGGATTCTAGAAACTCAGAGCACCATCAATGTCAAATATAAGCATTAAATACTACAGAAAAACATAATAAAAAACCCCTTTGTTCAGGCTTCCAAGTGACTGAAAATTAAAATACCTACAATTTATTGAAAATTCTGGTCAAAAATTGCTTTTATGAATCCAGGATTTAATTCTTAAGTCACTAAAATTTTTGCAGTTCACCTCGTTAGAGCCAGAATGCCTCCACTGTAATTCACACACGTTGTGAGCTACTATGTCCCTTCTTTCACCTGTCAAAATCTCAGAATTGTGAAAAATGTACCATCTTTTTTAACTTCCTGCTGGTTTTGTAAGCACATGTTCCCATTTCATCTGCATTAGCACATATCCAAAGATTTCTTTCACTTCCTATCTTTACTTGAGAACTTTAAAATACTGGTGTTTTTTATTAATAATTGGAGATGTAGTATATATTTTAAAACTTGCTACTCTCAAATATGACAGTGCTTCAAGACTCTATCAAATCTTTTGAAAAAGGACTTTATTGTAGTTCAAAGCCTATTAGCTATTAAGTATAAATGCAGTGAACTGAAAAAAATAATAAACTGAACAAATATTTTCAATTAACTTCCAAAATCATTATATAGGAGGGCTTAGGAAAATCCCACCCTGCTGAAAAAAGTGTGTTGAAATTAAATTCTTACTGCATTTTTTTTCCACCAGCTTTATAATTCCTGTCTTGAAATGTCATTATCAATGATGCCAAGTTATTATAGTTCAGGAGTTATGTTTCTACAGATCTCTCTCCATTCAGTTTTAATGTTATGAGAATTCTTGGTACTTTCATAACTTATATCAACATTAGGAAGGTTCAATAAGCTCTATAGAAATCTATTATTGAAGTGTATTTGGCAGGTGAATAATCTGAAGTTTGGATCTTGATTGGCTGAGTTGCGTTTTGGTCATCAATAAATAATGCAGATCCGAACTCAGCTGTGATCAGCATTCACCGTCTTACACATTTGTTATTTTGAATGACTCACCATGTCCAACTAAATTAAAATATATACAAGTAAACATAAGCCTTTTTTGCGCTATTTTCTCTATAAAATATTTTGTAGATGAAGATTCATTCCCATCTAACCACACAACCAAACCAAAAACTTGTTCATTGACTTTCATATACTGCTTTACAAAAGAAAAAGAAATAAACATCAGAACGATCAGAATGATTATTATAATTATGATGAATAACCAACAATGCTGTTGATTCCTGTAAACATATCTTCAGAGTTTTTTGAATATTTCATACCTGCTATTTGAACACATCACTCTACTGCATAAATCTTGGTCTAAGGACACTTCAAATCCTTACTTCCCTGCAATATAGTAGGAAACACTTGAGGAATTCTATTGGAAACCATCTGGCAGCAAATAAGTAGGAAAAATTAAAAAGCCTATTTTCAGTCCTGAGTCCCCTTTTAGTGTCTGCTGTCTGTTCGTGTTGTTGTTCACCCAGCTGCCAAGTGGAACAAAATGTGCTGCTGCTATTCTGGGGTTACAAGCAGCATATTTGAGAGGACAGATAACATAATTCAAGATTCTGCAGCTGAAATTTTTTTAAAAATTTTAAGGCATATAATACTTTAACCTTGTAATAATCTCACACACTTTAGTCAAAAAAGTATTAAAAAAATATTAGGAAGTACTAAGTACTCCTGTTTCTGCACAGAATTATGAACAGTTAAAAGGAAAAGAAATTTGAAGGTTGAAAGGTCAAGGTTAAATGAGGCAATCCGAAAGGCAAGACCCAGATAACCCACTATAGCTTTACTAAGGATTTAAAAGAATAATAAGGTTTGTGGCAGAATTGACATCAGTTTATTTTACAAGACGTCAAACTTACTCTATAATAACAATTAGGAAAAGTGTGTTTTAGGAAAAGAGGTGTCTCAGAAGTACCCAGAGTACATTGTTTTGGAATACTGCAAGTCTGGAAATATGTAGTCATCTTTTAGGTAATATCTGCATTTGAGCTACACATCTATTTAGGAGCCAAACTTATCTTCTCCCCCCCACCCCCAGTTCTTTAGCAATCATCCCAAGAAATATCAAACTTCGGGAAAACTCAGTCTTTCTGTTTAGCTTGAAAAATTCTCCATGAGGAAAAGCAGATGATTATGAATCTTGCTGAACTTTCCTGAGTTCTAAGCAAATGATTTAGTCAGAGATGTCCCCAGGATCCTTGATATCATTACTATGTCTATGTTAGTAAACAAAGTAGGCTGGGACCACTCTGAAGGCAAGTGGCACATCATAGCACCAGTCCATATGATTAAAATGTCTCCTGTTCTCCAAGTAAATTGGTCTTGTCCTTACTGCCCATCAGGAGCAGACCTTGACCAGTGCTATCCAGAGTGGTGCCTTGGCTTTGTCTGTACAGTGCTAGGTGGCTTGGGCCAAAACCATACCAACATGTTAATACAACAGCGTAGCTAATCACAGCACAAACCTTTGTCTGATTTAATTTTCAAACGTAAGTATGGGCTATGAGTCCACCTTAATCCAGGACAATGCAGCCAGCATCATGAAGAAATGGGAGAGCCCACAAAAGGGAGAAAGACATTGAAGTGTTGGAGTGTGTCCAAAGAAGAGCAACAAAGCTGGTGAGGAGTCTAGAGAACAAGTCTTATGAGGAGCGGCTGAGGGAACTGGGTTTGTTTAATCTGGAGAAAAGGAGCCTGAAGGGAGACCTCTACAGCTATTTGGAAGGAGGTTGTAGCGAGGTGGGTGTCAGTCTCGTCTCCCAAGTAACAAGTGATAGGATGAGAGGAAATGGCCTAAAGTTGCACCAGGGGAAGTTTAGATTGGATATGAGGAAAAAATTTTTGACTGAAAGGGTTGTCAAGCGTTGGAACAGGCGGCCCAGGGAAGTGGTTGAGTCGCCACTCCTGGAGGTACATAAAAGAAATGTAGATGTGTTACTTAGGGGCATGGTTTAGTGGTGGACTTGGCAATGTTGGGTTTGTGGTTGAACTCGATGATCTTAAAGGTCTTTTCCAACCTAAAGAATTCTATGATTCTATAATACAACACCTGGCATGAAGCCTGCTCTGATCTGTAAGTCTTGTCTGAACTAGCTAAACTGCTTCCAGCCTCAAGTGCTATTCCTGTACAAGTCAAGTAAACAGGGCTAGCAAACATTCCCAGGTATTGGAAATTGATCATCCAGCCTGTCAAATTGTTAGCATGGTCCCTTGCAGGATTTTTTTTGATCTAGAATATACTCTTCCAGAGAATCACAGAGTGATTCTCAGCAGCAGTGCAGAGGCTAGCATGGGTAAGGGATCATTCTCAACAGGTGGGACATTAAGAGGAGTTTAATGCTGTGGGTTCAGGGTGTTCTGTTCCAGTTGACCTCAACACTCAACAGCAAACCTGCATGCAGCTAACTAGTTTAGATAGGACCAGGTTGTCCTTAGAAATCTCATAGAATCTTAGAATAATTTAAACTGTAAAGGACTTCTGTAGATCACTTAATCCAATTTTGCTCAGAGCAGAGCCAGGTTCTCTGGGGACTTGTTTAGTCAAGTTTTCAATATCTCCAGAGATGGAAATATACTTACACTGTTAAATAAATGAGGGCTGGTGACTGAACTGGAATATTAGACCCTCATCACCCAGATGATTGAACTGCTAGCTCCCTCTCTGGGTTCAGATGATCCAGCTTTTTTGATTCAGGACAAATTAGAGCACGTTACTCAGGGCAGTGGTGGAGTCCCCATCCCTGAAGGTATTTAAGGGTCATGTAGATATAGTGCTTAGGGACATGGTTTAGTGGCGGGCTTGTCAGTGTTAGGTTAGTGATTGGACTAGATGATCTTACAGGTCTTTTCCAATCTAGGAGATTCTGTGATTCTGTGAAATGCCCTACTGTCGGCACAAGGTAAGCAACGACTTGGCCATTGCAGTAATCAGTCCCCAGCTGTCTTTCTTTAGCAGTGTAGACATAGTCAATATGGCCATGTTTGACCAGCATATTGCCCAACCTAGTCAGCTCTTCCAGAGTTGAGCTACATAGAGCCCACTGCAGTGTCTCTGCGTCTCTGGCATTACAAAACTGTAGCCTCAATAAATCACCAGTGAATTAGTAATGGAGTTGATTGTGTTTATTTATTCATTTCAGTTTAATGTAATAAAGACATTATACAAGGCTCTAGGTGGTCTTATATTTAATGATATATTAAAAGTGACTAAATTACATCTCATCAGCATTTAAATCAGTTCCCAAAGCAGGCAAACACCTACTCCCTCTGTGTACCACCTAAATACATTCAGCTTTCTCCAGAGTACAAATGTAGCTGTTGCAGAGTGAACTCTACAGAAAATCTGAGCATCTAGGAAATGCTGTAGGCAGTGTTCAGCTGGGTGCCTACTTTTCCTTTATAAGGGCTGGGAAACAGCTTGAGCGTTGCTGCCACACACATCAGGGACAGGGAGAGTGCCGCAGTCTCTCAAGCAGATTGGTCCCAAGCCATGTAAGGTTTTATAGCCCATAATTAGTACCTTAAATTTCAGTAGATCATTTATTGCATCAGATTTCCACAGATACCCCACTGTGTAAGAATCTTCAATTTCTGAATAATTTCAGTGTCTCTCAGACAGGGGTTATTGTGCAACCCTGTTATGAAATGACCAAAGTAGGGCTAACAAAGGAATGACAGGCCTCTGAAATGACAAGTCAGGAGATAAAAAATACACAAAAGAAAAGGGTTTTATGGAAATTAAACTTGCAAGGGGTGGATGATATTTTAATAAGATCTCAGGTTTGGCTGTGGTTGAGTTCTCTGTCATTTGACTTTGTCCTCTACACAATTCCAGGTTCAAAATGGAAGCATCAGACTACGTGACAGTATATTTGCTTGAATATTAACTCATGTAGAGCCTTATATAGTGTGTAAATCTGTTATTTTAATTGTCTGATATTGTTTATAGCTGCTGCTGTCTTCAGCATATGTGTACAGTAAGAGGACAAGAAGCAATAGACAAAATTAGCCATATACTGGAACAACTTCCCCGGAGAAGCTGTGAACTTTCTTAGAGATATTCAAAACTCAACTGAACATGCCCCTGAGACGCCTGATCTCATACGGCCCTGCTCTGGGAAGATGGAAAGATCAAGTGGCATCTAGAGGTCCATTCCAACCTACATTAATCTATGATTCTGTGATTTTATTTTTTTTTAATGTGATATGGTTTATTATTTATATGGTATATGCAGAAATTAATTATAAGTGGAAAATCACAATAAATCATAGGAGAATATTATGAACCAGTAAAAAATGCATATTTTTTACTTTTAAAACTTTCCAATAACTTCAAAATATGGTGGAGTCACAGCTAGCCATGGGCACAGGACTATGTTAGACTGACCGGATCATTTGGCAAGACGGGATCATGAATGATATGAAAAGACATAAATCTAGAAGTAAAGAATGTAAGTCTCACAGGTAAAAGGACCTGTGAAGCTACATATGTGGAAAATAATAAGGTAATAATGAAATGCCAGGAAAATGATTCTCAGATATATAAGCAGTGAATTACCAAATGTGAGCAGAGCAGCAGAGATGTCATTATTAATGAGATGTCAATTGAATATGGATTGCACTTTTCAAGTAGGACTTCAACAAATTATAGAGAACTCCAAAAAGGATTATAAGAACAATAAAACTGAAATTTTCAAGCTGGGCAATACATTTTTGTGAGAAATATAAAAAACAAAGCTTAGGAATAATTTTCCTCCAAAAAATTCTTTTAGTCAGTTTTGCATCTGAAAATGACTCTGCCTTAAAGAACAACATGGTGGGATGTTTTATGTTATGGTCTATCATACTGCAATTATCTGACTTTGTATAGTGTAAAGCTATAGAAATCCCAGTCCTTATACACTTTTCTGCAAAGGAATAAGGGCTGATTTTATACATGAAAATCTACCAAATTGCAGCAAAGGCTTTTCTTTCCCTTACATGACTCCATTGACGACTTCTTGATCTTGTCTTATATCAGTGCTCTGTGCGTAAGCAAAGTTTTTACATTCTAAAATACGCAATCAATTTGAGCAAAACAAAGCAAAGCAAACATTTCTGTAAGGGAAGACAATAATTTCAGTGTAACGATATTTTTTCTCAGTTTATACCGACTGTTACAGAGGTGGCTTCTTATGCAGACACTGCTGCAGAATCTTTGAGCGAAGCATCTTTTAATGGGGGCAGCACCCATGAGAACTGCAATCAGGCGCAGCATGTTTCTGTAAACACCTTCAACACTTAGCTTGCATTTGATTTTAGCTTCGCTGTAGGATGGCAGAGCTCCAATGGTTTCATTAGTCAGGACTTTGAGACCTGAGCCCATATTTATTTTATTATCTCTGTATTCTCCACCTTCAGTCAGCATGTCATAAGCACTTCATAAGCACTCCTGGCTTGTGGCAATCCATGAAACGCACATGACTCTCTCTATTAACATCCATAAATCCAATATCTGCCTGAACTTGAATTCATTAAACTTACACTTGCAGCTAACCCTTGAGCCGTGTACCAATCTTATTGATGTTTAAATAACATCATGTGTCTTTACTTTTTCCCCTGGTGCTTGCAAAAAGTTTTCTTTTCAGTCATTATGGCAGGTAAGGTGAAAGCAGTGATTATAGGGAATCTAAAGGTACTACAGAATAGTCCATTCCCAAACAGATTCTAACACAATGTTTTTCTTAATTTTCAATAAATCACTGAAAATTCTCAACATTGCATAAATATTATCAGTTATTATAAAGCAAAAACATTTACTCAAATAATGTGGAGATATTCTGAAATACTCTTTTAAGGCAAAACAGCTGAGGGTCAGGACGTTTTACTTGTTTTATTGCCAACCAGCACAACCCTCCCATAACTGATTTGAGTATTAAGTAAAAGAAGAGCCCAACCAAATAGGCAAGCACTTACACACACATCTATCCTCCCTCCTCCCCATCTCAACTTTGCTGTTTTCCACCATGGGTTGCGCTCTGAGGAACAGATGGGCAGCACAGGAGTCTGAGTACGTGTGGTGGTTTCTGCTGCCTGTATTAGCAGGTTTCTTGTTGCTCTGTTTGTAATGGGTTTTGCTGCTTTATTCCTTTGTGTCCTTAACACAGTGTGCGTCACCCATGGCCACAGTCTCTTGGGGGCTGTTCCTAGGCATGGAGTGTCTCCCTAAAAGTGTGTGTCTGGTCACATGTGTTCCTCTGAATAAAGTTCTGGTCCCCAATGTTCAGTTTCCACCACTGTTGTTTCGTTTGCCTCACGATGAGGCCTACATTCACCAAGAAGCAGACACCCAACNAAGAAGCAGACACCCCATCTGCTCACAATATCACTCCATCTTTGCCTGAAGACAGTGACTATGGGTATTGAAACAAACGGATCTGGTAAACCGACATTTGGTGATTGCTAGTGGGAAATAGTGACCATAGCCCTCCACAATCTTCCTCAGTGCTAGAGAGGCAGCAGGAGTTACTGTTGAAGGAAAAATGGCACAGGCCACAGCTATTCAGGTGGTTTCAGTTCATTAGTCCTGTTTCCCATGAAGCAACTTATTTAATTACTTCACACTGAAGCTGCAAATTTCTGCTAATCTTTAACAATCTTCCAAACAATATATTCAGTTATTATAACAATGGAAAGCCCTTAGAAAAATGTGAATATACTGTGTTAAGTATTGAGCTCTTTCTTTGTTGCCCAAGATATGGACCCTTTAATTCTGCTATGGATATCTCTGAAAGCAGTCAGTTCTGTTAATAATTTCATACTTACATTGCTGGCAGCTGTGGTAGCTGTTAACCAGATGCTGAAAAGTATCATGTAATCTAGGTGGGGTATTTGCTTCTGCCAAAGTCATATGAGTGGTATATTTGTTAATTAAATGAAGTCAGGCAAGTCCCTTGTCACACATTTTCCATAAACAAAAATGTTCAGAATAGCCTCTTTGACATGGAAGCCCAGAAGAACAACAAAAATCTGTCCCAGTGTCCAGGGATGTTTCATTTTGTTAAGTTTCAGGCTGTGGACAACGTTATTTCCCAAATCTTGAGGAAGTTATGTTCTTGGGAAGAATAAATTTGAGAGGAAGCTTCTTCTTTAGGTTGAGTGGGAAGATTATAGCATATGGAATAAATGGTCCAAAAGACATGGAAGGCAGGAATCTCATGTTCTCTAATACATCTGCCAGAAGCTGCATAAATGTCTCAACAAATCAAACCCAGTTCTATACATGAGAATAAAGCCACTGATCAGCACTTTGAACAAACTGTAGGGACATATATATTTCTCTATAGAGAGGATAACTAAAAGCAGATTATGAGGACAAAGTCTTGGCTTTTGAAACCTGCTCTTTGGGTAAAGAATTTGGCTGAAATTTATTAGAGCTAAATTCAGTTATTAAATTGCACATGTACTCTTGCTGTCTATCTTCAGCTTTTAGATCTGATGATTGTTGCTGACGCTGTTTTTTGCTTAGGCTCTAATACATCAGTGTTATGCCTAGAGGCTGTTTTACTGATGAGGGAAGACGAAGACTTCTAATCATTGAAAGAGTTGCTTACCCTGCTCAGAAGGTAAAACACAGAAAACCTAGCCTCCTTTGCATCCTCTCCAACTTTAACCATCCAAAACCCAATAGCATTTAGAGCTTATTTCTCATTTTAAAAGTGTTTTCTGAAAAACATTTCCAAACAGTAACCCCGAATCCCTAGTATTAGCAGTGCCCATCTTGTATAAAAGACCACAAGGCCCATTAGGATTGTGTTCCATAAGGAAAGTGTGAGATCTGTGTTGCATGGTCCTGTGCTTGTACACAACAGCAGGAAGTGAGAGTCTCCAGATTCCTTATGTGTTGCATCTTCAAATATCCTTACTTAATTGTATCATTTTTCCACTACAGATATTCGAACATAGAATTTTCTTTCTACAAATATTCTCTAAAGTACTTTCAGACCTCTCTGTTCTGCTCATAATCAACGTTTCTGAAGAGTCTCTAGCACCATCAAAAGAGTTAAAATAAGGTTGCTACTATATATTATTAACCTGTTTATGCATGGAATATTGGACTGGAATTGGAAGAGTTCATATGAAAATGATCTCCTGCGGAAGTAAGGTGTTCAGCCTAAACAAGTCATCTAGTTCACCAAAATTCCTATTTCACCTGACTTTGAATGTCTCTAATGTAGTTATCTCAGCTGTGTAGAACACCATAACCTTCCAGTATAGTTATATGGAAAGAAAAATTCCTTCATCTTACTTGTGTCTCTAGTGTGTGATGAATCACACTGAGGAAATGCCCATTTATCCCCATTGACTACCTAGAAAGCCTAGCTGAGATGTAGACATGCATGTATAACAGCAGGACTTGGATTAGGAAAGATGAATCCAACTTCTAATCTCCCTCCAAATTCAAAGAAGATAATTACATGCATGCAGAAGGTGATTAATGGGGGTATACACTTTACCACAGTACAGTGTATTCTCTTAACCGCCTGTCTTTCTCCATTGCCTATAACAAGCATGTAGAAGTATAGATAAAATCTTATGGTTAAAGGTAGATGAGATGAAAGACACTTATGCAGTTATTTTCCAGTTCTGCTGGAACATATCTTCATCATATTCGCAAGTGTGAAGTCTAATATATTGTCCATATGCTTCTTTATCAGTTTGAAATCCTTGTCTTAAAGCACCAGCAGAAAGACAGTGAAGGAAATGTAATTTATTTTCTATATAGTGACGTAATGGGTGTATCTACATTAGCAACTGATGCAGTGTAAAGTGGGAAGGGCTAGAGTTTGACTTGACTGTATGAATATGGCATGACTCCAGATACAGATTCAAGGTAAATTTCTGCAGAAGAATCCTCCCAGTACACTGAATTATGACTTAGAGACACGTCTAAGTCATGGTAGATGTTCATGTTTGGAGACAGTATGCATGCCGTCTTTTTTCCCTTTTTATAAGGTTTAAGAGTGGCTACCACAGTAAAATCCACAAATCCTCAGAATAAGAGCAGCTTCTTTCCTCCCTTCCATCACAACTGGTAAGAAAGACCATACAAGCCAATTTCAGTTCTTGTTGACAGCTGTGAAATCTTACTGAATGCTCAGAGCTGTAACTATGGAAATCATTTGGCTTGTGGGATCTTATTTTTTATTTTAAAACTTTTTTATGCCTCCTTTTGAAATTGCCATCTCCTAGCTCCTCTTAGGCAGAGGATAAGCAACTTTTCTAACCTATCATTTCATATCAGTGGTAATTATGATTGATAAGAAAGCAGCATAGCTTGTCTATTAGAACAAAATTGCATTTGCAAGGGTGCTAGAGAGATTATACAGTTATGCATCCACATGTGTGCAAAGACGTACGTGTATGTCTAATATTAACATATCCAACAAAAATCAATGAACTTAAGGTTTCTGTGCACTTTAAATCAAAGCTCAGGATGGGATACATTTTATGTAGAAGAAAGGTTTGTTACTCTTTTCTGCATCAGGCATGACAGACATACTGGATATATTTATACAAGGAAATGAGAAAGGTCAATAGTACAAGCCAGACAACTGACTTGGGATCCTTCGAACCCCTTCCTTAGCCTGCTCTTTCACATCCTCTTGGTTCCTGGAAATTAGCACTCTGCCAGATAATGCCCAACAGATAACACATGACCAATCCTATTCCCAAAGGGCAACTGGACACAGTTAACTCTTTTTTTTGGAAGGGCAGAGGCAGAAACTTTGTGAATGCAAGTTCTGCCATTCAACTGTCTCACAGCTACAGAGCGGACTCTGCGCTGTGTTATTTAGTAGTATGGGTGTACCCAGATGGATCCAAGCTGTGACACTTGGCAGCAGCAGCCAGAGGCAAGAGCAGTGAATTTTGAAGGAGGAGTAGTCTTTTCTACATAGGTCTCTCCTACTGCAAGACAGCAACCTCATTGTTATATTAGAATAGACTTGCTAGCCCCATTTAGCTCTGTTTCTTTGCAGCTAGCAATGACAAAAGGGCAGAAAAGACTATAAATCAGTGGCTGTTTTCACCTGGGACCACTTACAGTTGAGGCTTTTAGTCATACATTTTCTTTTCCCAGAGGTAAAAAATATTCTCCATACTGGTATCTCAAAGACTTCAGCCATGATAGCATGCAGAAAATCAAAATACAAGTCGCCAAGCTGAGGATTTTTTTACAGCAATAAGTTGTAAAGCACAATAAGTTTGTAAGCACTGCTTATGAAGCGCTTTAAGTTTGTGTTTACATTCCTTGGATGAATCTGCTGTCCATGATCCACAGTAAGACTGGAGGTATGTAGGAGTGCAGTGGAACAGATTTAGGAACAAAAAAGTGATGAAGAGGTACTAGAAGACACTAATCTTAATGAACTTTTACTCTTAAAGAAATAAATAGGGCTTAAATATGTACCTTTACTGACAAAAGAAAAAAAAAGAGTTTTAGGAGGGTGAAGGTTAAAAAGCAACATTTCTAAACTGTTAAAATAACTACAGGATGTTGTCACCCCGACCTCATTTTCTGCAACACCATAAGCTCTGTTGCTAAGCAATTAACAGAGCCAGAGAAAGAAAGAGAGAGAAAAAGAGAATCCTATTTCTAAATTCTTTTTAAGCAGCACTTATATGGATATTAGATGGAAGCAGATCCAGTTATAAATGTTATTCTAATATAGTGCAACTCACTCACACTGAAGGAAACACCATGAAACTATTATATAACAAATTTGGGTCCAAAAGGCTTTATCTTGCAAAGCACATATCCATTTGCCCTGGAACTTGGCTAATATTCACACTGTTCTGATGGAGAAAATGTCTTCCTAGCTCCAGGGGGACATGGTATTTAGACCTGACCCCCAGTTAAGCCTGAAAACTCCTGAGTATCAGCTTTCCTGCTCAGGTCAGTAGAGTACCTCCTTTCAGCATCGCAGTGGGATCCACCCCACTGCTTTGCCTACAGTTACAGGACAACTCAGTGACGAAGGCAGGAATGAAATTCAGCTTGTCCTTTCTCATTAGGATACTTTCTGAGGAGTTTCTCCTAACAAGCTGCTTTAATTCCTAAGCAGAGACAAAATAGAGGCAAACAGCTAGGCTTAGTGGCTTTCTGCATTCAGAGATCTAACAAAAAATTATTCTGATAGCAAAACTGACATTTAATATTTCAAAAGAATAAGATATACTCTTCAGCCTACAAAAGATTTTTCGATTTCAGCCTTGTTCAAGCCCTGCATTGAAAGGCATCCATCCATCCTATTGTAAAATTGAATGTTATATATTATTACTGTAGTGAAACTGTGAGATCTTTAATTTCATCAGGATTACTAGATTGCAGATATCTGACTACTTAATGACCTTGTATTTACTGAGAAAAAAAGGCTGCTGCTGAAATGACAGAGACGTAATGGCATGAATTCATTGTGGATAACAGAGCTATGGAAGAGCTTACCATATAATGTGTGACTCAGATTTCACTGCTTTTTGACATTCAACAGTACCATTGCTAAAATATCACTGAAATAAATATCAGCAGTTAATCACAAGTGATGTAATGTTATTATGGGGGAAAGAATTACCCTTCTTTATATGTTTTGCTTCAACATTGTGCAGGAAATAAGGAACAAAAAAGATGCCATTTAAATTGCACTGCTCTGTCTCATTTCTCAAATGAAATAGAGAGACATCAGCCAATGCTACAGCATAATGGTAAAAAAGAAGAGGAAGAGTGGAATTTAATTTGTATTCTGAGTACCTTCCTCCTCCACCCTCCCACACACTCCCTTAAGTAGTTTAAAGTAGTGGCATTATAAGAATCAGTTATATTATTTTATGTTACATACCAAATATTTTTAAAATTTCTCTTTTTTAGGAGTAAGTGCTCTCCAAAATGTTGGTTGTACCAAGCCACATATATTCTGAAAATATCTTTATATCCAACAAAGCCTGTACAAAACAACTGTGGAGAATCAGAGCAGCATGCTTTACTGATCAAGCCTCTGTTTTCTTATGAGAAGAATAAAAGTTCAATGATCATTTATGCTTGTATAGATCTTCTTGAAGGACGAAGCACATTAAAAATTTAGTGCCATAATGTTCATTGTGGTTTAAGTAAACATCCTTAAACACCATGAATGATGGGAAACAGATATTTCAAAAGACGGTCAGGGGCACAATGAAAGACTGCGGGTAATTCAGGGAGAGAATTCAGCTCTTCCCACATTATATTTTGCATGAAAGACGATCCATCTATGTCCATTTCAACTGCTGTACTCACTCATTTTGCTCTACCCCTCAGAAAAAGTTGAAAAAAAGAGTAAAACTTAAGTCATGGACTTTATAGCCCTGTCATCTAATCAGTAAATCATACTTCAGCAACTGAGTGTGAGTATCAACAGTTAAATAAGCCTTATTCAGAAGCAATTAGTCATAACTCCCATTAGTCTAAATAGAAATCTTCCATAAAGAAATATGCATGCTCTGAAAGTTGGAAAGTTTGAAAATTCTAATTATCTACTCCAGAAACTTTTAGAAACAGGAATGTACTGACCCATTAATCATGGTTCAAGGAAAGACGTCTAGTTACTGACTATAACACTAGTCCAGGAAAAAAAACCAACCTATCCAGTATTTCCAGGTGTAAAGACAGTCAGTTGTAAGGACAACACTTTTAAATCCAAGTATGTGCTAAAAGAAGGAGATACTTATATTTTGTATGAGAAAAAGAGTGAAAGAGCAAAGATAAACTCTAAGAACCAGACAAGGTAATAAAGGAAACATGGTAGGTGTAAGCAATATTAATATGCAATGTTTAGGTTTTATGCTTAATGCTGAGAAAATAAACTAAACCTCAGTAAAGAATGGGACAGATGTTCATGGAACATACAGTTGTGCTTTTTCAGTATGAAATCCACAAATTTGACCCTATCAGCAATTGTCAAAGGTACCAATCTGGAAGTTGCAAGATGCAGAAACATTTTTCCTTTCCAACCTATAAAGAAATTTATTGAAGTGAGTCACTACAACCTGCTGCATCTGTGGGAAAAAGCTGATTTTTTTAATGGGAACCACTTCAGATAGAAAAAGACAGGTCTTGTAAACTGTGTAATATATGAGTAATATCCTGCAAAAGTAGTCTTATACACTAAATATGTTTTCTCAATGACATGCGGAGTGTTTTGATTTGCAAAACTTTTTGCCCACTTTAGTAGCCTATATCCAGTGTAAGTAATTACAATAAGTTCTCTGATACCACTGTTGCAGAGACACTCAGTCAGTTCCACTATTATTCTGTCTGTACGCTTTGAGCTTACGGTCTTTCAACTTTTTACATCTAACTTGTTGAAAACCTACTTAAAATCTATGGTTTATTGTCTCAGAGAAAGATTGCCAGTACTCATTTGAAACCATCTTTGAAAACATTATCAGACATAATTTTTTCTTGATACCGTGGGGAATATTTGTAGGTGTCAATTCTGGCCCTGCCTGCTGCCTGTTGATAAGCCAGATACCATATATACCTTGTCACCATGCCAGTATTTGCCACAAGCAAACCGAAGCTCATCCTCTGGCTCTTACGGATTGTAATGTGAAGTGCAGCAGAGAGATAATAGTGGAAGGCATTGTACAAAGTGTTAAGGTCATGGAGTCTGAATAAATATTAGCTCAGGCCCACTGGAATTTCATTTAATGTTTTTCTAATCTCTTTCCTTTCTTTTGGGATTTCAGATGTTCACACACATGTGAATTATGAAATGTCAACTGAAAATAGAGCTTACATTCTTACACATTACAGATACAGAATGACAAATGAACCAGAAATATAAGTGGAGGATTAAAAGATATAAATTACCAGGTTTTATCAATTTATTGTGAGGCATGGTACTTAATATTATAGCTCTGCTGATACCAAGAAATATTTTGAACAACTTTGCCTTCTTCTCCGAAGTCCCCTGGAGAACAGCCTTCTCAGCAGAAGGTCAGGAAGGAAAGTACGGCCTTTAGCTTGGCTGCTGGTTTTAAATAAAGTGGAAATGGCATCTGCCCTAAACCTGATGTGTGCTCCAAAAGATATTCTTAACAAAGCAAAGGGATGAGTCTAACTTCTTTTTCCTTTAAGCTAAGAGAGGGATCTGGTGATTAAATGAAGTGTTGCAGGCTGAAGCTGGCAGACAGAAATAAGAAATGAAAATTCACAAGCAAATGAGGGTTCGAGCATGACTTTGAAGTTGTGTTTTGTTCACTGAGGTTTCATTTAAGGAGCTTTTTCCTGCACTTTACTCTATATTCCTCATCACGGAAAAATCAGGAACGGGGAGCAAAAAGATAAGCGATAATATTGTGCTCGGGGTTTTTAAGACCTCAGCTGTGGCTGGACACATTCTCTCTCCCCACCAATCCATTCCTGGTCTAGGTGGTTATCCTACTTTCAGCTGTCTGACCCATGAGAGGAAAAGCCTGGAAGATATTGATACAGACGGTTACAGAGAATTGATGTCAGCATCAGTTCCCCAAAAATCCGTTCTGTCTTTGATTTACAGCCCCACTGATGATAAGAAGCAAAGGTGATTCCAGGACATTGTGTTTTTACCATGGACTCTCAAAAGCACAGACAGTCAAACATATACCAATCATGACACAAATTAATATTTATGGGGAGTGAAAGCTAGCCCAGTGAAAAGTTCAGTGGATAAATCAGGGCACTATAATGACATGCTAGTTTCAGGGATGTGAATTACTGTAAGACACTAAGATTTATAACAAAAAGAATCAAGTAACAAGCTATAATTCCTTAAAAATATTGTATAGTGAACCCTTAACAATATTACGTTTCTTGAAAAAAAAAAGGGGGAAAAAAAAGCTTTTAAAAGAAAGGGAAAACTTTGTTTTTCCTCAGCCAGCTAAAGGAAATACTCAAAAAAATAGAAAAAGGCTCAACTAGGAAGAAAGTCAATGACCACATAACCACATTTGCTCCTGCGTAACTGTTCATTTGGGTAGTCCATTGAGAGCCATAACGAGCATGTACAAGCAAGAGTACTTTCGGTCTTCCATTGCTTCTTTCTCACTGTTCTCTTAAAAAAGTCCTACCCAGGGATGGAAAGTGCTGGTGCCTTGGTCCTCAGCCAAAAAAAAATCCTTCTTCTTTCCAGGAAAAATAAGAATCCAAAGTAACATCCTGAGCACTGTAAGCCACCCTCTACAGGACAAATTTCCACTCCACATACTGCAGTGTGGGGCAGGTAGTGAGTAGTTCCAGAAGATGTCCTACCAGCTTGCCAGCTTTTTTCTGGAGGATACAGGGAGAGCGGGTCCACCAGATGTGAGCCATTATCAACATATATGCAACTGAAGGAAGGGTGGGAGTGGCCTTCCTGGCGACAAGGACACATTGCTGAGTCATGGATAATTTACTATCTACCAGGACCCC
>RSEF01000001.1:207861046-207872455 GCA_003993805.1 Himantopus leucocephalus | reverse complement strand
TGAAAGACTGTTTTATATGCCACTTTTAACCTAAGGGACAAATCTGAAGTCACATGAAACTCAGCATTTTATAGGTAACTTCTGAAGTGGGGGAGCAAGGAGTGTCACCTTCATAGATCTATAAGAAAAATGGGCACAAGGAATGAAGTTCTGTGGTTTAATTGCAGGTGTGTTTGAGCAGGCACTCAAATTTATGTACTCAATTGTGAGTCCTATCAATTAGAGCAGGTCTTTTTCCACCAGGGCACAGAGTGAGCAGACTCCCTTGACTTCTCTTCCTCTGTACACATGATTTTTCAATTCCATTGCACATTGGTGTAGCTAGTAGCTAGTAAGGATGCAGGAGGCAAATAAGTCTGTGGGCTAGTGGCTATGCCACCACACTACAGCAAAAAAAGGGAAAAAGGCTGCTATTGAGGTTTACATAATGTCAGATACATGAATAGATTCATTCTGTCTAGGGATGGACCTCCACTATAATTAATTCAAGACATTGCCCTCCAGGATAGTCCAGAGAAGAACAAGAAGTCTGACCATGGGGCTATAGAACATGACCTGAGTACAGCATGAAAGAACTGAATTTCTTCAGTCTAAGGAAGAAATAACTGCCTTCAAATATGTAAAATACTGGCACAAAGAGGAACAAAATCTGTTCTCTCGAATCACCAGAGACAAGACATGAACAAGTGAATTTATAGTGCCGTGAAGTACTTTTTGGTTAGGCAGCAAGAAAACCCTTTTATGTCTAAGGGCAGTTAAACACTTGAATCAACTACCTAGGAAGGATGAGGAAGCTCCATAATTGTAACTTTTAAGACAAATGTGTCAGAAATAACAGATACAGTGTATCCAGCCTTCGTAACGGTGTAGTCTAACTGACTTCTTAAGTCCTCTTCTAGACCTTTTTATTATTCTACTATATGCTGAAGATTGTGAGGCATTCATATACAATAATAGGAATGTTATGAGTAAAATAGGTAAGTGGAGACCACTCGAGAATTTCACAGCCATCTCACAACTGTATCACAATCGTACTAAAAGATCTATTTATTGGAAGCCTAAAGTTTTGATTTACCCAATGATTTGAATGAACGTCAAGACACTGGACTAACCTCAGGCTATTCACATTCTGGATGCTTGAAAAATGGTAAATTACTGTCTCATTTATCTTGAATTTCACAGAAATGTAGTTTATAGGTTTAAAAGCAAAGTTTGGGTGAGAAAATACTGACATTTTATTTTGTAAAATGTACTCAATTTGTATTTGAACAAAGACTTCATGATACTAATATTCCAACCCAAGCAACAGCAGCTCAATTATTTATCAATTCATACAAGAGTATAATAATCAATAATAGCAATAATCAATGAGTTTCCTTTTCATATTGGAGCTTACTCTGACAGAAATTATTATCAGGCCTAAAAATGGCTGTCGTATTTCAGTCCTATGATTCCTTCAATGTTTGTTTTTGCATTATTAAAATTGGCTCCTTAGTTGCTGCATCACCTTCCTACAGTATTTTTTGTTATAAAATTACTGTATAGTTTCTGCTTTGAAGGAGATATGTCTAGGCTTGAAACTCAGTGCTTCCGAAAGCAATACAATACTTACCTCCTGTATTGATTTTTCAGTGAATTTAAAATTTGAAAATTTTACCTGTAAGTGACTAGACAAGATTTTTTTGTTTTTATGGGTCCCTTCTCAGAAAAGGTTCTTCCCATAACTGTAGCCATGTAAATTAGAAACAAATATTTAAAAAAGAGAATAGTTTATTTAGGAGTAGTGCCATTAAAACTGAAGTATACACGGTCTCTCTGTTTTGTTCTAGCAAAATGTTCATGCTTCTGACTTTAACTTACGTGAACTATGCCTAGACATTAGAGCTCTATTGATTCACAAAGCAAGTAACTATGAATAAATAAACTTAAAATATTACTGCTGTTCCAGGTAGCAACAATTTCATCAAAAGCTTTTTTTTAAAAAATATATATTTTTCATGCGCCTGAATGGTTTATATCTCTTCATTTATTCTGTGTATATAAGAGACACAGAGAGACAGGGAACAAAGCGGGGATCTTAATTTTGCTTGAATTAAAGATGCTGAACAAGCTCATGCAAGCAGTAGACAGTTATGACTAAGTCAAACAGAGGAACTAAATTCTACTTTATCTTACACACCTTGTCCATTTCTGGAACTGAAGCACTTGGCCTTTGCATAGCTGCTTTGCCAGCTTTTTAGCTCTCTTTCAATAATATTCACCCATCTTTAAGACAGAGTGGTCCTATGTTGGTCGTAGCAACAATAAAGTATGGAAGAGGAGGTAAAGCTTTTTTTAAGTATCAGAGATAAAGAAAATATCTGTGAAGCCTAGAACCTCTCAGTAAATGTTATGTATAAAAAGCTCTTTTGCAATAGGAAGGAGTGAAGACATGGGAGTGAAAGTCAAGCCTATCATGCCCTGTCAGCCTCTACTGTGTGTCATACAGTCAATGGAAGAATATGTGCTAGCAGCCGATTGCTCTTCAACAGACTTAGCAGTGAGATTATTTCACTCTTTGAAATCTTTGCATTTTATGGGTAAAAGTAGCCTTTGGGTCTGCCCCTCGCTGGAATATCTTGGGATATTTTATTGTGTCTGAGCATGACTATGGAGGCTCAGCTTAGCTGATTGACATTAATTATGACTGGCCAGATTGCCTTGCTCTGTGCACTCCATTACTCATGATCAACTTGTTGGCTGAGCGTGATTGGGGTTTATTTCATGTCTAGCTGTCATGATGCCAAAACCAGATGTATTCAGGCAGAGGTACCTGAGCACGCACCATCTGCAGTCAGCTCTCTGAAATGAGTTAAAGCTGTAATTGACTTGGGTGTTGTAGCAGATATATTCATGGGCTTTTAAAATCACTCCACTCTAACTCTGTGCAAACCAGCAGCCCAGTCATTGACATAAAGCCTTTATCACAAAAATCCACAGTGGCCATTTATTCCTCCTCAAGCATATCTGCTGGGGTAGAGATTTTCAGTTCTTCATCATTCTGAAGGCAGTCAATCACTTTATTTTTCTTGGCTTTATCTTCCTGAAGTATGCCCTTAGCTCAGGAGGCGGGAGCACAAGGTGAGTCATGTATCCTCACGCTTCATCTATCGAGTGATGACACATTGCCTGGTCCTGTTCCACCCCACCTTATGGTGGTGGGTCTGCACAGGTTCACCTTTCCTTTCCAAGCTGACAACACGATGTGTTCATAATTAGCATGGCAATAAGTTTGGTGTTCTGTTAAGTATAGCAAAATAGCTTACGATCTTCTCAGAGTCTAAGCAGGCTGGACCTGTATTTGTCAACCAAATACTGAGAGGGGACAGCTATAGATCTATACACCTGTATCTGATTATACTTATTTGAAAATTATACTTGTTTGAGAACAGTACAACTGCCCTGGTAATCACAACGAGATGTTTAGCTCCTCTTCTTTCCTGTGTGCAGTACACTATTGTCTGTAATTTTATACTCTGAAGAAAGTGAAGTGAGTAAAAATACAACAGTTATTTGCTTTAATACAAGAAGGATTGAAACCCAGGAGTGATTTTCTATCTCTAACTGCATTACTACAGTTCCTGTTTGGCTGCCTCTCATTTCAAGTGTAGTACAGCAGAAGGATTCTGGGGTTTTATTGATTGTTGTTGTCATAATTAGCCACTGTAATGGAATTAAGTAGGACCCTTGGACTTGTACATAGAGAAAATATAAGGACAAAACCCAACCAAACAAACTCACAGTCAAAGGATGTTAGAGGATTTTTGTTTGATTTGAGCCCTTTGCGGGGAGAGAGGAAGCAAAGGCAGAAACAATGTTATTGTAATGCTGAGTGCGCATCCTTGGACATTTGGAAAAAGTGCATTGCTGAGGGGTGAGTTTAGATGATATTACCGAGTATAAGTGTTTACCATTGCAATCTCAACAGTGTGTCTATATTATAACATGTTAACTGAAACTGTAGTATAATTTACATGGCTGGGTTATTCAGTAACACAAACAACAGAAATAAGGTTAAACATTCAGTCTGATGAAAATGTGCACTGTAAGTCTTATACAGCTGTTTGAGTCTTTCATCACTGTAACAGAGGATTTGCAATCATGTGAAAACCGTGTGCATTTCTAGCCAAGTACCCTGCTGCTGACAGACAGCATTGCTGAACATTTAGAGTTTGTTCACAGAGAGNAACATTCAGTCTGATGAAAATGTGCACTGTAAGTCTTATACAGCCGTTTGAGTCTTTCATCACTGTAACAGAGGATTTACAATCATGTGAAAACCGTGTGCCTTTCTAGCCAAGTACCCTGCTGCTGACAGACAGCATTGTTGAACATTTAGAGTTTGTTCACAGAGAGTATTCTTAATATGACCCTCAAAGCAAACTAGAGATTAATTGACTGGAATTGTGCTCTTATTTTTCATAATCAGCAAAGGGGGAATTGTTAGGCAGCGTATGATTAAGGGGTTCCGTCTCATCTCCTGTTATTGCATTATGGGGAGGTGAGGAATGTAAGAAAAGTTACTAACCACAAATATTACCTTTAAAAATACCAACAGATTTTTTTGAAGATTCAAATAAAATTCATTTCCCTTAAAATCATTAATAGCCTGACAGGTCCCATGACAATTGTCTGCCCCCTTCTTTTGTTCTTTAGGTTACCTAGCTACATCTTTCTTTGCACCTTAAAAGAATCTTTCAAGCTTTTATACCTTAAAGCACGCTGAACTTCAATGACATTGATTAATATGGGTAAATTTTGGTTAAAAAAAGTAAGATCCTTTTTATCATGGGAATTTACCTCTCTTTCTTTTTTCCTTTCGTTCTTTCTCAAGCAGTGGGTACTATAAGTTTCAACAATGCATTTGATTCAAAAGGAATTCAAGAGAGAATGAACTGTTGACATGGCTTTTGCTTACAGTAAGGTTTGGCTGATTGAATTCGGAGTTGTAGTTTATTGACATAGAGCACAGCAGATACTCATATTAATTTTATTTCTGTAAAAGTAAACTAGCCGTAGAAACTGTTTGTGGATTTTCCTTTCCTTTGCCATAAATCTAGCAAAATATTCCACATTTTGTTGCCAGGAAAAGTTATAATGTAAAGAAAAAGATACCGTTGTTGTAAGGGATATGCTGATTTGAACCCTGTGAAAGTAACCCTGTGAAAGTAACTCAGAAGCTTGAAGGAGCAATAGTAGGTTATCTACACAGTGGATGCCTTCCTACATTTCCAGCCTTGGAAAATATTAAAAACGAGGATAGCATGCATGCATGGAAATGTGTGTGCATGAAGATGTGCACATTCTTATGTGCTGCTACAGTCGTCCATTTTTTACAAAGTTGGCAAAAATAAGTGTCATAGTTCTGCAAATACCTCAGAGAAAGCCATTTTTATGAGACTTGCTGTGACTCACTGCCTCTGCCCCATGTACAGAGGGCTGGCAGTTGAGTGAATGAGAAACATAAAGGACATTGTTTTCCAGGTGTTACTTTTGTATACTTAAATATATTAGAATGATCCTTTTTTTCCTTCTTTTTTATTCCTAGCAGTTACACAGCTACTCTGAAAGAGGACAGACAGCACTGTCATTCAGAGAAAATCAAAGAATAAGAATGCAACTGCAGAGATGCTAAAAAAGTAGTTGTTTTAGAAATCAGTAGTGGGCCCTGAAAACAAGAACCTTCCAGTAGTACCCTATGAAAAGAGATATTTGGGGGAAATTATGTTTTCTCCCATTCACCCACCACATCACTACGTGTTTTGGAAAACTAGCAACAGTTTTGTGCCATAATCTTAGTGTTCTGTCTGGATGCAGGCACACAGCAACCGATTTTGCAATCATTTCTGAATGTGTGATACCTTAGTCACTCATTTCTAAACCTGCTCATTAATTTTAATGATGCTGACTTCCTTTCTAAAGCATTGTGACATGTACCTTTGAAAAAAGCAACATATAAGAGTTAGGTATTGTATTATTTTATTAAAGGCCATAATTTCTCTTTGAAAACTCATTGGCATGAATGAAACTAATGATTTAAGTCTGGCACTTCAGCTGCAAGGTAGCTGAAATGGAATGAATATTTTTATCCAATATTTGATGGTTTTGCGTTCCAGACATGTATTTATTTAATGTTAATGAATTAAGCAATTTTTTGGTATAATGGAGAATTTCAACAGATATCTAAAAATCTCTAAAATAAAATAATTATGCATAGTTTGTTTAAATCTCATATTGCACTGTTCAACTCACATCACTGGAATCATATAATAGTGCATGATAGTAGCTCCTGGATCTGGATCATCCAGCCTTAGGAAGTCAGAAAACTTAGGAAAAGCCTGTTTTGGGGTTGTTTTTTTTACATAGGTTGTGTTTTGTGCCAGTTGTAAAAGCCACCCTCAAAAGTATTCTCTTCTTTACAGGAAGCATAAAGAGGAAAATGTTCCAGTTCTTCTGTTCCCCTGGATCCTTGGGTCATTTGTAGCTTGCCTCCTGCGGTGTTGTTAGCAGACCTTGACGTTACGGTAAGGAATATAAACCCCCAGTCTTCTTCCATGTGCTTTGTTTCCCTGGGTGAGCTGCCTTTCTCTTCAGGTTTCAGCTGTGTTTGTATAAGTCACTGTCTTGTTGTCATCCTTGGGTTTTGGTTAGGCTTTGGAGACATGGATGTGAAATACATACCAGGCTATAGCAGCAGCTAAGGAACAGGTGATAAAAGAACAGGGATGTCTATTGAGGCATGAAGGAAGAAGCTGTGACAAAAATCTTGTTCTTCTTACCAGGTGATGTGACCAAACTAAGTTCTTTCTATTGTGCATCTCAGACAGCAGCTGCTGCGAGGTTGATGCTCCAGCTATAGAAATTACTTGGAAGAAACAGAAAGCAGGCTGAGGAGCAGCACTGACGTAAGCCAGGAGCTGTGGCCAAGTCAATTCACAGAAAGAATGAGACGTCTGAGATGAATCTGGAATGAGGGGAATATCCTCACTGTATTACTGCTCTTGATGGTGAATCTCCTCAGCAGAAAGCTGCGAAGCATGTAAACATGATTTCTCCTCCTTTTTTCCCACCTTGCCATGAAACATCTCTAAGATGGCCTGCTCCCCTCCAAGATGATCCCTCTCTGAAAGAAGATTAAAGAAATCGTGACTGTTTTTTGGGGATCAACTTTGGCATCATCAGATAGAAGTCAGCACAACTCAGCCAGTTTTACAGTCAGAAGGTGCTGTAAAATAGGTAAAAATTAAAGAACTGGCAGCTTGCATGAATTTCTTCAGGAAACATAAATCAGTCCCGTCTGTTCACTGGGAGCAGTTAAATCCATTTAACTACAGCAAAAAGGATGAAGTGATTTTCTGGTGGGCAAAGAAAAAATCTGTTGCATACACACATTGCCTCCACCTCCATTTATGCAGAAAAAGATTTTGCTGCTCTCCAGAACACGATGAAGCCCATCTCTTCTTACATGAGGTAGCACCATATTTACCTACGGCCCTTGAAACATCCCAGACCCTCGCTACCTTCAAATCCCATCTGGGCCCTGCTCCCACAGTTCAGGTCAGAACTTCAGTCCCGGGCCATCACTGCAAGAGCAAGTTGAAGGCAGGCAGCTGAAGCCCGTTTGAAGAGGGACCTGGCCCTGCTGCAAACATGTGTGTCATAAAGCACAGCATGTAGCTGAAGTTTTCATTCCCCTGAGCCAGTCCACATGCTTTCCTGGCAGCCACCAGGGTGGGGCCACCAGCAAATCTGGGTTTCAACTCAACCTCTCTAAAATAATAGAGGAGACATAAGAGTCCAACAAGCAGACCTGAGGAGAATGCCTTTGCAATTTTTCCACTCGGGAAGTCACCTACTTTGGTACTAAAGCGCGGCTGCTAGGCTAGTCCTGAGCTGCAGTTCTTTCGGAGTCATATGTTAAATCAAAGTTAGGCACAAAATGACAAAATATTCTGGTCAAGTTCCTTTCTCTAGGGCAACATCAGTATTTTCTCTATGCTGTGGCTGTAAGGAATGGCATGTAATGTCCCAACATTCCTACGTGAGACTTCTATTTGGTGAGATTCAACTGTTTTCAAGCTTGTTTGTTAAACAGAAGGTGGTAAAGAGACCAAAGCAGAGCTGAGAACTTAGCCACAAATTTTCTTATTTTGGTGCAAAGGCCTTAGGTGAATATACTTATCCAAAGACTGGATGGAAGGTTGCAAGAGCATCAGTAAATTTACAAGGGTTTCCATGAGGAAATGCAAATATGAAGTTATGTGATCATCTGTAAAGGGTTCAGTGTTTTCCTTTTCACAATTCAGGATCCGAATCCAGCTCTGTGGAGTCAGAACTGCCTTGCCAAAGGTCTCCTTTCTTCAAGTCATTTTTGTGAGTTGTTATATAATGTCAATACGGGGTGGGTTGGAAGCCCAACTTTTAATGGATTAGTGCTTAATTCACATTGTTACCTGAAGACATATCATCCAGGTGAAGCACTGCCAGCCGCAATGATGTGTCCATGTAAAATAACAGTCTGGGCCTTTTGTAAGCAAGTCAGATGCTCTGTTTGCTTGGGTACACTTTGGGGGAAAAAAAAAAGAAAAGCAGATCATTAAATCATTATTTTGAAAAGGTCCTTAATTACATTTAGTGCCAGAGAGAGGATGATTTTGTAAAATGGATAGTGAGGCTGCATAGCAACAGAAAGAAAAAAAGTGACTCTCTGTTCTGATGTTCTGAGACAGGGACTTCTGAATACCCCACATTCACTGGGAAGTTAACATATAATTTAATAATTATATTATTTGTTCACCTATATCATTTTTATGGCATGCAAGCTAACAGCATGTTTCCAGCATCTTTCTAAACGAATCCTGGAAGAGTAAGCATGCAGATGAGTATGCCAAATGGAGATTTTAGAAGCACAACCACAGCAGATGCTCAGTTCTTAATATTCTTTTCTTTAAATTTTAAAATTAATTCCTTTAGCAGGGTCAGTACTTACAAGTAGATTATTTTATCTTTATAGATTTTTGCTAAGCACGTTTAAGTGCAATAGTTGTAAATGTCCCTGAGGGTGTGATTCTTATCTCTGCTGCTGTGTGTTCAGCATCAATGGGAATATTTTTCTAATGGTGTGTGCTGTAAAAAAAGAATGGGACTTTGGAGGTAGATGGAATGATAGGCAAGCTGTTTTACACATTGTATATATTAATAGCATAGCTAGCTTGGAGTAGTCTAACACTATTGGGAACAAAGATATATACTGAGAACCATATGGAAAATACCTGTAAAAAGTTTCCAACTTCCAATCATGTCAACTTATTCAGGTTATACTCATGACCAAATTAATTTGTATGCAAGACAGCAATATAGGTCTTGCATATGATTTTTTTATGTAATTTTAAAGATTAATATATCCAAAACATTCTTGCCAATGTATCTGTACCTATAAACTGCAAAAAAAAAAAAAAATTGTTGTCCAAAAATTGTTCCTGAAATACAGGGCTACGTTCCATGTGAATCACTATGTCAGGTAGCCTGAAATGTCAGTGTTGAAATGAGGTTTATGTAAACCAAGATGAAAGCACATTAAGTGTTTTATGTTTTCTGGATGACAGTACCACAGTTTTTGACTGCAGTTTCCAGACAAAAAGGAGTCACAGGAGCTGCGCACGCCCATGTGCCACTTCTGTTCGCACAGCGGGTGGTGATGGCTCTGCTGTACTACAGCATGGTGTCCAAAATGGATGTGAGCCTAATAAGAGCTGGTAATTAAACATGATTAATCAGACACATAATTCTCCACTGTGGTCTCTGTGAAGCTATAAACATACTGATGTTCTGTGTTATAATAGGGTCCTCATGAAAATTCAGCTCGTGGTGCTGTTCAGGTTTTGCGGGTGTGACAGTCCCCACCGTCGCACAGGTCAGCACGTGGCATGTGCCCATCTGCCTTTTCTCCACTTTGCCCAGCTGTCAAGGCACCCCTAGGTAGACCCCAAAAGAGGAAATCCCACAGATTTCCAATAGTTTAGACACACAGATGCTTGCAGTCGTACCAAATTTAAGTACAATATATATAGCGTAGCCTGTCCTTAACAGGCAAAATATGATTTCACTTGACACGTAATAGGGTAATTGAGGTGCTTAGAGCTTCAAAGTAGCCTGAACAGTGTTATTTATTTTGAGGTTAAACTGCTCCCAGTACTTCAACCACTTTGCTTAGAGGTAGCTTGGATCTCTACGAATATGTTAGGGGTATGTTGTGTAGATATAACCTGAGTGCTGGAAGGCAAAGCTAGGACTTGAATAGCCAAAGGAGGAAACACTGAGAGCAAAGAAATGGAATTAGAGTCCACTGGGACTGGTCAAACCTCCAAGAGATTTCAGCAGAACGAAGTTGTGAATCACTGACAAGAGAAAAATCTTGTCACAGTGACTCATAAAATGATTAGCACTGCCACAGTCTAGGAAAAAGACTTCATTAGAGCTAAGCCGCGCAAAGAATGTTCCCTGCAGCTATATAGTATTGCTTTTATTAAACTAAATCACTTGTTACAATACTTTTTTTCCTGTGTGGAACACCATTATGTTACACTGCACATATATATATATATATGAAAAATATAAAGAACTATATTTTTCTTCCTGAAGAGGGCTGTTGTCTTGAAATCTGCTGCCTGAAGTCTTGTAAACCAGACACTCACTCAGGCTTCATGGTGAACTGCGGGTGTCAGCTCATATCATATCATGGTCATCATCATATCATGGTCATCACTGTTCAACATCATTGAAGTCTTTGCTGCATTATGTTTCTGTGTGGAGGATTGCATTAAATATTCCAATAGTATTTTTCCTATGTCTTTACTATTTTCAAGCTCATGCTCCTCAGTCCAACACTCTCTTACATGAAAAGGTCCCAACTCAGCATGTCAAGAGTGGGACCTGAGAGCACTCCAGCAGTTAAATAATGTACAATTGACAATTCTGCCCTGAAGTTCACTTGGGGGCTACTCCTGCATCCCAGCATGGCTACACCTAATAAAATCAGCCACTGGCTTCTTATTCATCAAGACCTGAAAGGGCAGGAAACCTGACAGATCTGGCACAGCAAAGGAGGTAATAGAAAAAAAGGGAAATAATGGGGAAAATGGAATCGTGGTGTGCGGACAAAAGGATTATGGAAGGTAATTTGGCATAGGAGGTATGGGTTAAATTCAGTTCTACCACATGCATTAGATAATATTTATATTAATATATTATATATATGATATGTATAATATATTAAACCATCAATAATTTCACAAAAAGATTTTTGTCTTACTGTATTTGAATTAATTTTCCCTAAGAGATATTGTGGGAGAGGAAGTGGGGGGGGGGGGG
>RSEF01000001.1:207842314-207861036 GCA_003993805.1 Himantopus leucocephalus | reverse complement strand
TTTTTTTGGAATAAGATGATGAACACAGTGATCTTTTAATAGATTAGTTTCCAAGAGCTGCCAAGATGAATATTTAACTTTTTTTTTCCCCTGTGTTTCCTGCCCCATTTTGGGCTGTGTGTTCTCCCCTCTGCCCATACAGGTAGAGAAGAGCATCAAGCCATTAATAATGTAGTAATAAGGTTAAATATCTGTGTAGTATAACAGTTTAATCATACATTTTATTTCATTAGCCCACATATGAAATGCAGGTAATACTCAGAAGAGCCTTACATTGTCTTCTTGCTTATACCATCTTTTTTCACTAAATAAATAATTAGATGCTCACGTTTCACCTTTCTTTTTCAAGGATTACTTGTGCCTCTCCCCTCCTCCTCAGACTGTTGCCAGACTCACTGGCCATTCTGGATTGAGACATGAGCCAAAGTAGTTTAACAAAATAAAATACCCACAAAAGGAATCTACGAGCACTGGTTCTACAACATTAAACAATATCTCTGTGAAAAAGCAAAGGAAGTTAGCAGACTTCTAGTATTTCAATTAAGGTTTTGAGAAGATTCTAGGAAGATTTACTAAATTGCTTACCAACAATAAAAGGCATGAGAGAAAATGCAGTGCAAGGTGGGTGTTTTATTTTCTTTTGTTTTTGTGTTTGTTTTTTTGGCTTTGGTGGTTTTTTCAAAATCACTAATACTACTTCCTGGTGCTAACTCACCAGTTTTAATACCCTCCCCATGTCCCCACTAACCTACACAGTAACAAAGTTAAAAAATTGCTCATGAAATTTACAACAGATGAGCTGAACAAAGAATAAAATATTTTTAAATTAAAGAAATGACAATAAATGATTATATTTTGAACTTGATAGACTTGTATCTCAGAATATGAAGATGAAACAACCAAAGACTCATAAGACTTGCTTAGCACTGTTGTCTTGCCCACTTCTATGTGACAGAGACTGTTTGTTTTGGATGAACAGATTCCTACCAGAACAGGAACTAGTAAATATACTGGTCCTATATAAGAAAGAACATTAAATTTTTTCCTGTATTTTCAGAAGGAAGGTAAGGTTTATAAATACTCAACTTCAGATATTTTAAATGCAATGTATTTTTCAAAATGGAACTACTCAGTATTTTCTGAAAATTTATATTATTGAATGTAGTGTGTGTTCAATAACCAAAAGTGAAGCACTCCATAACCTGTCTGAACAGGAATGCTCATTGATGAGCGATTTCAGTAACTCTAGTTCTTCACTATATATCACCTCCTTGATAAAGATATCACACAGGTTAAGATAATACAAGAAAAACAGTGGAAAACAAAGTAGAGTAGAAAAGAAAATGGAGCTCTAGTCATGATGCAGGACCTCTCTATCTTGTAAGATGGGCCTACAGTTCATTTACAAACATGATGACCTTAAATGTCCCTCCTAACCGAGGCGATTCTGTGATTCTATGATTTGACCACCTCAGTTTCACCCCAAAATCTCAGGAAAATCAATATATTAATATGTGGCTTTTAAGATCCAAGAGATTCTTTGGCTTGAGTTTCTTTTTCAAAATGTGACTAATCCAGTTTTTGGGTTTTTTTCTCTCAGGATTTCAAAATAGTCTTTAGGAGAAAATTGCAGTAGCTCTGCTTCTGAAGGAAGAATTTCATCAGTCCAGACTCTGCAGAACATCCCCTACTAAGCTTATCTGTTTGGCCATTTAACCAGGGAAAGAGGATATTTGACTATGTCAATAGAAATGACTTTAAATTGAGCTATCTTCCTCTACAATCCCTCGACTGTCCTTAGGTGAATTGCAATAAATGATGATAGGGTAATTATACTCTGCTGTTTTACCAGATGTCTCCATTTCTCTGAAATACTATTTTGCTCAGTTTTCTAACCTCTGGCTTTCTAAATACCAAAAAGAACCAGTGTGGCTAGTTACTCTTTCTTCATTATTGCAAGAGCTATTCCCATGTCACACTTTTTATCGGCTACTGTACTTCTTACAGGAAATTGTTTCTGTTATGTAGTAATGATAATAATTTTATTCAACTGGAGAAGATTTGACCGTAACTTTAAGAATATTATTTAGTAATAGTGAATGATCCAGAAAGCGCAGTGCACATAAAAGAGCCCTCCTTTCCCCTCTTTTGAAAGTAGATGATTTGCAGTAATTGGCCTGCTTTTTCTGGTCCTACTTAGGGAAGCTCCAGCTGATGGAAGAGTACCAAGTATCTTTGAACTGAAGGCAGTCTCAGGGCTGCCACTGTGACCTGGTCTATATCATCATTTCAGTCATTTCCCATAAATCTTTAAGAGGTACAAGCAGTGAAAACACATTTCCCGTTATGGATCAGAGAATGGACCCGTTTATTCTCAAGTCAGAAACAGTGTTAGCAGGTGAAATGACACCAGTGTAAAATTGTCACACAGGAAAATCTATTTTGAGCATTCTTAACATGACTTAAGCAAAGAAACTTTGAAGTCCTCAAGAAAAAATGGAGAAAAAAGGGGGAAAAAAGGGGTCCTGTGATGCTTTCCTGATCCTTTCCCCTGAATCAATGACACTTGCATGTGCTGATTTTAAGACAGTGTATGCCAAGAATATTTGTTCACATATCGCGTCATTTCAGAGCCCATAGTAAGGGAGAAACACTGTACAGCACCTTACTTTGGATCTCTTCTCTTTCGTCCACTAAGTGAGCCATAACACAGTACTGACAGTTCTGTGCTGAAACTTTTCTTTTTTCCCCCTTTTTCCTTTTCTTTTCCTTCCTTCTTTCTTTTTCTTTTTCTTTTTCTTTTTCTTTTTCTTTTTCTTTTTCTTTTTCTTTTTCTTTTTCTTTTTCTTTTNTCCCTTCCTCACTTGCAAGCCTGAAGGTGGAAGCCTGGATAAGATGCTTGGTGATTCACCTCTCAAAAACAGTTTAAGAAACCCTTCAGTGCGGCTCTCCATGGTAGCTTAGTAGAGCTTTTGAAAGCAAGTTGTTGCTTGAACAACTAGTAATTAAGTGGTATCTGAGAAGCCTCAAAGATTTGTTGTAGCAAATGAAAGCAACTCTGGGTAGGGACCAAATGCTATCAAACTCTTCAATATTACAAGCCTAAAAACATCATTTCCAGGAAGGACTTAAAGCAGATATCCAGTTCCTCTGAAATCAGGCGTCAGCTCTTTCACAGAACTGTTGATGAAATAAATCTGGTTTATTTTCTATGCTGAGGAAATAGAAGTGACTTCCCTGCAGTTCTCTTCACACAGCATTCCTGGGCAGTGGTGTTTGTTCAAACATGTAGCAATCAACCTATGCATTTATAAGCCTAGAAACATAAGAAAGAGCACAGCAAAAAGTGTTTCTGCACTTACCTTTTGAATATTGTAATGAAAACAAACAGACTGTCTCCAATAATGCATGGAAATTGCTGCTGTTGTTAATACCTCCTGCATGTGTCTTTTGGTATAAATTACCTAGAGCCAGCATGCAAATATACAGGAGCCTTATTAATGTAAAAAACCCACAGCTTCCACATTTCATTGCAGCCACAATACGTGAAGGACTCAGGCTGAAAATTAAATCGACATTTTAGACATAAGTCTTCTTTAGTATGTAATACAGATATGAGTTTGTGTTTAACACTGATACTGTATGACCTTGGAAAAATGTCAAGATAGCCTCGACCTCTGACGGTTACATCTATAAAGATGTTTATATTATCTTCTGTGAAATGCCATTATCCGTGGAGCTGAAATTAGTTGCCAGTAAAGTAGCTAGTTCTTTACTATGCCGTCTAAATTCTGGACAACGATGTTGATTCTGAGATCAGTAATTTATTTTTTTTTCTCCAAAATGGCTTATAATCAGCAGAAATTGTGGTTGTGCAATGGTTGTATAAAGTGTTTGAATGGACTTTTTACATGCAAACATTGAACCATGGAGGAAATTTTATGAACATCTTTATTTGAAATAAATCCCTAGAAAAAAAAAAATAGACCTAATCCCCCCAAAATCCCATCAACTTAATAGGACAAACAAATGTAAGTGTCAGGAATCTTGTCATTCCATGCCTCAGACTTCAGTGGCACAAACGTTATGGCTTTAGAAAAAAATTAAATACTACATGAAAAAAAAAAAAAGCCATACCTCCAGTACAGCTGGAAGCAACAGCCTGACTCCTCTGAAGAAATTTAAATGGACTTCCACTGCCTACAAAAAACAAGTGCCAAGCATATGTAAAACAGAGTCATTTATGGGCAGCCAAAGTTTTCNGTACAGCTGGAAGCAGCAGCCTGACTCCTCTGAAGAACTTTAAATGGACTTCCACTGCCTACAAAAAACAAGTGCTAAGCATATGTAAAACAGAGTCATTTATGGGCAGCCAAAGTTTTCCAAACACAGAGATCCTGGCCAGAAGAAAAGACTATTACCTGTCCTTTTTTGGTACTAGTCACTTCTGCACCAGCTCCTCTATGTGCAGGAAGGAGCTCGCGGTAGCCTTGGAGTCTGTTTTATTAAATTCCATAAACAAAGTGAAAGGTAGTCTGGGGCAATGGCGCTCCCTGATAGGTATTTACGGTCACAACAGATACTGCTAAATCATCCAAGTGAGGGGTGACTTATCTCTGCAGCCTTAAACCTTGACATTTAGCAGGACTGAACAAACGGCACATGTACCTCAAGTACACAGGATTTATTGTTTTCATCTACTTAGGTGCCCACTTTATGTGAGTCCCTTATATAAATATTACTGCAAACACCTAAAGCCTCAGTCCAAATTCTTGAGATGTCGTCTTGGGTTTTGAATATTTGCTATTTAAGTGCAGTGTTTGATGTATCAAATACATCCTATCTAGAGATGCCTTTTCTTTAGAGTTTTCAAATCGTAACCTGTCTGTTCTTTATTTAGTGACGCACTTACTTGCTGTCTCCAGAAAGGGAATGCTCCGTAGAAGTGTAAGCCATCATTTTTATTTCAAAGGCAAGGCCTTGTATTGATAACACATTCAAACTCACCAGGAATACCTGAGGGGACTGCAAAACCCTGTCGATCACTTCTGAAGTACTGACTTCTAATATATTTTCCCAATAAAAAGGCTGAGCACCAAGTGTATCATCATTTGAGAACACAAAAACAAAAGGATGGCTTTTCTACGTTAGGCCAAAGGTCTGTCTGGTCTCACCTTCCAACAGGGGCTTCACTCTGTTGTCTCCAGACAGAGGAAAGCGAGCAATGGCCACCAGGTCCCCGGTCCTGTGCTGAACTCTTTGGCTCTATTTTTCGGATATTTTTAGGAATATTAATCGCATTTCCTTCATGACTTTTTATTATTGTTACCCATTTCCTGTGGTTCTCAGCTTTTTTTATAAGGACTTTCAGTTCCTTTTCAGGGCAGGCTTAGGCTTGTTCTTATCATGCATTCAGCAGGGATGAAGGATGCTTGAGGAAGAATATAAGAGATCGAACAAACAGCGGTACTTCTTTAGGATATTCTCCAGGAGTCTGCAACAGAGAAACTGCCTAGCCCAGAGACCCTACCACTGCATTTAACTCAGGGCAAGCTCTTGTCCCCGCAAAGCTGCCTGCTCTCCTATTGGGAGGTACTGCAGACTCTGTGCCTCCAGTTGCTAGAACATGAGTGTTTCTTGGGTAGAATTGCAGTCTATGATGCCTGGGCAAAGGCTGTGAAAAAGCAAAGAAAAAATTAGAGATGGTCACCAAACTCAGGCAGAGACTTGGGTCTATTGCCAACCACTCCCAAAACAATATTCATGAATTTCATTCAACTTACATTCTAATTACACTTTTTAGCTCAAAATCTGAACTTCCAGAGTTTTGAAAGAGACCAAGTAATCAAAAGGTAATCACTGTTCCTTTTCAGTGTAGTATACCAATACAATGGGACTAAATAGAAGCTCTCTGCTAAAATCTTTTTCTTCATAATTCAGTGAGATAAAGAGCAAATGCTGCTAGACTTATTTTGGGAAAAAATGTACATGATTTGGTAGTTAAACTCTGAAACATGGAGCTTTTGCACAAGGGCCACTCACTCAAATTCAAGAAAATGCATTGCCATCATTTCTTGTATTTAAGCAGGTATCTTGCTTTTTAGGTCTAAAAAGAGGTGAAAATATCACCAAGGCTTGTAATGACTCTTTCTTTGTATTGCATCTTTAAAAGAAACTAAGTCCTTTTTGCTGTACAGTCGGTTCCTGTTATATTTTCCATTGCAGTATAGTGAAAAGATCGACAGAAAACACATGAATTACGTTGACTCTATGTTCTTATGTGTCCTCTTCCTAAGAAATAAGGACAATAAGGTTGTTGTTGAAAAACATAAAGTAGAAGTGGAGGAAATACTGTCAGAAAATAGTTGATTGTATTTGTACTGATGTCTACGTGAATGGGACACATGGGACCTAGTACAGTGAACAGGATGTACACCGTTAAACTATAAATATCTACACTGCTGTTGTCTACATATAAGCTCATCATCCTAAACTTTCTTTATTACTAATAATAAGAAGTAGACATATTTGACCTATTTCAGATACCTACATTAGACTGAGCTGTATTAGGTTTCAGAGGGATTACAAATCTTCTCCAAAGTGCTGAAAATAAATTTTTTAAGTTAACAGCCCATCAGGGTTTCAGTGATGAGCTTCCTATTCTTTGAAAGAATACAGGGAAGAGGAAAAAAAACCAAAAAAACAGAATGTGTGAAAATGGCTGGAGAAAATTTTGTCAGAATCAGTCCTTTTATATATAAAAGGTAGTTATCTGCAGAAGAAAATTGGGTCCTTTTTATTAAGAAATTATGGATCAGTTGAACAAAAAAATTATGTGTACATAAACACTTATATGTACATACATACATAATCCGAGGACATATCCTTGATACACTGAAGAAAACTAGGACGTACTCCTGTGTCTTTTGATAGTTTTGGAAAAAAGATGTTAAAACCGGGACCATCTTCGTGCTCTATTAGATACAAATACCCAACACCTACTTTTTTAACTTCTTTGGAACCATTTCAGTTCCTTCCTTTAGGGTCATGCTGGCACAGAAGCACATCCCTGGCTTACCAATTGGCTCTTAGTCTTTTCGGCAATGTGGATTAAATCCAGTGAGATTGTTTCACTCTTGTGGAATAGGTTTGAAACACAGATGTCTTTTTCATGTTCTTTTCATAGTTTGTCTCATTTGCAACTCGCATTTCAAATCCAGAGTTATCTTGCCAGAAGGGGAATTTCTGGTATCTCAGATACACGAGACCATAAGCGTCCTTGTGGGACTTGCTTTTAAACACCCTCTTCTCAGTATCAAATTGCCAGTTTCCCTCTGGAGCCTTCTCACAGTGGAAACTTCTTTACAGGATCCCCTGAAGGAGCCTGGCTGGTTGTGCGGGAATGACGTGGGGTAACTGCTCCTACAGCTTTGCTTTTTCTGCAGAACCACCCCAAAGAAATTCAGGCTGCAGAGCGATTTCAGGAGTAACCCCAGGAATTAATTGGTGTTTCAAGACACATGGAGGAAAGGTTGGGCAACTGAACATGTGAGGAATAGGTGCGTACCCAGCCTCAGGTCTCTGGAGACTTAATGGTGCTTGTGACTGCCATGTGCATTAGTGAAACAAACCAGTATCTGTCATTCTATGACTACTGCCACTGTTTCTCACAATTTAATGGGGTTTTCTTACCTCTCCAGCTGTCCTATCTTTGGTGCAATCAGCAAGAACAGTGTAGGTATTCTAAACAATGAAACCCAATTTGTCTAAGTTTGAAAAAAATAGAATTATTCAATGCTTTGGATCTTGTTTTACCTTTAAATTGATGAAAAGGGACTCTCAAGACCACTTCTGGAATCAAAACTCCGACTTCAAGTCAAATTGTTTGATGCCAGATCTGGTGTCGAAACTGACACCACTGTCCTCTCATACAGCATAAGTTTAAATTTTACAGCTTTCAAATGCAGGTTTCCCACCCCACTCCAATCTCTGCAATGAGTTTAATGTTTCAGGAGTATCAGATTGACAGCCTTGGCGACTGAAGTCCTATCCAAAGCACAGCAATTGTTCTCAACTGAGTCGAAGATTGAATTATTAAAACCTACACTTCTGCAGTCACACAAGCTTGCCCACAACTTCCCTGTAATGTAGCTCAGACCTGTGTTGGAGGGAGACATTGGCCCTTCTGCCAAGTGCAATGACCATCCTGATGATTCAGTGATGTGAACACCTGTCCCTTTGCAAGCCAATCTGCAACATCCAATTCATTTCACTTAGTGAGCTATGGGCGCTACTAAACATGGCCGGATGCAATCCAGTGGTCCAAAAGTGAAAGGTTTGCTATCTTCTTACCAGTAGCCTGAGGTGCCCTGCCCTTTTTGGTGACGTTTGTGTAACTTTAAGTTAAGGTGTATTCAGTACCATGGTTCTTTCACCTTATACATCAGGCCACTTCACTGTGCAAAGCACAATGCAGAACTCAGTCTCCTTAATTCTTTTATAAATGTTAAAGTGTTAAATCACCAGGAAGACATCATGCAATTTCCGAAGCAATAACACTATGTATGTCAAAAAATAAAAACACCTGGAAGCTGGGTGGGGAGTAATTTTGAGTAATCTCTTATTTCTTTTTTCTTGGAGCATATTTTCCCACAGGCAGTGACTCAGCTTCAGGTGTTCTTTAGAACACACAGTCACTTCCAAGTTTTGCAAATACCTGAATTTTCAGTTTCTGCAGCACAAAATTAGAACTGTAAGTAGTCATCAGGACTCTGCAAAGGCAGAGAAAGGACAGGCTTTGCTAATGCCTCTTAAACTGTTTAATATGAGATAAGTAAATAAAAGCCTTGTAAAAGCAGCAGCTACTGTCTGAGAGACAATAAATGACCACTTCTATATATTTCTGTGAGCTAAGGAATCTCCAGAAGGGCCTCTAAGATTCAGGAACATCCACAAATCCACAAGTCTATTTGCTTCTGTTTATTATTTAATATTCATTGCTCTATAGTGAAGAAAAATAAAGCCAGGAAAAGTTGTGACTTTTTTTCTTTTTACCTTTAACCAATGAAATGCACATCTTTTCAAGGAACTGTTTTCAAACCTTAGTCTTGTTCTAAGATATGTACAAAAATTTTAGGAAATATGCACCCACTTGAAACCTACTCTGCAAATTATGTGAACGTAATGTCAGAAGTTTCTGAGTTTCAAGACCCAACCATTAGGCAGAAAATAGATCCCTTAAACCAAACAGGAGGTGGACACAGCCTAAAATGTACTCAGATACAAATCTGTTACATTCAGCAGGAGCCATATTTTTAACATTAAGCTTGAAGCAGCTTGAAAGGATGAGATTTCCATGTGGCTCACACCTATCTGCTGATAATGTTATCTTTGCTTTCCCACAGTCCTTTCCCTACCACAATATTACATCACTTTTGAGAAGTGTGGGTTCCTACCAGTCCTACTTTGTGCCTCAGTCAACCACAGAGTAAGACTTTCCCCTGAAAACCAAGCAGACCTCAATCTCAATGGAAAATTAGGAGCCTAAATAGAAATTAGGTACCTTTCTTTGGGGATCTCAGCCTTAGCCAATAACCAGGAAAGCTGTTTTACAGATTCCAGATATGGCTGGGTAGCATCAATTTTTGTCTTTTTCTGCTTCATTTTCTAGTAAGTCTAAGATTATGTCATCAGTGCAATAAAACTTCTGAAAAAGATATACAAAGCTAAACATAAAGTGTTACAGAACTTGCATACTGACTAGCAACTTACAGATAAAACCTATGGAAAACACTATATGTTTTATGGGATTGTTTTTCTTTCTCGCTTCCTGGATCACTTTCTAAATAGTATACACAGAACAATTATAATAGCAAAGACTCTTGCCTCTGAAACTTCCTTGGTTACAACTGTTCACTAGGAAATTTATGTCTTTCAGGTGGAGGATGATACAGAACCTTCATCTTCCAGAAGAGTACGCAGCAGAGTGGGCAAGAGGCTCTTCCATTTCTGAAGGGGCAAAGGTGCCTTCACGTGGCACTTCAGAACTTCAGGAGGACACTGCACAGCAGGGAACACTAGGTGCAGGAAAGTATTTACTCAAGATTATATTCGGCATCTAACCCTGAGGGCTTATTCCCAGATTTCCTCCTTAATATTTCATTGTTATTTTGATATAGCAACTACTGCACTGGGTTAGGGGGAGGTACTGTAAGAATTCCTGAGGTCCGTTCCAGGGTAGATGAATTGTTCGTTGATTTTCTAGCTTAAGTATAGACAGAGCATTGTCACTCACTGCTCTTTCCTGTTTCTCCATAGCATATCACTCATTACTCAGTGTAGACAAGAACCAAGAATCAGGGTTCCGATTTCCTTTAAGCAGACAGATGCCTCTAAATGAAGTATTGCTGTCATGTGGCATTTAGAATCTGCTTTCATCTACACCTAGTCTTTCACATTTTACAAAGATCCATGCATGGTGTCTGCAAAACAGAAATAACTGAATTTGCTAATTATAATGACTAGGTGAATCACAGACACAAGCTGAGCTGAGCAGCAAAATAAACTAAAATTAGCAACAGCATGCCCCTGGCCTAGGGCAACATCCAGCTGATGAACAGAGACAGCTGGGACCTCATCCTCGCTCTACATTCTGTTACCAAAACAAATTAGTTGTGTCACTCTTATAATAGTAGGGACCGCATCCACCTTCTGGAGCACCTGCACTGCCATTTCTATGTGGATTTGCTTCTTTGTTGTCCCAGTTCGCCTGCCTGGATGTATTCATCAGGAAATCATGCAAATATCAGGAGAGAGAGAGTAGTGGAATAGCTGTTACTAGATCTATCACTGATAATCCACCTGAAGCCCTTGCATTTGCTCTTCACAGGATCTATAAAGGCATTTCAAAGGATCTATACAGCCATGTTTTGATTCATCAGCTCCCTGTCAGCTTTTCATGCTTTTCTTGCTTGCCACAGATTAACACTCTCCTTCTCTTGGCTGTAAATGCCACAACATAGCTTTTTATAAACTAATCAATATCTAATCATTGTAATACTTCGGAGGTTAAGAGAGGTTCAGACATGGAAATTATATTGCACTTTCCTGATATCGAAAAGACCTCACATAGAGTCTGTGGGATTAATAAATTATATTATTCCCATTATAAAAAGGAATCCAAATCACATGTAGGCTATGTGAATTGCCCAAGGTTATACAACCTATCAGTAGCAGAGCAAAGAACCAAACTGGCAAAAACCTGTCCTGCAGGTTATTCTCAGTGAATTAGACCAATCCTATCTGCGTGTGTGTTTCAAGGGATATAAACTCTGATACAAACTGTTATTGTGAGCTGGCTATTCCTTTTCAGCCCACATTCATCCCCCCTCTGCCTTTTTCTCCATTTAATATGACCTGGTTCATCACATTAATTAAGACAAAGAGCTGGAAGCACTCAGAGAAGTACGTTAATCTTGCTGTGCATGAACTAATCAAGTAATGGTGAGCAGCTGGTCAAATGACCAGAATTTGACTGACGCTACGGTCACCAAGTGTCTAATGCTGAAGAAGCAGCATGGAGTCCTTAGAAGTAAAAATGAACATGTCAGTAGCAGAAAAACTCACCAGCCTGACAAAAGGAAAATTTTTACACTCCATTGAAATTATTGTCTTAGAGATGCTAGATACAGGTCAGCCTCTTACCTTGGAATGGTAGTTCTAAGATAGTGCCTTCCAAGTATGTTGGCCTAAAGACACACATCCAGTTTTCACCTCTGCCTTGTCTTTTCCATGAGCTTCCCTAAGGACCTCGATCTCAATGGAAAATTAGGAGCCTAAATAGAAATTAGGTACCTTTCTTTGGGGATCTCAGCCTTAGCCAATAACCAGGAAAGCTGTTTTACAGATTCCAGATATGGCTTGGTAGCATCAATCACCTCTCAACCTGGGTTTGCAGAGCAGGAAAAGACATTTAGCTCCTCCACCAAATCAAATGTCATTACTAACCCACAAACTGTGTATTAACAGCTAAGATACTCCTCATGTGTTGCAGTTCATGGTTTTCAATACATGAAACATAGTTTTAGCATGTACCTCCTGTTCTTCTTCTTTTTGGTTGGTCTAAGACTAATTTCACCCAGCAAGCACCTTACAAAAGAGATACCAACATTTATTTCTCCAGTCTTTTGGAGACATATATTTCTTTTTCAAAGGTTGACAGAAAACAAAAGTAAATAATTAACAGATAAATTTGCAAGTTTGTTTATATTTCTCCTTTTCATCTTGCCATCAGTTCATGAATAAATGGAAAGAATATTTTCTAGGAAATGCTTAAAGAAATTAGCTATTTAAATATATATTCAAAGGCTCTAGCTGCAGCAGTGACAAGGCAGGGGCTATACAGATGTTCATTCAGGAATAAATTTCTTCATGAAAGCTTTCCTGAATAACGATGAAAAATAAAGATCATGTACAGGAGGAAAAAAAGAGAACATTAGGACACAAATTCTCTTCAAGAATTTATTTCAGTGAGTTCCTCTGCCTCCTCCTCCTTAGAAAATATTGTAGTATCTGAAATCTACTGGTTCCCTCAAGCAGCAGAATTTCAAAGTGATTCTGCTGCAGGATGAAAGTATTTAGCATGCTGGTTAGACCAGTTGCTTCTTTGCATTGATTTGAAATGGTATATTAATGCTACTACACAGCAGATTACCTAGGATTTCTTAGGGTTAAGGTTACACTGTCTCCTAGGACAATAATTAACTAGTCAAAAAAACAGCTTTTGTTCTTATCTTACTTAGTCCCGTCTTCCTTTTAATAACAAGACCCCTTTCCCTCTTTCAATTATCTGTGCACACAGTTTGCCATTGCTGCATAGCTTTCCTAATACATCCAGCACTTTGCTCAGTGCATTTTCTCTCTAGTTTTTTTTTAACACTGTGGAATTAGTTGAAGGGGCAAGGAGCCCTTTATGTCCATTGTTTGGACTTTTTCAAAGGTGCCATTAGCATCCTCTTTGATTTTTTCTTTCTCACAGAAATGTGTTTAACGGCTCTAAAGCAATTCAAATGTCATACTAAATGGTGTCTCCTTTAGTTTGAACACAACTCAGAAAAGTTTTGTAGGATTTGTATGATACCTACACAATGCAGTAACCTTCCTGGATCAGTTTCTTAAAATCTTCCCCAGGGGTTTCCTTTCAGCATTTTGGATAGTTTATTTTATATGAAAATATTACCACATAAGATTTAGGAGGAAGAGGAAAGCCAGTGGTAGTGAAGACCCTTACTGAAAATTAAATGATGTGAAGTATTGTTGTTTTCTATTTCGCTTACGTCTTTGCAGCACAGTTGCAAGCACTAAACCATTTTCCAGAATTAATGTGTCCAGGAACAGGAAACTGTTGAATTTGTGAATGTCCCATCACTGGAAGTGTTCAAAGTCGGTGTCAGTAATGCCCCATCCTTAGAAGTGTTCTAAGTCAGATTGGACCACGCTTTGAGCAACCTGATCTAGTGAAAGACGTCTCCATCCATGGCAGAGGGATTGGACTAGTTTGATCTTTAAAGGTCCCTTCCAACACAAATCATTCTATGATTCTGTGAACCTGAGCTGCAATACTCATCTAAGAATGATTCTGACCGCTCCTTGTTGTCATGTCTGCCTTCCCAAGCATGGACAGAAGCAAGTTGAAGAGTGAAAAAACAACAATCCAGCTGCTAAAAAATAAAAAAATCTGCTAAATGCCTTGAATTTAATGAACATTTATGTTCCGTCTCCCCCCTCCTCTGTGACATTTTTTTTCCTCTCAAGACAAGAGGACAACTTCCCTGTGGTAACGATGCTTATCTTTTTAAAATTTGCTAAGGATGTTCTTAAATCACAGGTGCTGAATCCTTCCCAGCTAGGAAAAAAGCAGTATTGTTTCTGCAAAGCTCGTGCCTTACACGTAATGCATTGTTATCATCACTGTAGATGCCATAGTCCACTACAGATAAGAAGTTGTTTTGAAAGACGCTGAAAAATGTGGTTACCTAGACAGCAGGGACTGGACTGATTGACCTGGGAGGTCTTGCTGAGTCTAACATCCTCAGTTCCTATGAAAAGGGAACACTAGTAAATGAATGTTGAGGGTTCGTTGTTTGAGAGTCAGAAGTGCTATTGCATCTCAATAAAGCAAGACAGCAAACGTCTTATTGAGCTTCCTGAATTATAAAACATGCTATGGTAGTTCATGTTGTTCCTTTAAACCTAGAGCAGAGGTTTATTGAGCTGAACCTGCTAGGGAAAATAATGAAATGACCCTTAGGAAAACATGTGGCAAATTGAGCTAAACTGCTGACTTTCCCTTTCCAACTGCTTCGGAGGAGTTAATTAGTTTATGTTGTGTTAAGCATAGTGAAACAAGAAGGAGGCTATACATGTAGAGTAATAAGTCCATGAGATTTTTTACGATATTCAGTTTCAGGCAGACATGTTTTCCTCATAGAGAAGAATGGGTGATAAGGCAGGCAGGATAAACTGAGAACTCATCTAGGCAAGGACCACACAAACGGGCATACTATCATTTTGCCAATTCAAAAAATGTGGGCAGAAGAGACAAGAAATATTTATAGCGTGTCCCAAACATGAATATTAATTCCAGAGTAACATCGTTTTTGGTTATAATTGTAATTTCCTTTACAGCTAATTACCCAAATCCCAGCTTTGCAGACTTTCATACTATGAATACAAGTTTCCATCCCTCAGTCACATTCAGAAGAACAGTAAAAAAGATAATACAGCCTAAATAAAGTTATACGTTTTAGAATAAAGAATGTAAGTGATATTTACAGAGTAGAGTAACATAGAAAACAATTACTCTGAAAAAGATGAAAGGATCATAGTTAATAATCAAATTAATAGTGATTTATTTCAGTGATACAGCAGCAAGAAAATCAACCAAATAAATCCCTGGAAAAATTAAACAGGGTAGTGGTGAAGAGACACTGAACAATAATTTAATCTCTCCTCTCGTCAATACTGAGACCATGCTAGAATGGTGTCTGTAGTTTTACTCTTTACAAAATGAAAAATTGGAGGGAATCTCCATGAAAATTATTTGAGGGCTAGTGGAAATTAATTGTACAACTCCATTAATTGAGCATATCAATAACAAGCTATCATTGCTTTGAATAATCAATACAAATAAACTTATGGAGGGTTCACATTAGTAAGGGATATATTATCCTCTTCTCATATGGTCTCCATTGTTCATATGATGGTCCAGAAAATTTCAGAATTATATAGATAGCCTGGTTTATCTGTACAATGTCCTCACTGAACATCATCTTGAATTCCATAATCATTCCTCAGTACAACTGACAGAGTCATAGCAGAAGCCTTCTCTGATGAGCTGTAATGGGATCAAATGGAAGCATGGTATTCCACTGCTCTATTTTGTATGATCTAACAAAGAGACAACCTGGGGTTCTGGTCTCTGCTCTTGGGACTGTTTATGTCTTTTATGTTATAGAGCGTCCTTGGATAAAACCTGAAAACCTGATANAGAAATAATCTGAAACCAGAACCAAAATGCAAGAAAGGTCTCTAGCAGCTAAGGGGCCCTCTTTAGACCTGCTAGTTCAGAGTCTTTGTCTCTGATGTCATAGCTCGTGCATTCCCAGATTTACAGTAGTCCAGCTTCAACAAGAATTGTAAAGTGCCTTCCTAACATCTTGTAATGCAGGGTAGGACAATGCTGGTGGGTGAGAGCTGTGGGTATGAGAGCCCTGCCCGCTAGAGGAAGGTCTTCCACTTCCTAAGTGAGTACTCTTCTAATCATTAAATCACATATCCTTGAATAATGTTTCTCAGAAACTTTTGTTGTCATTAGTAATGTTAAACAGAGCTATGTCTTGGCTCCAAAACTCTCCAACACCTTATTTGCTCCACTGTTTTTGTTGTAATTAAAGACATTCCTTGTGACACATACAAGAAGGCAGTAGTTGATAGACAAGTCTTGAACTCATGTCAGCTGTATGCAAATGCCAAAATAATAAAGGCAAACACAGGTGAATGGTTGTTTGCATACAGCTACGCTCTGCTGAATTGTATCCCTAAGGATAACTTTGTTCTTTTAGAATTGTTTTGCTCAAATTATATAGCATCTTGGTCTCACAGCAACAAAAACACAAAGTATGTTTGGACTAAGACTGGTGGAATTGAACCCATGCACAGACACCCCCCATTTGTAAAAGGCTTTTCAGACCTGCAAATTCTTGACCTTGGTATCTTAAGTTTTCAAAACGCTTCAGTTGCTGAAGATACTGCAGAGTGTACCAGTATTGTTATTGGCAAAATAGTGTCATCTATCAGTTACGTCAGTCATATTCATCTGTGACCTCTTTGATCGTAATCTCATATCAGATGGGAAAAAGACTCTAAGGTCATATTTTTTGTGGAGAGTTCAAATCAAGAACTCATCCTGGAAGAGGAAGATCAATATACAGACAATTCCCAGACTAGGCTAAATCACAGAACTAATCTGGTGATCCAGCCCAAAGCAAGACTTTGATCACAGCAACTATGCAGTTGTTTATGCCTGACAAATTTTAGGATGTGTTATTGAAAATTTGTTGAAGTATGTTCAGCATATAAAGAGAAAATAAGAACATCAATAATCCACTGCCACTTGTTCTTGCTTCTGACATACACAGGTTGTGCATTCTGTCCAGAACTCCCACTTTCACTGTAGAACTTACTACGTTGGAAAGGAAAAGATACTACAGCTGATACGCCAATTACAACAGAAATTTCCATTAAGCTGTCCTGGAAAAGGTAATATCATCCATGGCCCTATGACTGTGTTTTAGGAAAAAGCAGTTGTCTTTTCTTTGTACTCTTGCACATCATTTTGATATGTGATAATAGGAGGAAATTTTCCCACATCCCACCTTTGCAAAGATATTTCGTGACTGGCATTAGATTAAGATTTCTTTGAACAAAAATGAACACTTTTGTGAGGTTCATCTCTAACCAAACTGGTCTAAAATTATCATAAGAGTTTCAGATCGTGTGACAATAGAGTCTGAAACACTAGTTAAGAAAAAACTCAGATTTACTAAAGCAACGGTCCCCACAGTTTTGCACTTCAGTTCCTTTCTCACAACCTTGCGTTGCCAGGGGAATGAAAGCATGGTAACTATAAATATTGCCTTCCAGGGAACGAAGTCTTAAATATTTATTGCTCTTATGTCTTTTTTTTTTCCAAATAATTTCCTAAAAAATCAGATAATGCAATGTGGGTATCATTTGACCAAATGTAAATGCCTATAACATGTACATTTACGTCCCAGCTAAACACTCAAGGGAGTACGTAGAATCATAGAATACCAGGTTGGAAGGAACCTCAAGGATCATCTGGTCCAACCTTTCTTGTCAAAAGCACAGTCTAGACAAGATGGCCCACCACCCTTCCAGACAAATCTTAAAAGTGTCCAACACTGGGGAATCCACCACTTTCCTGGGGAGGTTATTCTAATGGCTGATTGTTCTCATTGTGAAAAATTTTCCTTTTGTGTTCAATTGGAATCTCCCCAGGAGGAACTTATATCCCTGTTACCCCTTGTCTTTTCCATGTGACTCCTTGTAAAAAGGGAGTCTCCATCTTCTTTGTAGCCACCCTTTAAATACTGGAACATGGTGATAAGGTCTGCCCTAGGCCTGCTTCTCTCAAGGCTGAACAAACCCAATTCTCTCAGCCTTTCCTCATAAGGCAGGTTTCCCAGTCCTTTGATCACCTGTGTGGCCCTTCTCTGGACCCTCTCCAGACTGTCCGCATCTTTTTTATATACCAAGGACCAAATTTGAACACAGTATTCCAGGTATGGCTTGACAAGAGCTGAGTAGAGTGGGATAATGACTTCTTTATCTCTGCTGGTGATGTCCTTGTAGATGCAACCCATCCTTCTGTTGGCTTTCTTTGCCACAGCAGCACACTGTTCGCTCATATTGAGCTTGTTTTTCAGCAGGACCCCCAGGCCCTTTTCCACAGAGCTGCTCCCCAGCCAGGTAGATCCCAGTCTGTGCTGCGCTCCTGGATTATATTTTTCCAAGTGCAAAACAACTTGTCCTTGTTGAACGTCATAAGGTTCTTGTTAGCCCACTCTTCCAGCCTATCCAGGTCTTCCTGCAGGGTGGCTCTCCTTTCCAGTGTGTCCACTTCTCTACTCAGTTTGGTATGATCAGCAGACTTCATCAGGGTAGACTTGACCCCATCGTCCAGACCATTTATGAAGATATTAACAACATTGGGCCCAGTATCAATCCCTGGGGGACCCCACTTGTGACAAGTTGCCAGTTTGAAAAGGAAGTATTTACCACCACCCTCTGGAGGCGGCCTGCCAGCCAGTTCCCCACCCACTGCACAGACCACTTGTCTAGACCGTGACACATCAATTTCTCTAGGAGGAGGCTGTGGGAAATCATATCAAAAACCTTGGAGAAACCCAGGTAGACAATGTCCACCACTCACCCAACATCAACCACGCAGGTTACTTTGTTGTAGAAGGCGATCGGGTTTGTCAAGAATGATTTGCGCTTGGTGAATCTGTTGCTGGCTTTTCCCAATCCTGTGTTTCATTTGACTTGTAATAGCCCTCAGGATGATTCATTCCCTAACTTTCCCAGGGACTGAAGCAAGACTGATGGGCCTATAACTTCCTGGATCCTCCTTTAAGCCC
>RSEF01000001.1:207814518-207833535 GCA_003993805.1 Himantopus leucocephalus | reverse complement strand
GTAAGTCAAACACTGCTGCGCCTCTGGACAAACTGCAATACCTCAAGACTCAACATCTTATATAAAATATTTATCACTCTATTGTCTTCATCACTCTTATGGTGTTTGCTGGTTTTAAGCAATAATATAAAAATCATTTTCTTGGCTCCAAAACTGGTTAAACTATTGAGTACTAGAAACTGGAGGAAGTGTCGCTGCACCTGCCCTGCTCACATCAACTTTCCTTTCACGTCCTGTGCAGGATGGTTTCACACAGGAGACTGGATTTGCTCTGACCTGGTGTGGAAGATCATACATTTTTATGTTGCTGGCAAGTTATTGACCAAAATATTGAATCTTGTACTGCATGACATGTGCTATAAGGCAAACTTCTTAGTGTGATTTTTTTGAAGATAACTCCAGCAGGGAAACTTTTTTTGCTGAAAACCTCAAGCAGTTTGCTGAAAATATTGTAGATTAAAGTATTATCAGGATTTTCTCAGACTACTGCAGTGAAGTGTCATTTCATTTTTCAGGGCTGACGCATTAATGAATTAATCAGAAAATGTGTTGAAGTAACAGCCATAGCAAACCCAACACTTCCACACTTTAGTACATACTGATCTTTCTTAAACGCTGAAGTAAATTCTGCTTGCATCTACAGAAGAAATCTCTATGACTGCTCAATAAAGTGTTAGTTTTGCCTTAATGCCTTAGCGTTAAGACTCAACCTGCAGAATTTTATTTTAGAATATATTTTGCAGATGGGTACAAAAATATTTGTTTTGTCATTACAATGCACAAAAGTCTGTTGAGCACGCAAAGCCATACATCTGTTCCTACTGCCTGAATTAGAAAAAAATCCCACATATTTATTTACTTGAACATGATGACCGTGGCGATGAAATAAGTACTATTTATGAGCAGAAGGGTTTGCATGACAGTTTTGTTATGGTAAAACAGTGCTCACAGCAATAAAATACAAGTTTCATAAAAGGCCACTTATGCTAGGACCTTTATTTTAGTAATAATAAAACACTTTCCTTTTCTGTGCTGAACACTGGATTTTAGAAAATAAAGTGTTTAAGAGAAACTAGGCATAAGATTGACTTCATGGCATAGACAGATATAGTGGTATGAAGGTTCCGGTACAAGTAACAGCCCACCAAACTCCTATAAAGGGTTGACTCGAGGGGGTTTTTTAGAGGCTTTTTGATATTTAACTGAAAGCAACTACTAAACCAGCTTCAGGAGGGAAGGTAAGCACTAGTATACGATACCTGATGAAGCACAGGTTAAAAATAAATCAAACTGCTGCCTCAGTTCCAGAAATTGTCTCAAAAAATAAGGAAGTTATATTGCTTAAAGGAGCATTACATTATTAATTTAACTCCACAGTGTGTTGGCAATTATGTAGTGCAGCTCTAGCATAGCGTCCCCTCAAAGCTCCTTCTGAAGAGGGTTTTGTTTAGCTTTGTATTTATTTTCTAAGGAAGAGCTAGATGGTGATTCCTGGAAAGATATTCCTCATTTTAACCCTGGGCCATAGAAGAGCCTGCTGGTGCAGACTCCTGCGTGATGAAGGTCCAAGGGGAGCTTTGAGAGACCAGTGGCAAGTGATGGTTCAGATACGCAGCAGCTCGTGACCCACAGAGCATCTGAGCTCCACAGAGCTGGAGCTAAGCTGCTGCAGTGCTCAAGATCCCCATAGGAGCAGAGTTAAACAGCAGATTAGCTTCAGCCTTGCACAGTTAAAGAGCACCACAGGACTGGTGCCTGAAGATAAGCTCAGCAGTTGTGAAGCTTCCCTCATAGCAAATCCAGGAGACATAACCAATGGGATGATGATAAAGGTGTAATATTCATGAATATCAACAAAAGCCTGATCTTTGTTTTCTTGCCAACTGTCTGACACAGGACAGAGTTGTGAAAAGCTAATCAGAGAACTAGTCAGGAAATTGGAATTTTACTCATGGACAATTTTGTGAGGAAACAGAAAAATCTTTTAAGGTTTCCCTGGTGGATACTTTGCAGCATTAAATGTACAACAAACGAATTCCTCGCATCCCCTGACTGCTTTCCAGCTTAACTGTGTTAAAACAGCAGAGTGCTAAAATCACTCTTTAGAGATGAAGTAGCATGGTCATGCTTTGAAGTGAAATAGACATGTAAAGGAGAAAGTGCTGCTTACCAACGTGAAACAAATTATTTTTAAAAGGTAAGATGTTACTTCCTCCTTCCTTTTTTTAAAGTCCCCATATCCCAAGGGCTAAAAAAAAAAGAAAATAGAGTTGGGTATTTTTCCATAATGTCCACTTCAAACAATCCAAAATCCCTGAAAAGACATTCTGGTGAAATCTTCCTGTTCAACACCAAAATAAAATAATATTTGTTAGAAATTAGATTCTTTTCAACCTAAATATAATTTTGAAAGAAGAACAAATTGTTACTTTCTGTATTTTGACAGGATGGCCACTATCTGTAGTGATAAGCATCAGTGCTATTGACTGACTAAAAAAACCCCACCAAAACAGAGACAGCACAGAGGACAAAACTTCTGAAGCCTTAGTCCAGGAGTGTATTTTACTTAAATTATAAACAGAAGAATATAAAGGTAATTCTCAGATAGGACTATGTGGAAAATCTAGCTTCAGTCTGCAAGCCACAGACTTACTTTCTTCTACAGCCTTGTCGTGATTTGCAGAAGGACCAGAGTATACTGGCTTTACTAGAGTAGTTCATTAGTGCTCTTCTAGTGCTCTAAAGATTAAGGAGAAACCACCAGTGTATGTGAAGGATACAATTTAATAGTCAATCACATCTTTGGACCCACACATCAGTGACAAATCTTGGCAGGAGTGCAGCATTGCAGTTCCTGTTCAGATAAATTAGAAAATTAATTAGAAAAAAATAGAAGAATTTTTTGTCTGGTTACTTAAAACTTGTCATTGCAATTGGTAAGTTAAAAAGCTGCTAAAAATGTGACAGAATTTAAAATAAAACAAAATACTACTAATTTAAAGGTATTTGGAAATGCTAATGAGATATATATATAACTCTTGATAGTTTCCTTGTTTTCATAGCTTGTATTCTGAAGAATGCTTTCCTGGCCTGTGTTCAGACCAATAAATCCAAGAGCTCAGCTGAATGACAAGTTTTGATTTCCATCTGATGACCAGTGTTTCGCAAGAAATTAATCTATGCTGCTGGCTTATTTCAGAACAATGTCTGCAGAACTGAGGATCAAAGTGGGTGGAGGGGCAGTTCCTCGCATATACCTGTGAGACAGAGGTTGCAATGGAAGCACATTGATAAGACACGTGTAAGAGATTGCACTGCTGCTGCACGTGCCCAGTCTCCCCACCTCATAAACGTGCAGATCTTTTCTAAACATATAAATAGTTACTTCCAGAAGCTCTGCGGGTGACATTTAGAGAAACAGGGGAATTTGGCAGTTGTATAGCCCAGCTGACTCCCCAAAACAGGCTCCAGACAACCAAGTGGTCTTCTTTTCTTCTGAACACTGGCATTTTATTTAGCAAATAATTACAGAAGAGCACCTGAAAGAACTTGAGTCTGAGATCTGATACAGTGCCCTGTCTCTGAGAGTGGACAGTAGTGAACAGTGGGTGCTTAACAAAATAACATAAGAACAAGGCAAGTTTATATGCTATCAGTATCTGACAATTAGTGGTTTAAGGAATTCTTAAATCAGGCATGACTTCAGACCTTTATGTTTAACAGCCCCTGAAGGATTTTTTGTTCTTTCTATAAATTTTTCTGAATCCATTTCTACCTTTGTCCTTCATAATATCCTGTGGCAATGAGTTCCACGTTTTAATTATGAGCATGGTAAAAAAATACTTCACTTGTTTTAAACCCGCTTCTTGAAAAATATCATTTCATAACTTCTGGCTCTTTTATTTTGAGAGCTAATGAATGATTATCACTCTTGATTTTATATACTTGTACCATAACACAGTTTTTCCAAATTGGAAGTCTTATTCTGTTTAATCTCCCTTAAAACCAAAGCTGTTCCGTACTGTTGCTCATCCTTGTCACATTCCTTTCTGCTTTTCTATTTCTGCATAACCCTTTTCGGATGAGAATATTAGAATGCACTGTATTACTAAAAAATCTGTGTCCTATGCTGCCTTAATGATGTTTTCTGTTTCCTTCTACCTTCCTTGCCTAACAACTTCACATATTTATTGTGATATTTCACATATCACTAACAATATCACATTTTGCCTTTCTGGGTTTACCAGGCATTAAGCTCTCTTCATAAAACTATCAGTTCTTTTGCGATCCCTTTGCTAAACAGTCTTAACTATNTGATATTTCACATATCACTAACAATATCACATTTTGCCTTTCTGAGTTTACCAGGCATTAAGCTCTCTTCATAAAACTATCACAGTTCTTTTGCGATCCCTTTGCTAAACAGTCTTAACTATTTTTGTGATCATCTTTTTATATGCATAGATATGGTTGTTTTTCCCAACAAGCAGTATTTTTTATTTCATTGCCCATTTTATTATCAGCCAATAATTGAGTGACACTGTCAATCTCGAGATTCCTCTGCTCTTCTTCACAGGCAGGCTCTGCATGCTTTTTTCAGGGCAGGGGTGGTTATTGCTCATATCCTGTAGATGCATTACCAGTTGTGTGTTGGGGCCAAAAAGATTAAGACACACCCTAAGATTGCCTAGAAAACAGTGGCAAATCTAAGCACGGGCAAAGGGGCAGCTGGCAATGGTAGCAGACTGCTCAAATGTTTTCACCGTTTCTTCCCACTTTGGTTTCTCTACCTTCCCAGAAAATTCTGATGGGAAGAGAACCACAGTTCCATTTCGTTCCTTCAGCCTTAGAACAGAAAACCTCTGTTTTGTCTACAGTAACAAGGAACTGGAACCATTGATGTAAAATAGGTACCTGTAGCTACTGGTTCACCATCAGTGGCTGGAGGAGTCTGTTTTTTCTGAAGTCGTTCACAATAAATCCTCTGACATACCTTGGAGGTGAAGCGCAGAGGATTCTACAAAGGCAACGCAATCCTGAGCTTTTAAGGAAAAGAGAGAAGAGACAACTCAATATTAGCCTGTTTACCATACATCATAAACTGATATTCTCTGCTCCCTTCACTCCATTCCTTGCAAAACAGGGGAACAAAATCTAAAAGGTGTACAAGGTCAGAAATATAGTCCTAACTATAAACTATTGTGAGAGTGTGGAAAGAATCCCTATAGTTGATGAAAGAAATTTCATCCTGAGTAGCATTTAGGGAAGTACCCTGCACAACATGCAAGAGCACCCTGAGGGAGAACAATCCTGCATTGACAAACACAGCAGATGACCTCATTCCTTAGGTGTTTTCTATGCCAAATTCCTGTTGCCATGTAATTTAGCATTGGTTGTCAGTCTGTCTCAATGACCTGTGTGGTATCTGAAAGTCTAATCTTTTTGAACCAAGATGATATGCTGATTAGTGCAGAGGGAAATTTCAAAATGTCTTTTTCTATAGCTTTCTGTGGTGAAACACAATGCTAACATATACAAGATCTTATGAAAGCTTTGATTTGTCTCCCTGTATGTATTTTTTACAACAAAAAAGAATCCCCATTATTCCAATTTTGTGATGGTAATTATTTGAACAAATACTATCATCTGTGACTCCCATGCTATTATGTGACTCCCTTGGTACTGAATGCAAAGTCGTTTTGACATATGGCTTACAGCTCAGATGGCATTTGGTTTACTCTTCCCTGTGGAATTTAAAGTCATAGAAGTCCTACTAAACAGTTCTGAAGGAAATCAAGCAGAAAACACTCATTTAGAATGAAAAGGCCAAAGAAAAAGCGTATAAATTGGAAAACAATGGAGTGAGAAAAAAAAAGAATATGTAAAATAATTTACAAAATAGCCAAGTGGTCAATGGATTTTCTTTATGATTATCAATTACAAATTTGCCTGGCTTCTGAACTTCCTCAATAATTTTTACAGTCTGAACAAAATGTTCCCTGGTGAAGATTCTGTCTTGGTTTGAAACCAAGTTCCACTTCAGCCACAATAAATTTGCAATAAAGCAGATTTCTCTAAAGTATGGTCACTTGTATTACCAAAAAAAAGGAAAAAGGAGTATCAGTTCAATACTATGGAAAGGTTAGAAACAATACAGAAGTCTTTCCCCCTCATCTGTCTCCCCAAATAGTGTAAATTCAAGACAGAATTGATCATAGTAACGTAGCGAAATAGTCTTCCTCAGTAAAGGGGGGAGGGTATATGTGTATCTATTTCTACTATATTACAGATGAATCCTGTGAAATTTAATTCTTCCAGCACTTTTTCTCGTTCAGTATTTCTAATGGAAGGTCAACATTTTGCATCTAGCAGTGATAGCCTGTTTTATAAGTTACTTATCTATTTCATTTTTTTTTTTCAATGCTAATTTGTTCTGCTAAATGCTGTATTAATGCTCAGAAAAGCCTATTCATCTTCATTGACAATATAGGAGGCCTGGAACTATTAAGAGCCTAATTAGCGCTGCTACTTTTGCCCTTTAGCCATAGCTGGTTTGAAAAAAAATTGTTTTAAAAAAATAAGCTTATTTTTCCCTATTACAAGTTTGCATGAACTTTGTTGGATCATAATGACAAAAAAAGCTGATTTGGGATTAAACATGCTGAGGGAAGGACTGCTTGGTGGGGCCAGTGGAGTAACAAAGATGGTGGAAGACCCCAAAGGTACATCCACTACTGCAAGGAGGATTATAAATTTTCTTTCCACATAGTAGATATGCTTTGGGAGTGTGTCAGCCACTGCAGCTCATTACCGTCTGAGCTAGAGTAATTCCTCACACAGCCACTCTAAACCTGCATCAACTCTGCATGGCCATGGCAAGCAGAAACCTCCAGCTAGAGGGCTGAGACACATGGCTGTGCTGAGGATGGGATGGAGGTGTGTCAGGGAGGCTGAGGGAGCTCCTCAACAATAATAAAAATATTAAAATCTTGAGCATTTTGAGGTTTTACAGGAAGCAAACTGGAAATTCATAATTCAAAAATATAGCTAAGTGATGGAAATTAATTCAAAGAGGCTTTACTATGCAAAAAACCCCAAAACAGCTTTGTGTGGATTCAGGCTCACTACTTCACAAAATATATACAGTTTTGGTATCTTTGCACTAGAAACGTTGCTCTTTAGCTAGCACGAATCAACACGGTCTTCAGCAAAGCTACAGTGTTTTACATGAGCTGCAGACATGACCCATATCATTTAATTTTAGGCATCTTATAATAAGAAAGATATTCACGTATTGGAGGAAGATCAGAAGCAAGCTGCAAAAATGATTAGTCTTCTGGAGTGACTGATGTATGAGGATTGATTGCAAGTGCTAAATATGCACAGTTTGTCTAAGAAATGACTAAAGGGGGACATGGCAACAATCTATAAATATTTGAAGAGTCTAAATGCCAAGGAGGGAAAGGCATTTTCAGGATACAGAAGAGAAGCAGCAGGACAAAATTAGTAAAAGAAAAAAGAAAGTGAATTTAAAAAGAGTCCCTAAAGGAAGACCTTATAGACCAGAAAGATGTTGCCTTTCCAAAGGAAAAAAAAAATAAAGATGTATTTACAAATACATCTGGGATCCAAGATTTTTCTAAATGATCTTCAAAGGGAAATTTTAAGGCCAGTTTTATGCAAGTGATCAGACCACATATCCCATTAATCTCTATTCACATTGGAGCCTGGGCTTTTTTTTTTCTTTAAGGTTTAAACAAGTGTCACTCCATGAGGAACCACAAAATTGGGAAAAATGTGTCTAAGTCCATTGCAATTGCAACAGATTTAAATTTAATACATCCCTTTCAGCGAAGAAGTACCACTTTTACTTTGATCAAAATAAGGAGAGACAAAAGATCTGTATTTTCGCTGTTTTTATTCTCTCTGGAGCCAATGGTCTGATTTGGGAAACAACAAAGGAAAAGGTTGCCTGTGGAGATGCCTTCTGCATTTTTATGTTCAACCCAGAGCATTTTCAAAAATGATTGGTGAGTTTAGAAAACAACTGTGTTTATAGCACTGACATGATCCCTAAAATTATAGCTTGATGTCTTACTACGAATTTCATTAAGATTTGATTTCAGGATTCCAGGTAGGAGGAAGTATAGAAAAGATCAAGTATCTGTAAGATGCTGACAACAGCAAAGTAGATTCAGAGAAGGGGCCCTAAAACTAGTAGGATAAATGGATGTTCATGATGAAAGAGTGGTACATCCCCAATTGCAAATGTCAGTGAGAAAATGTAAAAACAGGTTTTGGGATATATAGAGAGATGAGAAAAGAACGGGACATAAGGAATCACAGCTCCAAATTCAAAACAGGAATCCCTGAGATAATGTTTTCCTAAAGTTACAAATGATCTCAAAAAGTGAAAGTAACTATGGAATCTAAAAGTAAAATAAATGCCATTATCTGATTGCATTTCATGATATCATATATTTTACAGGCATGGAAGCCAAAAGAAATAATAAAGTCCCTCTTTTTTACCTAACACAGGTTAGAAAATACCATTCATTGATTTATGTGGCAAGTTGACCTAAAGGCTATCTTTTAGAAAGATTTTCAGCCTACATTTAAAGACTCTAAATGATGCAGAGTTCATTTAATCCTTTTGTAATCCATTGCAGCACTTGGCGTTCCTCTGTATTAAAATAAATATGTCTTATTTCAACTTTATCCTTTACTGATTCCAGTTTCTAGCCACTGGTGCTTTCTCTGAATAATTCCTATCATGTTTACTTCTCAGAAATCCATTTATGACCTCGACACACACTTTTTTCTTCTTTGGTTGAAATCTACCGACAATTTTGCCAGGACATCACATTTCAGAGATTTGGTAAATTTGTCTTTAAACAAATAATTTCCTTAAATCCATAATCTATTTTCCTATTATAGATTAGCAATTATTCATTGAAGATAATATGTATACATATATTGACCTGAGAGACCGCAACGGCATGCAAAGTATTTTGCAGAAGCTTCACATAGACTGAATTGTGGAAAAAAAACCTTGCTCACCACCACTCATCATTGTAAATTACATCTAAGTAAACACCAACATCTGCTTTCCGTGCAAACAGAGTCTGTCATCACAGGACCTATTATATTATTATGAGTAGATGAGACGGTTTAATATTCATTACAGATATATAAGCAGTAAGAAACTGCTGCATGCACATGCTAATGGGCAGTAAATGTATGAAATGAATTGTACCAACCTCCACAGGTAGCTACAGTTTTGAAACATTAACTGATCTAATATGAAAATCTCCAATATCATCAAAGATAGATTCAGAGGTGATATGCGTGCTTAGCGAATATACGCTGTAAAAATTCAAAAGGACTAGCCCATAAGGAAAAACTAGCAAGTGTGCTTTAGGCTACCAATGATACTCAGTTTACTACTCCTTTGCACTGTTTTGTAATAATTTGTATTACATTTCTTGGAAAAAATTACAATCCAGCTATAGTGATACAGTGAGACAGATTAAAACCAAAAATTCTATCTTGTGCCATCCCTGTGTGATTTTGTTGGATTTTAGACTTGGGATGTGGGAAAGAAAAGAGGCATTACTGTATCTGCCAGCTCTACACTTCCCCTGCATGCATCCATCCAGGAAGATGCAGAATAGAGAACAGGTAGGGCCTTTGTCACGTCTCAGCCACAGTACTCGAGCTCACAGAGCTAAGCCACCATGCAAAGTAACAAAAAAATAATAAAAATACAACAATGTGATTCTGTGGAATGTTTTTTTGTAAGTTTGCTTAGTGAGACTAGAAGACACAGATGTAAATAGCACAGTCGTGGACAAGAATTCATGTTTTTGACAAATACCTCACCATCTAAGTGGTTTCTGTGACTCTTTAGGAGCTCAAAAAAAGAAGAAAAAAAAAGAAAAGCAAGCAGGGTTGAAATAATTCTTCCTAAAAAAGACACTGAAAAGAGTAGAAATATTTATCTTAAAGGGGTGCCAAGCAAAGTAGTTATAAAAACATGCCCCCTCCCCCACCAAAAAAACCTGCGAATGCATCATGAGAATAGCTATGCTTCCCTGCTCTAACTAGAAGGTGTAAGGGGCAGTTACCTCATCCAAAACCAGAAGTTTGAAACTGTGATATGGAAGTTTGGAGAGCTATTATTCTTCCTTTTTTTTTCCCTACATAGCATGAAATTGACATTATCAAACAAGATCTTTGAATTTGGCAGTATTCACTAGAAGTTTTGATACTATGTAGGCAAATACTAGAGTTATTTTTTCTAGATTTTGGGACATCACGGGTTGGGAGGAAACTTTTATTGATGATCCCACAGATGATCCCACATCAACCTGTTACATGGGACTCCAGCCCCTGTGGGGCAACTCAGGCCAGTTATGGGTTAATGAAATAGTACTTACGCTGTACAGTAATTCCCATAACTCTCACTTTGTGGTAGGGGGAACAAGCATTCACTGAATTTTTCTGCTTGCCTTCAGATTTGGATTAAGTTCTTCCTGCCTACAGGGCTCTGATTCTGAACTGGAGCCTTAGCTTGCATCAAGGGCTGCCTTTCCAATGGAAGTAGTCTGTGACGGTCAAGAAGTTATCTGTTATCTATTCAATGTGGGAGTACTAATGAGGTGTAGCAGCAGAAGTCTGCATTTCATCTCCTTGTTTTATATAGAAAGACCTGTGCAGCTTTCACTGTGTAATCCATATAATGGACCTATAAAGAAGATACAATTTGTAAAGTGTTCTGGTTCATATTCTTGGGAGTTTCTTAAATCTAAATGTGCAGCATTAACAGTGAGGTCTGTAAAAAACATATTGCTCTAATACGGCAATGTCTAGTCAAGAACGAACCTAACTGAAATCTTGTCCCATCACATGATAAGTGTGATAAGGGATAATTCCCCAAATAACCTCCCAGTCTGTGACTTAGGGACTTCCAGACTCAGAAGTTCTGTTTTTAATAGGTCTTGATGGGATTTTCTTTTCTGAATTTCTTTTTATTGCTTTTTGAACTCATCAATGCCTCTGGCATCGCTAGCACCGCGTGGCTGTATGTTGGACAGCTTAATTATGACTACCACCCAAAATTAACTTATTTTGTTTGCTTGAAGCCTGCTACCCCATAATTTAATTTCATGTCTGTTAGTTCCTGTGCCGTGAGAAAAAGTGAATAGTTGTTTCCTACTTTTCTTTCCAGTGTCAGTCATGACTCTTCTTCTCTGGGTTTTCCAAAGCTACAAGGAAATATCTGAAAGGTCTTTCCCAGGACAAAACAAATACTGGTTGACTTTTTCTGAAACTGAAGCATGTGCAAATCGTGAATAAGTGCTTATGTTTTCGTTGTAACTGTCATTTAAACAACAATTAACTATTCTCATTAATTCTACCACCACCTCTTACTCCAACTGTAGACTCATAGAACTGCTGAGGGCTTAAAGATACTGTAAAGGAGTTGTTTTCTTATGGTGCAATCCACTTTTTTGGCCAAGCTCTGATAAGATTAATATCTTCAGATCATCTCCAATAATTGTGACTGCATAAACAACAGCTGCCTTTTCTTTAATATACAATTTCTTGTTTCTTTCTTTTTCTGCTCTGTATCTTCTGATATAAAATGCATTCTATGTTTCATGCTAGTGCTTAGCAACCAACCTCCAAGATACTAAAATAATACAGGTTTCCTACCCCCTCACTTTTACCTGCTGCTCCCCATTATTAGAACAATGCCATTGATTCAGTATTGATATCTTCAACAGTGGTCAATTAATTGACATTTCTGGGAGTTTGGTATCAACCTATATGAAACCAAATACTTTCATTTCATTTCTGACCTTCACTATGTTTAGCAGCAATCTATTCTAGAACTCTGAAGGCAAGTATGCTAGGCTTATTTTATCATGAGTATTTCTCATTCACAACATATTAGAAAACGGCCTACTGTATTTCAACTTAGCCGAAAGAAAATATATAATGCGGGGTTTTGGGAGATTCAGAAAACTGCCATTTCAATTCTTATAACAAATACAGCATACACCACTTATAGGGTTATTTCTGAGACACGTGAATTCTGTGAGCTATATTATGATGTTAACTTTGCAGAAAGGGAATGCAATTATATCAGGTAGCAATGAAAATGTGTGGTGAACTGAAATTAAAGCTTTAGCATTTATTTGCCTTCTGTATTTTTGTTAGTTTAAAATGTTAGAAAGGCCCCCGGTCACCTCAATATGATTTAATAATTCAATAAAATCTTTATTCAGACCTAAAAAACAATAATACAATTCAAAGTTATGCATTGCCAAACTCAAAGAAATTAAACCACCCCTTCATTCTCCAGCAACTGTGTGTGCATGCACACACACACAAATGTATACATACCAACAATTTGCAAATGCTCAAGGAAACACATATGTTTGGCTGCACACCCTGAAGATATTCACGTTTCAGTGAAGTGTTGATATAGAAAATTCCAAAGCCAGAGAGCCTTCTTGAGGAGACTTACTCAGTACTTGTTTTTACAATAGGGCAACTATGCCTGAAGTTGGTGATTTCCCCATTGATCTAAAGCAAGGTGATGCCTCAAAGTGAAAAAGAGATATATCTTCATCACCGAGAAAGCTCAAAGCTCAAAAGATCAGTCCCTGGGCTATAGCATGGACAGATTCCAATGCTCAGTGGCACAAATCCTGCAACGTGTATGCATTTCACACTGAGATCGACACAAATTCAACAGAGAACTGTGCAATAGCTTCCCAGCTTGTATAGGAACCTTAAAAAAAAAAAAAAAAACAAACCCAAAAAACCCAACAACTACTATGTATTTTCTACATGTACAGAATTTAGTAACTTTGAAACCTCGTAAAATCTTGATTTTTAAACTGTTTTTATCAGAGGGTAAGGGGTCTGCAAGCTTACTGCCTCTGTTTTTTCTGACAGAAATTCCGTAAGCACAGGATACAGATCATCGGAAGTACTCAGAAGGAAGGAAACTTCATCCATGTGCCTACATTAACTATGACGAGCTTCTATGCATGGTAGTTTCTCAAAATGGGATAAAAAGGTAGCTGATTTTCTGTGCAAGGAAGCAACCAGAAGGTCATAAAAGATAATGTTTTGATACTCCAAAGCAGGTTCTAGTTATCCGCTCCAGACTAACCTGTTAAAATTTGCCAGTTAGTTTGTTAGCACAAAGTTGTAATGAGAGGAGAAAGAAGTGTGCTTGTTCTTTCCCAACCATTTAGCAGATCTAATGAATATTTAAAAAACCAAACCATTCCAAATGTTATAATGCATAACTTGCTAAGTACATGTGCAAATTTCGGAATAAACTGTTTGCAAACAATATTAAACTATCAATGAATTCAAGTGTCTCTTTTCCAGCTGGATAGAAAAAATATTTTTTTAATCAGAACTGATTTGGCAGCAGTTTGATCGAACATTTCTTTAACATACTTTAATGTGCTATTTTTAAATGGATGATTAAAGTATATAAGAAAGCTAGAAAATACAACATTATACATTAAAAAAAAAGAGATACATAGTTACCTCTATACAACGTGCTTATGGGCAAAACAATTGCACATATGTCCTCTTAAGCACACTCACTACTGTATGCATAGTCCTCTTGGCCACCATGAGACTACTCAATAGGATTGAAACCAGGCACATGTTCAAGTGCCTTGCTGAATCACAGCCTAGAAAAATGATCAGACAATTAAAGATTTAGAACAAATTTTAATTAAAGGATATATACAATATTTTAAAAATCATTTAGGCATGTCCTCCCAAATCTGAGTAGCTAACAGAAGACAAACTTTAATAAAAACCCAACTTTTTTATAATTTGATCCTAATTCTGCTAATCTCATACAAGCCAAACTTTCAAAATAGAAATGGGATAGCTCTGTGAATACGGACAAGCTCAAGTTTCTTTCTATGTTTTTCTCTTCCAAGAACTGAACTGATTTGTGTTTATAGTATGTTGCATAAATGACTCACTCAGGGAGCATCTGTGCTAAGTGCTGAGTGGGCCAACATTTTATATCAAGTAATATGACACATTTTGCTCTTTTTTGTTTGCAAATTACGAACAGATTTTACTTTTTAAGGGTTCTTCTCTCCCCTCAACTTGGAAGCTGTCCTGGGGCTTTGACCCAGCTTTGACCCAGCTCCCACTGGGGCAGAAGCTAATGGATTTCTCCCAAGAAATGAGAGAGAAGAGAACTAAGACTGGGGTTTCCTATCAAGTCTAATGTATGTTTGCATCAGCCCTACCACTAGCAAACACTTCTGCCAGAATAGTTTCCCTGACTTTCTTCTCTGAAGAAGCTGCTTGACAAGCACAGCTAATGATAGAGGAAGACCACAGAAAGGTTTTGTAATCTGCATTCCCATGCATACCCATGGAAACAATCACAAACTTTTGCATTCTTCAGATCTCTCAATGCTTTGTTGCGTATGTCTGACAGTGGACATTGTCACATTGAAAAAAATTATTCTCTGTTTGAGTGCAACTCATGTACTAAAGCTTTATGGTAAGAATATGCTGAGTTTGGTTTCACCAATGTTCATCAATCTTTGCCAAAAATCTATTTCTTCCAATAATTATTATTAAATAATTCAAAAGAGTATTCACAGAAATCCAGTTCTACTAATGGCAAAGAGCAGGCTCCATTTTAAAAGTCAGTTTTGCCCATGGAAACAGTATTGCTGGCACAGTTGGCCTAAATATATCTTCCTGCAAATACAACTGTTTAAAGTGTCTTTGTTCATAAATATGTTTTCAGTAGGAATATGCAAAATTAAAATTTGGACTTAGGTAGAACTCAGTGCAAGATTCAACAACAAAGTCTGTTGTAAATGTTGGACACTGGACTGAAGGCGTACAGAAACATCCCTTTTTCCCAAGTTCTGCTGGCTAGACTTTCCTAAGTTTACTTTAGTTTAGACTGGATCTGGATAATTGTTGTACCTGGCTGGTATCTCCTGATTCCAGTATACTTTCAATGGGTGCTAAAGTCCATCTCTGTTGAGCAAGAAAAATTTGGAAACTCTTATTTCAAAATGTTGTGCTAAGTACCATACTGGGGTTTACACTACCAAATCTAGGAAGGAAATGGAACAAAATTACCTCACCATTTCCATTTTAACCAATCTTCCTATCAATGCAGTTCAGCAGATCAAATAAAGAACTTTAAAAAATTTTAAAGTGCCAGGTGTAAACACAGAATACAGAAAGCAAACAAATGTTTGGGGGCACTGTAGAGTTCTCTGACAATTTTTTGTCACACAGGTTGAAATGAGATAAATTAAGCTGTTACCACAACAAAACCCAGGAGGCCTGGAAAGTCTGTGTGAGACAACTAGAAATGCAGAAGATTTATGAAGAAACGTGTCTTCTAAATATAGGTATAACACATTGGAGACTGACTATATGACCAGGGTTTTAATCATAGAAAATTCTTGCTTGGGTCCTTCCAGTAATAGAGTAGCAGTATATCCCTGTCTAATCATAACTCACATAAAAATCAATTTTGACAAATCCATAGTGCTTTTCTTTCTTCAAGTTCATGAAAAATAATTTATAATATTAAACTACCAAATGGTGGCTTATAAGCACAGAAAATCTGAAAGATGTTCAAATACATGTTGTGTTTAGCGTAATAGCTCTTACCAGTTGTCAGCGCTTGAGTTTTCTTTCTCCTTTTTGCTTTCTTAATGTGTCTAAATTATTTACTGAAGCTGTTTACACTGATTGATTTTATAGCACTCAAATATGAATCAATAGGTTGCTTCATAACTTAAATTTGTAAACTGGCTTTAAAAATGGCATAATACCTTGTATAAACTAGTCAAGGAGCAGCTGTATGCTGAGTTAAGAGATTCATTTCAGAATAACTTAGAGCTTCAATAATAAATTGACAGATTTGACAAGCAAATCCTGGTCTTGGGATCTGTACATTTTAGTGACTAGGACAGTGCTTTGTGTGCCCTATAATCAACACACTATCGTTGGGCATTACCAGTATAAAATTCAGTAGCATATGAGTACTGGCATGAAAAAATATGCAAATTGCATAACTAATTGCCAAGAAAGAAACATCTTCAGGTTGTGGATTGTTTTAAATGCAAATCAAACTGCAGTATGCAGCAAAACAATGAAAATAATAATCGTGTTTTTTTCTGTTGAGGAGAAGGGAAAGACTAGGGGTTTGCTTCAATAATGCTACCGGGGCACTTGCTCTAGCTGCTTAGGAAAGAGTTGGTGGGGGACGTCAGGGTGCCATGAGGGCCTCCCATGGACATGGGCCAGGATCAGGCCCGGTGAGGGGAACCAGGGTCGGGCAGCCCCAGGATGGCTCTGGGGATGGGGACAGGCTGAGGACCAGCCAGGACGTCAGCCCACAGTTCAGCGGGGCCATAGCCAGGCCTGGACATGGTGGCCTCGTGGCAGAGCCATCACCCCAGGTGCAGGGGCCTCCCTGGGCCAGGTTGGACCTGGTCACGGCTTCCCCACAGCGTAGTCTGGAGCTACCCCATGGTCCCCGTGGCCCAGAGCTGGCCTTGTCAGGAGAGGGATGTGCTGAGAGCCTGGCAGAGCGGAGGAATGAGGAGACAGGACTTGTCATACGTCTGTATTACTGTGAAAAAATAAAAGGAGTTTCCCTCAGAACAAGAGAGAAGCATATATGGGGTACCTCCTAGCCCCTTTTGGGAGTTGTTATACCTAGTTGAAGTAGTGGTTTGAAGTCTGGTAATTAGCATTCAGCTGCCACATCTCTCATCTGAGCGAGGGCTGACCACACAGCTGTGTGCGTGGGGGCTGGCAAATCTCACCTGCAGCTGCACGGCAGGCACGATTATCTTGTCCAGTACCTATCTGTAAATAAAATTCAGGGGCTTAGAAACACGCCTGAGCCTGCTGCTGTTCACTTTGGACCTCATTACACAAAGTTTCACACATCCTATAGGTAGGTCTATTCAGCCTCTATTACTTGGCTTGTTCCTGCAACTCATGTTGTCACAAACCCTGAGGACCTTGAAATTTCATGTAAAAATGCAACATCCAGCAGGAAAGTGCTTCAAAATACCGTGTTAAGGGTTTGGTTTATTATTGATTCACAGACAAATCTGGTAAAGAACATTTTTTTTTTTTTTTTAAAAGGGGAAAATGAAGTTTCTGCAAATATTTTTCCAAGAAAATTGTTTTTCCTGTGAGGAAAATCAAAATCTGAATGATTTAGGTCAGGTCAGCCAGAATGAGAAAAGTCTTGGGTTTTTTTGAAACTAATGGAAATATTTTATTTTGTAGTCTGCATTAACTTCTGTCTGTGCTTTGCTGCCACAGGACCTCACAGGGGTTATAACTCAAGCACATCCCTTCCTCACTCTCTCAAAAAGAAACATGTCTGTGCATGGATTATATTTCCCATGACATATCACTGCCTTTTTATGTTTGAAATTATGACATGATGAAAATCATATTATATCTTGAAAACACATAATATGCAACAAAAGCTTAGCCAGTAAGAGGCACGTGTCACCGGAATTGTATCATAGCGCCTGGGAGGCACCTATTAATCCTAGCCCAGGCTGCTCTGGTTTTGGAAATATCCAAATATTTCACTATAATCACAAATGTCAAAATTTAACCTTTTTTCTGAAATTTCAAAATTTAACCATTTTTCTGAATTTTCTCTTTTATGATAATGTAAAACGTAAAAAAAAAATTGTAAAAAAAGTATTCAAACTTTCTATCCCAATCAGAAAGAAAACAAATGTGAAAGGATTAGCAATTTCCACAGGACAGATATTTCAATAATTAACAACTCTACTCAGAGACAAAAAAATAGTCGTAACACCATCTACAAAACTTAAACTCTCAGAATTTCTTGTCTTTGCAATTACTATTTAGCTCAGATCTGGGAAGTTCCTTATTAAAGCTGAAGAAGCTGCAGATTAGAAGGAGGTTAGATATTTTTCATTTTCACAGATAACATTACTAAATTGGAAAACATTTAAAAACATAGGCATTATGACTCTTATATGCGTACATACTCTGTATGTACACAAATGTTTTTATATCTAAACATGGGCACAGGAAATGATACTAGAAGCAAGTCTATTCTGAGGCAAGATGCAAGATAAAATAGTTGCTCTCTTTTGGAATTTGATAGCTCATTTGTGACTGTGTTAGACCATTTGTAACAGTCATAGAAGATGTCAAGTCTGATTACAGATCTTAAATGGCCCTAATACTGAATATTTCCATATGTTGATTTAGGAAATGCAAACTGATTTCATAACACTGGCAAAAGACATAATTCTTAAGCTATCTGGAAAATACTTGGCAGCATGATATAATCCGCGTTTTCAAGGACAGATTTTAAACTACGCTTTCAAAAGGCAGAGGCATAAATCAATGGCAAGATGTTCCTGTAAACTGGATACAACAAGTTTTCTGTCTCCTCCTTCTCTTTTAATTTTATACGCTTTTCAAGTATCAAATGGAAATGTCGACTTGAGTAAAGTTTTCTAAAGCATAACTTTCAGGCAATAGAAAGAATAATATTACACCTGGCTGACTTTCTATTAACATATTGATGAAACTATAAACCATCAGAAATGTTTCTTCTATAAGCTTTTATTTAATGCAAATATAGCCATATTCTTATCAAACTAGTCTTTAATAATCCAAATTCATTGCTAATGAGCTAGTAAGGAAGCACTACATTTCCAATTTGTCACTGTTTTTTTCACTAATATAGAAAATGTTGATGTCATCCCAGTGAGTTCTGATCTTTGCTTGTGAGCAGCACAGCTTCTGCCTATATATATGGGCAGAAGTTTTTGCCCATGAACTTGTCTGAAGGTTTGAAATGCCCCCACTGAAGAGGACAAAGGGAAAGTTTTGTTAGAGAACAGATTTACACAGAGTCAAAACTCTTTTATTGAAAATATCCTCTTCTTCTGTCCCCTCCCCTCC
>RSEF01000001.1:207792435-207805115 GCA_003993805.1 Himantopus leucocephalus | reverse complement strand
GCCTGTGGGAATTTAGATATCTTTATTACTTCCTTCCTGTGATAAATTTGGTTAGTATTAATTAACCAATTGAAGTTATGTCAGGGAGACAACTAAGGGTCAGGTGGAAGGGTAGTGCGAATATATAGTTATCGTTTCACTGGGAAACAAGTTTAAAAAAAACCCAAACACATCTATTGGATTATTTTTATGATGAAAAAATCTCCAGCAGTGTGATGAGATTACACCTTATTCTGTTTTGTTGTATTTTTTATTTTCTTTTTTAAATTTTATTTTTATTTTATTTCCATGATACATAGATATTTATATACAGTAAAAGTATCCCATACTACTCAAAGACTTAGAATTTTAGAGTGCATCTTACCTGTGTACAGAAATAATCAATGTAGGTCTAATACATGAATCAGGTTACTGTATATAAACAGAGCCATTTAAACACTTGTTATTTGGTTAGGCAATAGGTTTACACATTTGAATAGCCATTGAAAAATTCTTGCAGGAAAACCAACAGGTTTCCAGTTGTCTTCCAATAGATCTCCACTGTTGTCAAGAGACATCAGTGAATTTTTTTTCATTGCTAAATACCCTCAAACTTTTGTTGATAACAAAGTGCAGAATACAGAGTATGGCTTAACAGTTATGGCCTGGTATTTTGGTTAAGTGTTTTACCTGGAAAAGTAGGTCAGTAAATAATGGTTATTGCTGTGGATTCAAAAGATGATCCTTAAAATGTGTATATACTCTTCAACTTTTCTTTCTTCATATGTCTATTTATGCAGGCATCTCCTAAACTACTTTTGTTTATGTAACTCACTGTCTGGTGAGGTGTCTTCCTTTTATAGGCTACCTTTATTATTCATTTAATAATGAACGTCACAACTTTATCAACAATTATTATTTTATCAGCAAGACTATATTAATTATTCTGGCTATAACCTAGGATCTTTTTGAACCTGTACAGTTCCTAAGTAGTTTGGCAAGAAACTCAAATTTTCAGACCAAACAGCTGCTTTATTTTCATTCTTACTATTAACACAGGTCAAACTGAACAACTTAGCTACATATCGCTCTATCTTATCAACTTCCTTACTTATCCAAACTAAGTTCTGTTTGTGTGCTTGCATATGCTGAGCTATAATAGCTTTAATTTTTTCCACCTCCTTTTCTGCACCTATAGTATCACAATACTGTCAACTACTTACTACCAGGTCATAATCAAAAAACTTCTAGACCATATGAGAACACACTCAGCCATTACAGCAGCATTTCCAGGTGCACAGGCAGTAGTAATTAGTAAGACCCCAGTCCATTACACTCAGATGGGAATTATTTTTTTTTAATTTTATTTTCAATATATCAGAGTAAGAAACCAAAACATTTTAGACACGGGATGTACAGCTTCTTGTTCGTAACCTTGATGGATGAGATTTTAGATGCAAGACAGAGAGGATTCCTATAGCTTGCCTCATGGTTCTTCAGTTGTCACCTGGTTTCTGCTCAGCCTCTCCTTTTATTATATCTTTTCATTTAAGTTGCAATAGTATTAATATCTGATTGGTTATATTTAAATAATATGTCTGTGGAAGAATCCAAATACAGGTTTCTGTTTTCTTTATAGCTTCTTTCTTGAGAAATTTGGTTTTTTGGACGCTTTGGTGTCAGTTTGGCATGGTATTTGTTTTATCTCACACTTATTTGTTTATCATAGTCAAGGCTGAGAATTGGAAGAAAGACAGAGGATCCAGTATGTGACCCATTTGTTCAAAATAGAGTCTATATAAATGAAAGACACAAAGTCATTACTATATCCTTACGTCAACTACAGTTAATGCAGTACCTGTAGATTTCATCCCCAAAGCTTCTGATATGTGGAGCTCTACGTGGAGTTCAAGGCAGATGTCCTCTTCTAGGGGTGTTTTTTTGTTTCATGTCTGATACCAGGTTAGACAGAGATATTCTGCAGCCACTTTTTATGTGCGACTTTTCCCACTACCTTTTGAAAGACTGTATAGCTAACACGAAGATCTGAACAGTTGTTCAGATACAGTACTGGAACCTGAGTACGTGGTGAGCATTTTTCACCACTAGGAAGTAATCTACAAAGATATTTTTTTTTCTTAATCGTTTTTTGACACACATCTTTTTGCATTAAGATAGAATTATAGATGTACCAAGGATATTACCGAGAAGCTCTAAGGTTTTGTGGTGGGATTCACCAGCTTGCCTTATATGTGAAGACGCATAGTTATCACACATTACTGTATGAGAAATAGCAGTTTCCCCTTAAATTTAAGAGATCATTGTGAGTTATTTGAATGGAGTAGATGAGGTTCTAGTGAGTTCTGGACAAATGCACTGTAAGGCACGTAAACCAGCTTCCTTCACTTTCAAAAAGCATGCAAGAAGGCAATACTAATCTAAACAAGCAAAGACTATTTAACTCATACAGTCCCTCACATCTCTAATAGCTTAATTACTTAATAAAAGCTTTATTAAAAGTGTTTAATCATTGTTAAATTGAATGCAGTCATTCAAAATGTTTTGTTTTTCTAAGACTTAACATTGTTCTAATCCACATAGAATAGTTAGTTTTATCAAAAAAACAGCTGATCAGAACACTAGGGTAACTTAATGTAAATAGGTCTAAATATTATATTAATAGTTTAAAGGTCTGTGTTTTGTAGTAGTAGTAGTAGTAGTACTTGTAGTTGTTGTAGTAGTAGTAATAGTAGTAGTAATTTATGCCTCTGCAAATGACTTTGCAATTTATCCTACATACAGGCTCACTGGATCTAGTGTTCCTGATCTAATTGTGAGCATGAGCAACCAGATGTGGCTTCATTTACAATCTGATGACAGCATTGGCTCACCAGGATTCAAAGCTGTTTATCAAGGTAGGAACTAAATTAACTGTTTTAAACCGATGTTGTAAATTTCTTCATTACATCCCAAGAAATTTATTTTAAATAGGCATTTAGTCCTTTCACAAATTTAGAGTTTTGATACTGTCTCTGTTGTTAATTAATGTTTAATGGCGATATGGATTTGCAAATACCCACAAAATAACTAAAAAGAATCTGAAGTTAAAATAAAAATTATTGTTCTAGTGCTCTTTGCTTGAAGGTCAATAAAAACTACAAATTTCTATCATATTTGAAAAATTTTAAATGTTTCATTCTGCTAACATGTAATTCCTTATATTGGATATTATTTGAAAATTATCATTGGGGTAGTTACAAAACTTGTTTTTATGCCTCACCAAGAAACTTCACAGACCTAGGTCAAAATTACCGTTTAATAAAACCAACAGAACAGATATATTGTGTATGATTGTGAAAATTAAGACGATATATAGGATTGTGGAAATTTAACCCCAAAAAAGTGATCTATATTACCCTAGCCTCATTTGTGTTGCTTCTGTATCAGAGATGAGAACCCTGGTGACATAAGCATCTTTAATTTTTCGTGATTGTGAGCTGCAGTTTGATACTTTCTGAAGTTGATTCATTCTGGTAAAAAATACCTGATATCTGTTAGTATGTGTGCATGTATTGATATTTTCTGTTTTAATAGGTTGCCTAGACCTGCAGCTAGAAAGAGCTCTTGCTCATTAACATATGGTGTCACTTTTGGTTAATTTCCATGTTAATTAGTTCACCTTAGGACAAGGACATAACCAGTTAATACTATTTTCAGTTGTTTCTTGTGGGCACATATGGTGAAAATGATTTGATAGTAATTTCGTCAAAATTACTTTTGTACCAAAGATGCTGCAAAACTTTGAGAGACTGTTCACTGTTCAGCAATTGAAAGTAACTTAATTAGAAGAGTAGGAGTTCTCCCTAGACATTTTCCGTAAACTGAAGCCCCCTATCTAAGTGTTTCATTTCACCTGTAGTTACCTTATTGTTTCAACACCAAAATAAACAGTGAAAATTTATGTAGATGTTACCTTCAAGTTTAGTAAACTCTCCATTTATTGCACTAAGGACATTAAGACAGGCTTGCCTGTGCAGGTTTTTATAAGTGGTGTCTTTGGTTGATCACATATTGTGAACTCTAATGATGAAAGGAACAAGAAGGGAAAATGTTCCTCGGTGGTCAGCCAGAAAATCCAGTGTTGGTTCTCCACACCAGTATCTTTCTACAGGTGGTCTCTCTGCTGAAGCAGGTGGTGATGATGGTGGTGATTAGGATTATATTTTCACCATGATTTTTCCCTAGTACTATATACTTTTCTTTGGAAACCACTCAAACTCACCATTCGTTATTCCCACTCATTTTGATTGCAGTATGCTAATTAGGTCGTGTTGTACATTCATAGGTTGTTAAGTTTCTGTGCACATATATTGTTTGATAATATATATTGAGGATTTAAATTACTATTATCTACTTTTTTATGCACCTTGTTTTGGTTTTCTCTAATGTGAACTGAAATCTACAAAACAAGAAGGTAGGAGAGAGGGAGAAAGAAGGGGTGATTCTCATGATGGTGACAGTCACTTCCTGTGAGAATCCTTGATAGCAACACTACTGGGATTTGCAGGTCCATGGCCATGAGAAAAATAATTTGAGAACAAGGAAAAAGTACCATCAGAGGCTGTTTAAACACTATCACAATTGCTTAAGTGCTATGTTCCAAAGCTGTGAGTCAAAAAGCAGATCCAGGCCCATAGTATTACTCTGGCTAAGATATTAAGGTACCTTAAGACATTGTGCAACACATTCAGCCTACACAGTTGCACAACTTGAGTATGCTGTGTTGCCTGAGAGCAATGACGTATTCTTTATTTAAGTTAAACCCACACTTTCTCATCCCTTCTTTCACAGTTTCATTTTTTTAACTTGTGTCATCTGTAGGGACCGTGTTTACTAAGACAATGTATTTTCTTTATAGAATCCATGTGTGAATTACATAAAATAGAAACAGTGAATATGTAGTGGAAGGGGAGTATTGGCACAAGTTATGTATCTGACACTTTGTATTTTTTCCTCATTCCAAAATTATGAACTTTATCTCATCATACCTCTATGAAAAGGTTCAAAAATTTAAATCTACCTGCTGACTTATTTTTCTACTATCACTTCTCTTTCTGGTGTTTCTAATGTAAAGGCATATGGTTTTGTTTCTGTATTTGTGTAACTTATCAAAAATATCTCATTTCATTTATGGAGTTCAACCTCTTAATTCTGGGGGCTTTCAGAAAACACCTGAAATATACACTGTGAATTTTGCGGTAGTAATGGCATCTCTATTATGAAGTATATTGTTATCATTTGATGGTTGGATTCTGGCTTTCAGTCTTGTTTTACAACCGATAGTGAGTCATTCTGTATTTTTGTAGTTTTGTAAATTAAAAGCAGAATTATAAAATGTGAAAGGTTTACAATCTCAGAAGTGTAGTAAATGTCTGAATACAAAGGTGAATTATATTTTTTTCTCTGCTTTACCTCAATGCTCTCATTAGTATTATTAGAGTTTTCTCATCTTTTTTTACTGTTGACAAAACTTTTATCCATCTGTGCTCTCAACATATCTCCTGCTTTAGGCCAAGTGTAAAGTCTTATCCTGTCACAAGACACCTCAATGATTCTGCTTCCTCTTTGTTTAACAAAGGACCTGTCAAAAATAGAATCTCATTTTAATCATGAGGAAGTTAATGGATTGCGACATGTGACCTCAAAGACATTGTCTTTGTGATTACAGTTAGCTAAAAAGAAAGCAAACTGCAGGCTTTGATCGCTTATATATGGTCTATAGAGATGAAGTAAAGGTCATCCTTATTTGAATCTTTTCTACCAAGAAGTCTGAGTTTAGCTCAGGATTAGAACATGACTGCTCACCCTCTTAGGCAATATCTTATAACTGACCAACTAAGTCTTGACTTTTTATCTATTACAATTTTTATATTAATATTTAAAAAGTGTCATAGACTGATTGCAGTTTATAGAAAATTGTTACTTTAGCTAAGCTTTGTCTCACTTTAATTATGAAATTGAGAAGCATTTTGATGATGCAATTCACCTATCCTACAATAGTATGTCCACCTAAAAATGGCGTGAAACCATGCCTGTAAATGAATTGATATGCATCACAGATTTTGTAGATGAGTAGTAAATTTAATCCTGTTTACAGTTTGCCTAAGGAATTAAGGGAGGAACATTTCTTTCCATATTCTTATGCCTCTTCTTTGGCTCACCTTCAGAAACATCTAATGTCAGAAATATGTAGTGCTACTAACAACGTGCTAACTATATTTTTATTACTCAAATTTCTGTTCTTAATTTTGAATACAGTTGATATTACTTTAAGACAAGTTCTGTAGTCTGCCTTTAGTCAGGCTTCTTGGACTGTACAATGCAATCTGAAGAAGAAAAATGTGCAGTCTCCAATAGCTGGCTCCACAAGAAAGATTTCAGACATCAGTCCTCAAGAAATAGTTACTAGTAATAGTTTTGAATATAGAGAAATAGCACTGTACCTGTATCACCGTATGCAATTGAAGGTGAGCTATGGAAACACAGATGATAAAACTAATGTTGAGATTAGTTTGTTAAGTTAACAAAGCTGATAAACGGCTACTGTGGTAGAAAATACAATAGTTGCCTTGCTATTTTTTCTATAAGTCATCATCAGATGTCATATATTATAAAGACAAAAATAATTTAAACATTACCTATATGTACCTTATTAATAAGTAAAATGCAAGATGCTGCAGGCAGCCTTAACATTGATGTTAAACTAATCCATATTAGAACCATGTTATTATTGCTAAACCAGAAAGTTATTAACCCATATTAAACAATTTAAAATGCTGAAGAATAATCTGCACCTAAGGTTAATTTTATTAAAAAGTTATTGTATAGACTGTATCTGAAAGTCTTTCATTCTCTGGTATAGATCCCCAGACACCTTAACAGAATGGTTCAATACATTTCTGAAAGAATTCTCTGAAAGCATCTACAGTTTCTGTGAAAAGGCCAGAAATTAAATTTGTTCTGTCCTTGAAGAAATAGATATATTGGAATACCACACCTAAGTGTATCAAAGGATCTATACTGAAATCCTCTTTCCATTATAATCTATGACAATTTTCCTTAGTGAAGCCAGCACGACCAGGTGTCACTCCACACATCTTCATTAAGTAAAGAGAAGGAAAACAAAATATGCTATTATACATTAGTTAATCTCACTAAAATGGATGTTGTCTTCTGCCATAGACATAAAGAAATTAGTGGCACTATGTATTTCACAGCTGAGATTTCATGATAAAAAACTCCATTTCACAGTGAATACTTGTGTATGTAGCTACTTGTGTAGAAAAGGATGTGTTAAAGATCAAATTTTCAAGTTTTGTTACAGAACCAAAAAAATTAGAAGGAAATATATTTAGAGTAAAAAATAACAGGTTTAGGCTGTCATTAAGACAGTTTTCAGAATTAACAGACATGTTTAGAAAGTAAAGGAATTAAAAGACTGGACTGTAAGTTCTAGTTATGTTTCTAATATATTTTTTAATTTACCTGGGTATTTAGTAAAGTTATGAAAGACTTCAGTGTATTTCCTCATATCTCACGTTTCTGAAATTCTCATAAGTCACCTCCTGAGAGAATAACATAACAATGCTGAATGGTAATCTTGTTGAAGGTTGTTGCCAGTCTCCCTTGTTGAAGTTGCTTCAGTCTGAATAAGTTTTAAATATGCATTGGAAGAGGGCCTTGTGTCTTCTGAGCACTCTGATTAAATTGGTTTAGGTTGACCAAAAGTACTTATTTTAAATGAGAGAACTATTTATTGAAAGAAATTTTTCTGAGGTCTAACTTAAATTCCAGTCCTGCCATGCAATGACTCTGAAATCTGACCAATTTTTTTTTTATATTACTGTATACATAAAGAACAACACTTAAATAGAGGTAGTGTGCATAAAGTGTAATCCTGAGGATGAAAACACTATTAAAATCAGCATACCACCATTTTGAGGACACAGGTTAATTTTGTATCACCAACAGAAAAAGTATATTTCTATTAATGACATGCTAAGATTGTATTTTTACTAGGAAACTTTTCTTGCAATCTGTTGCTGGCCATGGCTTAAAGCAGGGACTATTTTTAGACACAATAGGTAAACATTTTTTCATTAAAATAATTCTTAGATCATGCACTTTTTATAACTACTTTTTCTCTTGCATTTCAATTGTGTTTTGACCACAGAAGAAGACTTGCCCAAACCTGCCCAGCAGCTCATGATCTGAAGTAATATTTAGGCAGATTTGAATCAAGAAAAAGGTTCATACCATTTCTTAATATAGGTTCAGGCCTACATTTATCTGTTACATGGATGAGATAGACATAGTCATTGCCATGCATATCCGGGTCAGGATAAAGTAACGTGGTAATATGACATATGCTTTGAAACGATATCAAACGGTGATGTCAGGACAAGAAGTTGGCCCTGGACACCTTCCTGACGGGGCCTAGAGTTGCAGCCAAAAATAGGAATGATAAGGTGAATAATGTGCTTGAGTTCGGCTTATTCCACTCATGTCATGGGTGTGCCACACCTAAAAGCAGGGGGTTTTATGGCTGTTAAGGTCCAAAGTGGATTGTGCAGCCACCTGATCATTTGTCTGCTTCTGTCCTTGTGTTCCCATGAACTGTACCACACTGACATAGAAGCAGATGACAGTCAGCTTGAACTTTTAGGCGTGAACATTTTAGAATTTTATTAAGCTTGAGATTTTTTTCCCATTCAAGCCTGTAAACCTGTCAGTCTGATAAAAATATTTAATCTTTTGGCCTCCAGACTTCTTGATAACTGGTATAAGAGCATCTGTTTCATAGCCTGTTTAGAACGCACTTTTTATTCTTGCCTTTACATGGTTATATAAAATAATGAAGTTATTTCACTAGCCTATCCTTTAGTTCATAACAGTGTTATAAAAGAAATCTGGTTACTCAGTGATGTAATCCTGAGAATTTTATTTAATTTGAATTTACTAAGAATTCTTGGAGATGTCAGGAAGTATATCAGCACCTGCAAGCAGCTGAAAATGTCAAGTTTACAACCTTAATTTGTATTGATGCTCAACCGAGCAGTAAAGGTTTAAGGTCTTCATTATGATGTTGTTTGTAAGAAGATACTAGTTTCCTCCTGAGAGTAGTAGAAAAATACTTTGAAAAACATATTTCAGTTGCTCAGATAAATGTCAGGTCCTTTTGCATACAGCTATAGTACTTAGTAAACCTTAAATCAGTGCAGTTTTTTACAAACATACAACTAGCTTATAAATGTCAATGAACTACCAATATTGATATAAAACTTTGTTACTGCTTGGAGATTTGATAAAACTGTGCTGAAAGAAATTCATGGAATTAGGCTTTTCTAGGACTCTCACAACTAGACGTGCATTCAGGAAAATCATTAAATACAGTGTAATGTTTGGAAGGAAAACAATTCATAAGTCATTCAAGGAAAACTTTGAGCTTCTATTTTACTCAAAGCTTTTCTCTTTTTTTCATGTATATTGTTTTCTTGTTATATTTTTTAATATGTATTATAGTTCAGACATTATTCAAGTGTGTGCTTTTGGAGGACAGGCAATAAATATATTTCATAATTTATGTGAATATTTTCATATTTTAAAGATATTTGGTTCTGTGGAGAAGTGCCAGAGAGTTTCACCATAACATTGTATGAATGAATGCATTTGTAGTGCCATACAGTACAGGTTAGTTTTGTGCAAATGTCAGTCACATAATTTCCAGCACAAGATATTTATCAATCATTTTCAGATAAGAAAGCTTTCCTATATATCTGACCTTTTTAGAGTATACTGTTCAGCTAAGCCTACAGCAGGCATTTCTAGGTTTCAACATCCTTGAGTTTTCCTGAGCTACTGATAGAGTGAAAAGAGGTGTGCTAAGTTACAGATAGTTACCACAACAATTTTAAAGTCATTTTGAATAGTGGAGAATATCTTTGCCTGAGTTTTTGTAACAGTTGGGGTGGCAGACAAAACCAAATTTACATCTAGAAAATACACATGGATTTGAGGACCACAGCCTCATGGTCATATGCTTTAATTGGTTGATTCTATTGCATATTTATATATTATCAGGTTGTAGTGGGTAAGATCAAATTTACATCTACGCCACTATCTTTTTTGAACAATTGCACACAATAGAGGCTCAGCGAAGAGCATGAAAAGGGGTAAGCGTGTACCACCACATAACTCTTCTTCTCCCTCCTAAATTAATGAAATAATAAAACCAAAAAGTCCAGACTGAGTACAAATTTTTTAAGTAAAAGAATTTTATGCCTTTTTATTTTTATATTAATTACATAACTCTGCTTCTAATGTCCTATCTTTATTTTATAAGAGCATGTTTCAGAGTCTTCAACCGGGTCTTGATATCATTATGCTCAATTATGCTCCACAGACATAAAATCAATGTCTGTTATTCTGTTTACTTCTGACAGGTGTTTCTTTGCACTTTGTTCCTTCCACTGAAAAAGAAACAAACAATGGAACTGATCAGAGTTGAATCTCAGTTGAAAAATAAATCCCAGTCTTTGCTTCTTAGCAGATACAGCTGTTGAAAGTTGGACAGAACAACTTAATCATTTGAAGTAAATGGAAATTTGCAATAGCTTTTTGCCAGTTAAAACTTCCTCCCTTTTCTGTCTTTTTGATACTTGTTTTTAATGTAGAAAATGCCACAGTGTATTGACCAGGAACTTAGCCGTCCACCTACGTTACCGAGGATAGTCCTATCACCCTTTTAAGCCAAAGAAGTTCTAGTTTCCTAATTTGCCTTATATATTTCAGAAAGCGGTGAAATACTGAGTGTCTTGGTAAAATCTACAGCTGAGATTGTTTGGCATTCTTAAGTGTCCTCCATCATTTGTAAAGTTTCTACAAATTATGGTCTGAAAGAAAGATGCATCATAGCTAGACAGCAACAGATAAGATATTATGAGTTTTTCTTTTGAACATCACTATGATAAATTCTTATAAAAGTATTTGATTTTTGTCACATTTTTCTGTATTTTTTTCACTAGAAGTATCAGGCTATGAGAATTATATTGCCCTTTAGTTTTCAAGCCTTTTGATGCATGACACCTGCATTCTGGTTATAAAAATCAAACACTTGATTTTAAATGTGTAATAAGTCAGCCTTTCACATTGCCTGCCCAGTGGTGTCACTTAGTTTAAGTTTTATTTTCCTGTCTATGTTACTTTAAGTAAACAACCTTTTTGCAGTGGTAACAACAGAATTGTTTAAATGATGTGATGGCTGATACACCTTGGACTGTATTTATAGAATCATAGATTCATTTAGGTGGGAAAGGACCCTTAAGGTCATCGAGTCCAACTGTCCACAAATTATTACATCGATGTTTTCTTTTAATATATCCTTCTGAAGAAATGTGTGACTGAGCTGTTAAGAAGGATGTTATCAATAAACTCTAAAGAAATAATTGTTTTAAAAATCTAGCTAAATATTTAACTTTCTTCTGTAAGGCAAAATGCAATATTATTGCAATTTTTTCTTAAGCTAATATTTATCTAGAACTGTAGGAAAAAAATATATTTTTTCTAAGCCACCAAAAATTCAAAAAATTAATAAAACACTTTGTATTTAGGATGCAAATGATTGAAGATAATCTTGTTCTAAGAGTCAGACTTTGACTGTCACAGAATTTTCTATGTATATATATGCGTAGTGTCAGCATACTACTAGTTTTTTTTATGAAACAACACAGGGTAATTTGATACATAACAAAATATTAAAGCTACATTCTCATGACAAGCTGAAGAACCCTAAAAAGACACTGTACATAAAATCTTGTCTCCAGTTGTCTTTATGGCAGCCATTTTTAAAATTTTAAACATACATATATATGCATTTATACATATATGAAGTGCGTTTCATGTATTAATACAATTTCAAAGGATTTTAATATTCTTGCACCTCAAAATTTACTCAAACTTTTTTATATTGTGGTTTTCTTCCATCTGTGTTAGCATATATTGCATACTAAAATTGAATTCTGTAAGTTTTGCATAAAAGATTAAAATAATTTAGCTTAACTTGTATTTATTGTTATAATATATAAAGAACATGTTCTTGTTCTTAAGATACACCCAGTTATAAAAGATGGTGTTCTTTTACCAAAGCCAGTGATAAAACCCTGGGAATAGGAGTTCCCTTTATTTTTCACCCTATTGTTGAAAGTGTCTGTAAAGTTTTGTCTGCAGGGAGATACTCAAGAAAGTTAAAATTAATAAAGTATAATATATTTAAACTACAGGCTTAACTGAGTATTCTACTTTAAATCCCTATGTAAGGGGTCTCCTTCAGTGACATTATAACCCTTTATAACTGCAACTTAATCTTCTTTGAAAGAAGAAGAATAAAAATCCTCTGAGAAGGATTAAAGTACAGTAATCTGAGGACAATGGTACGCTTGAATGAGTACTCTTACATGTCCTTTAGCATGGCTTGATTTATAAGCCTAGAGCCTGTGACTTTAGTTGATGATCCTTCCTAAATGCCATGTTGATTCTGCCCCTCTATTCTACTCTCGTAAGACCACACCTGGAGTCCTGCAGCCAGCTCTGGGGCCCCCATCATAAGAAGGACATGGATCTGTTGGAGTGGGTCCAGAGGAGGG
>RSEF01000001.1:207764807-207776096 GCA_003993805.1 Himantopus leucocephalus | reverse complement strand
TCCTCTCCTCTCCTCTCCTCTCCTCTCCTCTCCTCTCCTCTGTATCATCCAGCATATGGCAAACTTTAGCCAGAGTATAACTATAGCCAGGTATACAACTACAGCTAATTCATATTCTATTTTCATTTCACTTCTGGAAAATCACCAGTGTCCTTTTTCATTTAATTTATACTTTGTTTCTGAACACCACAATGTTAGGAAATGTTTTCTGGTATCACAGCAGAAATTCAACTTGGCAGATAACACTCTATTAAAAGATTGCAGTAAAGTGGTAACCACTTGGCCAAAGTCATAGTGTTTTAAACTGATTTACAGTCTTGCAACTGCAAACTATCACCTATCCCTCGGTTTGGGTATAAATATAGATGATAGAGATGAATATTTAAGTATGGGCTATCTTTTCTTTTCCCACAATTTACAGACGCAAATTATGAACACATTTTTACATCCAAAATGATTGCTTATGCAATTTATCTCATTTGTATATGTAACAGCCTGATTACACCTGAGAGGTAATTATTATAAGTCTTCCTCAAAGCCACGTTACACTGGTGTAATACTAGAATAATTTACTGGTGAATCAGTGAATCCATAACTCTACATAAATTGTCTCCACAATTATTTGTTCTAATATTACTGCAAATGTAAAAAGAAAGTCTAAATAAGGTTATCCTGGATAATGAGTTTCTATTGTATATACAAATCTCTTTGACTTTGCCTTCACAAGTCAGACATATCTTCCCATTTCTAATGACCCAAATATTAGCATACATTCAAAACCTCTATTTTGGTTTGGTTTTTTGCTTTTTTTTTTTTTAATAAAAAGATTTCTGGTATCTTTCTATTTTCTAAATGACATATGTAACCTTTACCTGGGCAAACATTTGGATATCAAACACCTAGCAAATTATGATAGCAATTAGGTCCACCGATCCAACAGTAATAGAATCAAACAAAAGATGTTTCAGCTCTTGTACATATCTCTTTATCAGAATTATTTTCACCCATGTAATCTTTACTTGTGCATATAGATGAGGAATTAAACCATTGCAAAATTTAATTCATAGCAATTGTAGAAGCAACATAATTTTGACTACTGTGGCTTGCAGACTTTAATTATATCCACTGTGAGATATGAGAATGCTTCATCTGTAATTTCAGAAAAAACTATTATAAAATAATCATAAACTATTAGTACTTTCTCTTCTGCTTCTTTCCTTAATAATTCTTGTTATATGATGCAGTCATTTTTCTCTTGATCAAAATTTTCTTAGTGAACAGTTGGCTCCGTATCAAAACGCAATGCATAGTATAAAAATCAGAAATCATTGCATGATCTTTTATTGGGAATATGTGGGGTCCTGATTCTCATGCCAGCCTTATCTCCTATGAAAATAGTGAAGAGGTACCAACAGAAAGCACTACAGTTTGACTCCAATGTCATTTGCAACTCCGCAGTTTTACACCAGGGTGAGTCCACTGTTGTCATAAACTGACTCCAGAATTTTCTAATGTAAGAAATAGGCCAAGCTCAGGGAACTGTATTTTATTTTCCACATGAAGGTGTATGTGACCTGAAGTTCACAGAGGCCAGGACCTCATTTCTGACAGTGATCAATACCAGATGCATCATAGGAAGGTATAAAAATCCCATGGCAGTGGTATACGTGATAATGTGGCTACATGGGCTATCATGGTTGCACACTACCGAGTTGAAATGACTTTCTGGCTCCACTGGCTTGTGTTTTCAGAGAAGAAATAACAGCGTATATTACAGATATGTTGTTGTGATTAAGATTTAATGCAACTGGCAATTAACTAGGAGCCATTATGTCTGCTTATTTGTTTATGTTTTTAAAGCTTTGTAAATTCTATAATATTAAACTTCAATTTATTACACACTAATAATTATTATGTGTATGCCATTAATCATCAGGAATGTGCATGTTATAATACAAAGCACAATAGAAGGCACATCTTGCTCTATGTTGGAAAAGATAGGGCATCCTTGGAGGATGGTAATGGAAGTAACATGTTCTGAGAGAGATTTGGCTTTGTGTAAACAAATGCAGAGATTTTTTTTTTGCAGCCATAACGAAAGCTATTCTTTTTTGTTCAAAGAGAACACATCAACTTTTCGTTCATTTAAAATACAAAAGAAGCAGTCCATGAGTGGACTACAAACATGAGTACTACAAACAAATCATGACTGCTGTCAGCAGTCCAGAGTGATGAAGATTTTTTTTTTTTATTGTTAAAGACACTTTAATTCTTTGGAAAAGGTACTGAAAGCATCAGCGTGGTAAAACAAAACCAGGAACTTAAAATTTCCCTGGGGATTTGATCAGAAAGGTTTTCCTTTCTCAAAGCTAAAGACCAGGTTCATTCTTAAGAAAGAGAATAGCTGCACTATCCGTAATAATATTTTATACATCCAAAGGAATTCATGCAACATCTTTGTGATATGGGCAAATACTTCAGTCTTTATGGACTGATGGGCTCACTGAAATATGAAATGGTAACGATTTGCACAGAACTGTAGAGGTAAGTCAGTATGAGAGTATGCTGGAGCATCTGACACTCTTGTGCTTCCATGAATGTACTGCTTTTTCCCTCTCAGTCTCAAATGCAGAACAGAGGGCAGCATACATTTGCAGTATGGAGCAGATAACAATGCAATTGGACCTGGAAAACTTTATGAATGTCAGTACCTTCACACTTTCCCTGAACGTTGAGGTGTTACTGCTCTTTCCAGCTCCTTGTCCATACTTTTAAAAAAAAAGAGGTCTGAAATTTTCTTACTAGTTTCCACAGCATGTGCCATTCTTCAGTTTTCTCTGTTATTTTAGCCTAAATGTTCCTGAGTATAATTTCATCTCATGCTGCACCGTGTTCAGATACCAACTCATCCATCAATGAAAAGATACCAGATTACATGTACAAATTTACTTGGATTAGGTGATCGGCTCCTTGTTTAAAGCCTCACCTATCTATACTGCTGATTCCCACCAATTCCCACCACACTTGACTTTCATTCTTGTTGTTCATTATACAGAAAACGATAGCATTTCAATTGTAAAATGAAGAGGAAGGATGCCCAAAAACAAGAGAGTTGTGAAAAAATACCGATGTAGGAAGTATTGCCTGCTACCACATTGGTTTTGCCAATAGAAACATCAAATTCTACAACCTTATTTTTTCTGATTCATAATTTCTGCATAAATAACTTACAGTATTAAAAGTGACAGAATACTATGTCTGACTTGGTGTTAATATGTATCAAAAATGAGAGATGATTAAGAAACGTGCCATGAGCCTAGATCTATTTCTGTAAAACAAACTGTTCAAATAAAAACGGCAGACATGCTAACAACAAGAGGAAGCCTGTATGTTGCTAGCAGTGAGAGCTTCAAAGCATTAAAAAGAAATAATCACCACTTTGTACTCACTTTTTTCTTTCTGTGCCTACATGACAGACACCCACATTTCTGAGGAGCTTCTCTATCTCCGGTAAAGACAGAGAGGGATGATTTTTAAATCCTTTTCAAAATCAGATGACGATCCTCTCCTCTAAATCCTGGAACTGCATCAGACAAAAAAGATGAAATTAAACAGGACTATGAGGTATTCAAGCATACATGCAGCTATTAAATTAAAAAGCAGTGGAAGAAAACACTCATAATATTGAGACATTCCATGTAAGAAGCAACCTAAACNACAAAAAAGATGAAATTAAACAGGACTATGAGGTATTCAAGCATCCATGCAGCTATTAAATTAAAAAGCAGTGGAAGAAAATACTCATAATATTGAGACATTCCATGTAAGAAGCAACCTATAACTTCTCTCATTTTGACCACTATAAATAAGAAACTGGGATCAGTGAATTTGTATTAATGGAAAAATTACCAAGTATAAAAGCAAGAAGAAACCCTACCGAAGAGTTCTGTTCCTGCTTTCTGCAACAGCACAGCCCCTCTTCGCTCTGCAGCTATACATATTAAATAACTAAGGCCTTTTTCACACAAACACAAAAATGAACATTTTATTGAGCATCCTTACCTCAGGCGCTGGCAACCAGGAGGCCTAAACTCAGAAGATAAGAGCATTTCTTAACTCTAGAAGGCCTATGTGAAAACTCCATAAATGACCGCACATTTTCTGCATCATATATATGCCCAAACTACCCTGCTAAGGCATATGCATGACAAAAGTGTCTTTAAAATATCATAATTTTGGAATTACTGAGTGACCGTGATTCCCCCATTCTAACCTTGTTGCATTGCTCTGCCCTGGAAAAGTTAGGACAGCTTTGCCATGGGGTCATTCAACATGACTGGACCATGAATGCCCTGCAACAGGAAGAAACTATTGTCAGCAGATATCCATCAGAACACAGCTCAGGAACTGAATGAAAATGGTCTGTGCAAATGTTTTATAGCTGTTCCTAAAATGTAAGGCTGGTTTATCTGAACTGAAGCTCCTCAAAGGAGTGTTGTGGTTTCAGAGAATTTTTCCATGTCAAAAGTTGTTGGCAAACACACTGTAATGTTGTTGCTACATCCATTTTCAGTACTTTCAAATTACTTTTTTCCTTAGAAACATATTCTCATTCTGTGTGAGAGCTTAATCATAGCAAAAATAAGATTTAAAAAATCAATGTCAAAGTATAGATTAAATAGCACATTTTTTTTTTCTTCTTTTTCAAATAGGTCCCTTCATGGAAATCTATGGTACTTTATTGCTTCCAGCCAGACTCTGAGAAGAAAAAAATGAAATCCCCAAAAAGATTATGGGATGAGAAAAATATTAGGCTTTACCCAATGCCCTTAGCAGCTATTCTTCATTCTTGCCTTGTTCTGTATTGAAAACTGAGACATTCAAATGCTTAAACATAGGTGCCTGCTGACTTTGTACGAGGGACATCCACATGGTGTTGGCAAATACTTTGTAATACTACCAGAGTCCCATTAGCTCTTCATGGGCATCTTGAGGCTGGACAATACCCCAGGGCATCTACAGTGGCATGAGACACCTATGCTTTTGTAGTTTAACCACTCACCAACCGCTGATAGAGGAAAACCTTGAAACTATTAAGTGTGTTTCCTTTAAATTTGGATTATTTTTCTGGTGAGTGAAAAATATGGGGAAAAAAAATCAAACATGGAATGCCTGGCCTATATGTTGATAAATTGTGCAATAGTGTAATATGTTCAGAGAAACACACCTTGGCCACAGCTTGAAGAAGTGTACATCCTATGAATCAAGTCAGATTGGAAAAACATTTTTGCTGAGTTGCTTCCAAAGGTATGCAGTACATTTATATGTCTCAGACATTGATAGTGCATCCAGATTAATTCACCTATATTAATCTCAAGCAGGTGGACCTGAGACATCATAAATAAAATATGCTTCATTTCCCTATACATGATGACATGCAATTGTATGCTTTTCACTTATCTGTAGGTTCTGTTTCTCCTCAAAGTGTAAGGGTATGTGGAAGATGAGAGCATCTGTTTTATTAAAGTTATCTGATCAGGGACCTTTTCAATGCAAAGAGCATCATATATAAAGGACGAAACACTAAACAAGAACAGACAGAGATACAAACCTGGTAGATACAGGATAACAGAGCCAATCACAAAGACCAAAAGACCCCAGTGACTAATTGTTAGGTCATTAAGAAACTCTAGGTACGGTGTTCGAAAGGTCCAACCTGGACTTTGTCACTCATAAGAAGGGGGAACAAAAGGAACATTTGGGATATTTGAAACGGGGTTGTGGAAGCATGTGAACTCATGAAAGAATGTGTAGCTGAAGGGAGTTGGGGAGGAATAGAGAGGGGAATAGACAGAAAGGGGTATAAAGGCGTAAAACCGGGCTGGTCAGTACACTTGTCCGGCTGAGCACTGCGCCTGATCACAGAGTTTGTCTTATCTTCTAAATATTTTCTTAACTATCTCTGTGTGTAGTTTCATCTCTGTTTTTTGTGTGTGAGGGCTGCAAGGACTAAGTGCCAGCAACTGGTGGGACCAGTGTGAGTGGATTTTACCTCTTCTCCCTAGTGACAAGTGATAGGACGAGAGGAAATGGGTTCAAGTTAAGCCAGGCGAGGTTTAGGTTGGCTATTAGGAAAAATTTCTTCACTGAAAGGGTTATCCAACATTGGAATAGGCTGCCCAGGGCAGTGGTGGATTTGCCATCCCCGGAGGAGTTTAAAAAAAGGGTAGATATGGTACTTGGGGGTATGGTTTAGAAGTGGTTTTGTCAGGTTAGGTTAATGGTTGGACTAGACGATCTTAAATGTCCCTTCCAACCTTAACAATTCTATGATTCTATACATGAAAGAGTAAGTTTTAGGGGGGGAAAAAATCACACAGTGACATTGCTAAGCACTTAAAAATTCAGTCTTATGAGTTAGGCAGAGGTAGAGTAAGACATAGATATTAAAGTTCTTTGCCTTGATCTGCAGCTGCTGGAGGCACATGGTGAGATCAGAATCTTTGTTCTCATGTTTCTATTACGTTCCTAGGTATTTAGGGTAGAAGAAAATCTTAAAAACTTGATCTGAGCACACACAGCACCTAAAGTGGTGTCAAATATCCTGGAACAACGCCAGGAGATGTGAATTGTTCTTTTCAGTCTGAACTTTGAAACTCTTAAAACTTGAGGGCAGAAGAAAGCTTGCTTTTTGTCTTGTGCCACCTAGCTAAGCTGTGTTACCTTTCTCATCAGGGCTACATCCTGTGCAAATGTGTATTACAACTCATTCTGCTGCAAAGTATTTATAACGGAGTCCATGCTGAGGATGCACAAATACACAAAATCCTTGAGGGCAGACTGTTGATGGGTTGTTTACAAGGTCAATGTCTATTGAGAACAAATTAAGAAAAATTCTTGATTTTTCCTAGACAAGCAAATGTTCAAATGTAAACAGTTTATAGCTGTATTTTCATGTGAAAAAGCACCATTTTACTTTACATTACAGTCATGGCTACCCCTCTNCCCCCCCCCCCCCCCCCCCCCCCCCCCCCCCCCCCCCCAAAAAAAAAGACAGCTTTCACTTGAGCAAATTCAATAAAACCTTACTAACCTATTTGTATTCTATGGTAGTCCCCTTCAGCCTTAAAGTTGAACAGTTTTCTGCTATGTGAAGAACTGATTGTAAGTCCCAAGCTTCCAACTGAAAAAGTGAAGTTTTGTATCTGTACAAATTATGGCTTTTAATATTAGCATACTCAAATGGCCAATCTGTTTCTACCTTCTTGTTATTGACTTGCTTTTAGCTAATAGCTTGTATCTCAGATAAAGTGCATTCTTACCTCAGTATCTGAGCAAAAATGGGTATATTATAAAGAACATCTTCTCCTTCGGTTTGTGCGGAACAAGTTCTTACATATGTAACAGAGTTTTTATTTATTTATTTATTTGACTAATTTATTTATTTCTCTTTCTTTCTACACTGTAGATAAACAAAGACAGAGAGAAAGAGAAAGGGGAGTTTGAATGTAAATCTATATTACCTACACAGCCTTTGTTTGAAATCCATATTTATATAGTCTGATTCTGCAATATTCTGAATGAATTCTATCTTTTTGAACTATTTATAAATACACAGCTTTCAAGAAAAGGCAAATATTTTATAGTAACAATAAGAAGATCTGGCATCTGCCCCAGAGAGTTTGTGACCTCTTTTCACAGATTGTGTTATTAGAGGGAATCACTGTAACAGCATAAATGGAATACAGATATATAGAAATAAATGCAGGAAATAATAGAGCAGCATCTAGAGAAGAATATCCCATAACCCAGCGCTGAAAAAGAGGAAAGCACCAACAAATACTCCATTCACCTGCTTACCAGCTGTGGATCTACAAACCAGTGGATAAGGTTGTATTTTAGGGTCTAATGGTTGACTGTAGAGCACGTGGCACAACAAGGTGCAACAGGTTCTTTAAAACAAAAGGTGTTCAGCCCCCTGGAAAGATAACCCACAGGTGAGAAGTACTGAGCATGAACAGAACTAAAGACCCTTAAGTGCACCCAATTATTTAATGACACATTTTATCTGTAGTACAAAATTACTACTTTGGACTCTCTGCTAGCCTTCGATTGGTAAACACAAAATCCTACCACTGTTAAACTTTTGCTTGATGTTGGTGGAGTTTTGCCAATTAGTATCAACTATCAACCTGGTAAGAAGTCAAATTACTGTTTTCATAGAAAGTTTAGAATTCCACAGAAAGTGCTGATGCCCTCATCTCAGACGAGTTTTCCACCTCATTGTTTTGCAGGGTGATATCCTTTTTGCCGTGGGCAAAAATAACGCTAACGTATGCTGAAATTTTGTATTCCCGTTATTTAATTTTTCCTTTTGCATTTTTCAGCTATCTGTCTCCCTCCTTTTGAATAGGAGATGTGGATTTGGAATATCATCTCTTTTCTGAATCTTGCAGCTGAATTCATTATAGAAGGAATTGAGTTCAGTGCCATATAGGGCAATGAAACAAATTCAACACAACAGAATTCTGCCGTTTCATTTGTACCTCAGGGTTTTTAGGCTCCCCTACTACAGTGTTCTTAGATCATCATCTAGCTTCCTAGAAACTCATCTAAAAAATTAAGCAGCTGAAAAGAAAATAACCTATTCATAACATATGCAAGTGGGTTTAATCACTAGCGTATAGTATGTTAGTCTGTGTGCTCAGTCATATGTTCTAAAAAGAGATAAAGAACTTTGTGAAATAAAGGCAACCATCCCTTCTGTCAAGAAACCTCAAAATGATTTACTAGTAGTAATAATTCTATGAATCATTTAGTGCTTTCCATCATCCAAATCACATTAACTTACTGTTATGAAAACTCTCTTGAGGTAAATAAACATTTCAGTCAATGTTGTCACAAGATTATATAAATAAAACTCACATAGTAAATTGCTTTAGAAATTGTGGGTCCTGATACCACCCTCTGTCTTTCTGCTGCAGTGAAGACTTCTCTAGATCTGTGTTTGTTTCTTACTAGCATAGGAAGGATAACCGACTATTGGCTTCAGTCATAATGGATAACAACAAGTATATACATAAAGAAAAATGAGTTGTCATTAAAAAAACATTGAATATAATGAGTGCAAAAAAGCCCTATGGATTTCACCATTATCAGCATCCCAGCCAATAATTATCCGCAAATTATAATAATAATGTAAGCATTGGTTACTTTGCATTATGTATACACTTTTAGTACTGATACAACTATCAGTAAATGAGATGATGAACCAGGGTTATTCATGTTACAGCTTTATGTAGAAGTTCAAATCAGAGCCAGGAGTCCCCATGGAAGAGGGCAGTGGGCAGCGTCGCCTCTTCCACAGAAAATATTCCACCTTAGTCTGAAAGAGGTTTCATGAACAGATGTGGTATGCATGAGAAAGGGTGAAGAGTAAAGAAGACTACACAGCCAGTTATGGCTCCTGCAACTCTTACCTTAGAAATCTCACTACTCACACTGTTAAGGTTTAGTATTGCTCTCTACAATCCCTACTGATTCTTAGGGATCCTTGGGTTTCCTTCAGCCCTTTCCAGCCTCTCAGTAACTGTTTTGCTCACTTGGTATGGCTTCAAATCACTAAAAATGATACAAAGTTGATGTTTTGGTTTCTAACCATACACACACACACACACACACACACACACACACACAAGACATGCTGAACTCTTGACCCGGCAGATACTGAGCAAGTTGCACATTTACAGCCTTTGAGACAGGCTGCGTATTTACAGGGTGTGACTTACTATTTCTTTCCCTGAATATCTTTGTAGTGAATGCGTAGAAGTTTGCTGCTTACATGCTAGCTTTACTTGCTATATTCACTCTTATTTGACAGTAAATCATGTTATAAGGCTCAGCGGAAACATACTGAATAACATATTTAAAAATACATTTGGTGGGCATTGGATAAGGGCTCTTCTATTACATTAGGATGTCTACACTGAAAATTAAACATGCATATTTGAGTGAAAACCATCATCTCTCATTTTGATATAGTTGGTCTGCATTCATAGAAAGGTCCTGACTTAGCTAATTAGGAATCTATTCAAATGCTGCTGAGGGAGGCACATCTGAATATCTCATTATGTAAAAGATGGCTATTTATGTTTATTTTCTTTTAGTACATTCACTAGAGCTGAAGAAATTATCTCAGCATTAGGCCATTTCCCTCACATTTTGACAATGAACAGAGGAAAGGCATAAAAACCTGACCAGTATGACTTTACTAAGTACGTAACAAGGGCAGAAGAAGAGCTGTGACTTTCTTTTCAACTACCGAAGTCCTTCTTTCCAAGTGTCACGCATAAGTGAGGGAAAACATCGGGTTTTTCAAGGATTGAGCCTTGCAAGATGAAAAATGAATACTGCTCTTACAAGCAGTTTCCCAAGCAAGCTCTGCTTTGCACCACCACACTTCACTGAAGTAAGGACTACTGACAGACATGGTTTCCAGACACTACACTGCCAAGAGCATTGCTGACATTTTAGAAAGACACTATGAGACACTCTCTGTCTCTAGAGCCACTGTCATCATACTGATAGAAAAAGGGAGACAGCATAACAACACAGCCAGCAATAAGGTACAGATTTCTAGATGTGTGGCTTGAACCTTCTGTGAATCCTGAGGGACATTTGAGTTGGAGTTCAGGACACACAGCATTTTATTTGCATGGAGCAGACTGTGTTTCCTCCCAGGGAACAACGACAGGGAATTTCTAAGACGTTATTCTCAAAGGATTTTTTCCATGTCCACTTCTGAAGCAATGATGCACATGGAAGACTCTAAAGAGAATCAAGAAGACAAATGTCTGTCCCAGGGGATAGAATTTCTGTGATTACTTTCCATCTTTACCTGAGGAATCAGAATTTCTGTATGTTTTGTAAAATTACACTGACTCATAGGGTCATTACCAGAGACACTACTGTACAAAGTGACATTTTTCATACATATAAAGAGAAAGGTAACTATTTGTATCTAACTGAATCCAGTGCATTCTGAAGACGACTTACTGAGTATCTCAGGTACGAAAGGTCAACTGAAGATAATTTAATCTTGTGACCAATACATTTTTCATGATAATACAAGCTAAAATAGCTTACAACTCCATTTCTGAAGAAGATGAGAATTCTTTTATGTTTAATACTGTGGCCTTCCTAAGATTTAAAAAAAAAGAAAAAACCCACAACAAATTAATATAATAAAAGTCCTATTGCATTTGTGTCCTGGTTTGAGGTAAAACAGGA
>RSEF01000001.1:207728429-207764707 GCA_003993805.1 Himantopus leucocephalus | reverse complement strand
ATCCTGTGTCATACCTGGCAGCTCTATGCGGATGTCTTGGGGAATCTGCAGTATGGTTCTACATAAATGTTTAGACTTTTCAAATTCTTTCCTACATTTAGACTTCTAAATTTGGTTGTAAATATGTTGCTGACAAGTACCATAAGAGTCAACAAGAACCTCCATGTCATGAAGCACCTTTATGAAAAGTAGGGTTGTTCAATAGAAAGCTGAGCTATGCAAGAATAAGGCAGGCATTTTTACAGAGTTCATATTAATAAGAAAACATTTTCTGCATGATTCTATTGGAGAGCATGTTTCATGCAATGTCAAACGCTGAAACATACAAAAAAGCTCTCAAGATTTGTATCTTCAGTCATATTTTTATCAAGAGCTGGAGAAAAAGTACTGCATGACAGGAGGAAAAAATCCTATTCAAATACTTTATCATCAGACCATTAAGATAATTTGGAAAGTTGTTCCAGAACCACTAGAATGATCAGGAAAATCTGCCAAGATGATAAGAATGTAAGCCTTCTGAGACAGATTAAATCACCAACAAACAACATCTTCAGGACTTCCTATCGCCTGGGATTCTTGTCTTCCATAGCATCCCTAGCATGACATCCAATTCCAGATCCTATGGTTCACACAAAAATAAAGCACATTATTGTGACAAGCATTATTAACGACGCCACAGTAATGTGCCTGTCACAATAACTTGTCACAATAATGATGCAATTGTCCTAAACTGGCATGTTCCAAATGCATATCCCCATCCTGCTACAGCAGCATGTACGTTAACAAGATCACACCTCTATCTGAAATAGTGATTTGAAAGAATTAAAAAAAGTCATCATATAGATCTTCAAGTTGAACAATGCATATTTTTGTATTGAACAAACCTATTCAGCTGGCATCACTAGCAGGTATAAATCTTCAGACAAAGAATTAAATTACTCCCCAGAGAGCTCCTTCTCCCTCACATTCTGTTTGCAAATAACCTATCACCCAAACTGCTGATTCTGTTCCCATTCCCTGTTCCCCGCATTTGTAAGCATTGTAACGCCACTTCGCAGTCTCCATGGTGTAGCACCTTCTACAGCAGGATCTCAGCATATTTTACAGCTGTTAAGTAATTTAGCTTTGCAAAAGTGAATTCTTGCAAAGTGGAGAATCCTTAACAGCCTTCATTTTTCAAAGGTGGAAACTGAGGTGCAAACAGGTTAACCATAACCTTTTTATTGAAAAGCTGAGCATCTGTGCCTTTGAAATCAAGAACAATCAAAGCTCAGCAAATTTTACAGTCAGAGCAATGATGGAGGACCCAAAAAGAGACACAGCCCTCATCATAAGACTTGCAGAACTTTTTATCCTTTTTTTTGTACAGCATTCAAATCCCATGTTACTCTAGAATAACCTTGTTTTAAAAGTAATCAGTTATGTAATATGTAACAAAGGATGTTCGAAGTGAAACATTAACTATGTGAATAAGAATGCTCTGATATTATGGAATTAGACTTGTTTAGAAATAAAGAAAATAGTAACCAGGTAATAATTTATATTTTGCTCTTTATACCACCAAGATGCTCGTTACCACAGTAACCAAGTGCACGCCTATGTTCTTTTCCTGCTTGAATTAAGCCCCAACAAATGTGGGAAGTTTTGAATGTTCTGGGTAGCATCATGCTGCCCAAGTCTGATCTGGATGTGCTATAAACACACCACTACAGACCATTAACTACATCATGAAGTGAGTACTGAGACCAGCCAGGCCTTGATTAATTTAAGGGAAACGATTATCTGAAATCCATCTGCTCTGTGGAAGTGATATCTAGCACAGCCTTCAGTACCTAAAAGGAGTCTACAGCAAAGATGGGGAGGGATGCTTTATCAGGGAGTGTAGCAATAGGACAGGGGGTAACAGTTTTAAACTGAAAGAGGGTAGATTTAGATGAGATATTAGGAAGAAAATCTTTACTGTCAGGGTGGTGAGGCACTGGAACACGTTGCTCAGGGAAGTTGTGGATGCCCCATCCCTGGAGTTGTTCAAGGCCAGGCTGGATGGGGCTTTGAGCAACCTGGTCTAGTGGGAGGTGTCCTTGTCCATGGCACGGGGGTTGGAACTAGGTGGTCTTTAAGGTCCCTTCCAACCCAAACCATTCTACGGTTCTGTGATCATTTTGAAAGAAGCTCTGCTCATGTAACCTAAACTCAGTGTTGTTTATTGCTCCTGACAAACTGGTGAAACCTTTGCTGACAGGAAATAGAAGAAAGGAAAAGATTTGTGTCGTGTACCTTGCAATAGTCCCTATGTGACCTATTTTCTTCATGCCCTAGCTGTTCTAAAGAGAGAAACTTAGACTGGCTGAGTGAGATGTAGAAGGTTAGATGTTTCAGAAGGATCTGTTCACAAAGAGAGTTACATCTTGTCCCACTGAAGACTTGGGAGTTTTTCAAGTGGCTTCTGTAGCAAACCAGGATTTCAACCAAAGTGTTTTTGATGATGTTTTACTGACAATGATAACTTACAAAGCAGCACTACGGATGCTCACCAAGAAGACAGAATACAACTTCAGGACATACAATGGGTCATGGAAAGATGTATCCTTACTCTTAAGGGAGGAAGCAAAACAAACACACTGGTAACAGAACAAATAGAGGTGAAGAACATAATGAAAACCAGGAACAAGTAGTGTTTCAGGCAGAGAAGATATAATACATAATATTCTCATGTCAGAATGAGGAATAGTTAAGTACATTAAGGGCTGCAATTAAAAAAATGATGGGAAAATAAACTGCTCCCATTTATATGAAGTGCATAGCTATGTTTTATCCAGAATAATTATGTTAATAATATCATGCTTATGCTTTTGTCTTGTAATGAAGTGTGGGTGTTTGTGAAAATGGAGCTACTGTAATGATTGCATCTATTATTATCTGGAAATGAAGGATGAGGTTCATCTCACTTAGCTTTATAAGAGTTGGTCATTGAGTCTAAGTTCATTACCTAAACTCCCTTTGGAGTCAACTGTCAAATAAGCATTTCCCAACTTAAGATGTCTAAGACAGACAAGACTAACGTCCTTTGGACTTGCTTGTCCATTACCTTTGATTATAGAAAGCACCTGAAGACTAGTTTTACTAGATACGCAATTTTCACATGGCTAAAGTTAAGTGATAATAATTCTACTTTAGTAGTATTTTCTCACATTAAATCTTCTTGAGATTAAGTCTTTGAAGTCTAGAACTGCTATTACATTTATATATAAACACATGCTTAAATGTTTTGCAAGATCTCAACCAGGCACTTGTCAGGAATAAAATTTGAGCAGATAGTTACATTAATAGCTTCCTTACATCCTTCAAGAACAATAATTTGTAAATAGTTCATTTTGTTCAAGAAGCAATTAGCAAAGCATTTTCAGTATCTAGGATTGTCAGAGTAAACCTAATTAAAGGTTTAAACTTGCATAAAGAGATTTTGTCAACCTAGTGGAGTTCCTCCCAGAGAAAAGCAATGGATAGTGCCGGCATCTATAACAAATGTTCCATTCCTGACTGCCGTACCACACTGCAAAACTTTTATAAAATAGCTGAATGTCACCTGTATAACATTCCCATAAAACAGAAATTTAATCAACAGGCTTCCTTTTCAGTGGCACAACTAGGTCCTGTCAGCTCAGGTGGTGCTTAAATCTAAGTCAGTCACCTAAAGCAGGTTCCCATGGATTCCCTGTTCACATTTGTAAGCGATTATACCTGCATCAGTTCTGCAACAAGACTTTGCATTAACTGTGTAATACTAGTTGCTGCAGCACTCAGAGTGCGAACAGAGAAATCCGTGGAAACAGATGATAAACTGTGCTAAATAAGCCATGACTCTGCTGCAGTCAAGGCTGCCTTTGGTCAAGATGCTGAAGAGCAAACTTGATACACTTAATCCGTTTGCAAAGCTTTGGAAATGAAAATAAATGCTAACAGTATCTAAGTGCTGGACTTCCTGCATCCAGAGGGGAAAGGTTCATAATTTCATTCTAATTTGTATTTGCCCTCTAATCCAGCCTGGCTATGCTATTTTTGTGTTTAGATAGTCGTATGTTCTTTTCTGACTTTCACCTCCACCATATCACACTGGGAGAAGCAGTTTTAGTATTTGTATCTTTGGTTGATGTGCAGAATTGAAACGGTCATGACTTTCAAAAGTTTTACCTCAAGACTATCGGAGTCTGGGAAGTAACAGACACAGATTGGCACCTTCACTCCTGGTCAGCCCTCCCCCTTGCCCTTTTTTTCCCCCCTGCTTTCTTCTTATGCTGGAGGAAAAGCGCAAGAAAAAGGACAACAACATTATGGAATAAGGCCGCAATACATAGTCTTAAGAGGTGAGGAGCAGAACCTGTCTGCAATGTTTTCTCATTCTTAGAAACCTGGATGCAAAGTTAGCATCACTTACTTATTTGGATCTAAGTAAGCTGTCAGGGCTAGCTATAAGAGCTAGATTCTACATTTTGCCTTTACTCCTGTTAGACACATCACAGTCTGAGAGACCCCTATTCCATNGGATGCAAAGTTAGCATCACTTACTTATTTGGATCTAAGTAAGCCATCAGGGCTAGCTATAAGAGTTAGATTCTACATTTTGCCTTTACTCTGTTAGACACGTCACGGTCTGAGACACCTCTATTCCAATACAGGAGCCAGCAGCTAAAACATTGCTGCAAGGAATAGATGACAACTTTAGCTAAAGGAGTTGTTTTGCTGTTGTGACATGTTTGTAAAGAATGTGGGCCAGTGAGAATGTTTTGGACTTGTTTGCACAGAAGCTAACACAAGGAAGAGACTGTCTGCATGGGCTTCCACTGGCTCTGAGAAGGAAGAATAATAAAAATAATTTACAACTTTGAGTGGATAACATAACCCAAACTCTGTGAAAAAAGATATTTTTTTTTTCTCATATTTATCCAGATTCATTTTTTTCCCAGGAGAACAGGATAGCTGATCAGTTACAAATGATCAGCTGTGTGCTTCAAGGATCACTTGACCCTTTATCACCTGTGCCCAGAAAATTGTTTGGCATATTCTTGTGCCCTTCTACTTCTTTGTTGGCCTTGTTCCTTCAGGCCAGTCTGAGTGCNGCTTCAAGGATCACTTGACCCTTTATCACCTGTGCCCAGAAAATTGTTTGGCACATTCTTGTGCCCTTCTACTTTTTTGTTGGCCTTGTTCCTTCAGGCCAGTCTGAGTGCGTTGCCACTCTGATCAGCTCAAGAAAAAAAGATGGTATCGGGCTTACTGTCTTTTACTACCTCTTTTGCCTCAGTACCCTCTGTTAAGGTAAATGGTTAGCGCAGCAGCATCCAATTCCTCTCCTAAGCTCAGTGTACAAGGAAGCCATCAACTGTACAAAGGATGGCAGGAACAACAAAATCTTCTTTATGGGAAGCTCTGCTGGGTGGATTCTGTCTGCAAGTTGATTTCTTTTTACGTAGTTGCATAGGCTGGCCTCTGTGGTGCACCGCTCAGGTGCTTTTCTCTACTGGTCTCAGCATGTTCTGCTGCACGACAACCTTCTTCGTTCTTTCTTCATTTTCCTCATTTCTGAAATTCTGCATTTGCAATTTTGCTTGTTCTGCTGCTTTGCAGATTTGTATGGCTTTTTCCATATTTAACTCACAATGACTTTTAGCAGATGCTCATGTACCTTCCTATTATTTCAGGTCACCTCCAAGAATGTGATCCCATAAATCACAGAGAATTTAACTTCCTTGCTTCTTCAAGGAAATAAAAGTAAGTTTTCTTCAAACTACTCAAGCAGTTGCCAATATTCATGAATCCAGATTTTTATTTTAAAGAAAGTGCATGAAATACAAATACAAGATAAAATCTGTGGTCCGGGAAGCTTTTACGCTAATTTGACATATGCAAAGACAAAGGGAGAAAGAAGGGACTACACAGCTCCCAAAAGCAAGATTAGGTGTTGACTTGAACTTTTCTATTTTGTATTGTCTGGTCTTTCAAAAGATGTGTAACAACACTGAAAATTTATTTTTACTGTTTTCCTTTTCTTCTGCTGATTTTCTTTTCTTGACTGGTATGTGCTTTACAGACAAGAAGAGTCCCAAGGAGAGATTTCAGTGTTGTCAATACAGCATACTTCATTCGGTGGACTTTTCAGAATAAAAAAAAAATAATTGCATATCCAATGCTTAAATTATCTTTCTGCAGGACCTAAGGTGGTCATGTGCTCTCCACTTATATGTCCTCTTAGATATTATTTCTTGTTGCCTTCATTGATTGTCATGTGTAGTTGTGAAAAAATGATAAAAGTATTGTGGACTATTCAAGCCCATTTTGCTCTCTGTAAGAGCTGCCTGTCCTTGTACATTCTGTATTCCATGTACAGGACCTACTTCTGTGGAACAGTAAATTTCCCTCTGGTTTTTTTTGCCAACATAAAGCAACTGTTAACATTTAACCTTGACATAATGTACCCTATTCATAAAAGATTCCACTCATGGGTCCATATTTTTAATCAGCTAGAGGAAGATCAAGAGAGAAACCAAGAATCATACACAGAGGAAGGCAGAGGTCATCAAACTGCTCTGTGTCCTCTTGCAGAGTCAGTAGAAATCAGCAATGTGGAATGATCAACAACATTGAGCGAGGTTGGTATCCAAGGGACACTTTACTGTTTTCAAGGATGGGATCACTGGCTTTATGAGCACTTAATTTTCATGTTGACAGATGAGCATCATCCTGCAAGCCTAGTACAGTATCTATCCAAAATTCAGATCAAAGCCCTAACAGATGTTGGCTATTGTTCATGAGGAAGGAAAAAACATTCTGAGTGCTCTACATGCTCTGATGCTTTGATATGGAGCTCTAGAGCATGGAGTTGGGGTCGAACTGCCGTACAACTACCAGTTGTACAACTACCAGTCAGAGGACTGACTTCTTTCCAAAAGTCTTTTAGCAAGGAATTGCTGCCTTTAGGCAACAGAAATGAGGAATAACTGCTTTATCGTGCTTGGTCTTATCTGTCTGCTCTTCATCCATTAAAATGCCATGAAGAAGCCACAGAAGCAGAGCTGGACCCTAACCAGAGCTATTAAAAGTAGTCAAAAATGCAAATTCTAGCAACATACATGTTGTCACTCCAGATATTTTATGATAGTTGCCAAAATGTAAAAAACAAGGAGTCTATGAGAGAGATCAGACTATATTTGGGGTTACTGTCTTACAAGCTGAGGAACACAAAGCCCATTTAATTTTAAAGTTAGGTTAAACAATATGATTTCTTTGTTTATCTTGTGCTACACTTACTAATGAAATCTCCTCTAACAAATAACTGTGAGTGACTTAATTGCTTAATAATTTGCTATATTCAGTTAACGTAGTAATAATTCTAGTCTATCAATTTGCTGCATAGTATTTTGCTGATTTTGTTACTTTATTAATAGAAAATCAATGCAGTAAATTATCAAGATAATTATGTAACAATTTTTTTCCTTAGAGAAGCATATAAAGATTAAAAGTACTGTTTGAGAGAAGATTGAAGTTAATATTTTTTTTTATTACTTTTTAATAGAAAAGAAACCAACAAAGCTGATCAAGAAGCCAGAATAATTCTTATATATGTGGTACAGTACGTGTGTAGTACTGAAATAGTGATAGTGTTACAGAATAAAAATTCTTTTGCATTTTTCAATAGTCATAAGCAAAAAACATGGAAAAGCAATCACCTACAGTCTTTTGCTCTAAAATATTGGTTCAGGTTTTTATTAAACTGACTTTAATTAGTTGAAATATGAGTGATCAAAAAGACAGATCTCAACTTGATATATTGTAGCTAGAGCACTATGGAAAAAGAATAGTATTATATTTTGTAATTATTTAGTCAAATAGTCAACTCTAGCGGGTCTTAACTAATTTGTATTTTTCAGACACCATTGATGTTGCGTTCTATTGTATTAGAGAATTTGCGATGAACATTTCTCAAGGGACCCAGTTCTGTGTCATCTGCTTCATCTGTGTAAAAGCCAACTGGGTTTCCAGGAATTTGCATGGGTGAATGCAAATCTATTCAAAGGGCAAGGAGCTACATTTACAGATGCCTAGTTATTCAACTGCTGTTTCTGTGTTTGATTCCAGTCTGTTACTAGACTGTAAGAGATAGATTTATCAGCATTCAGCATTTCAGAGCATCAACAATCCAGATGATAATGGCTGCTCTCAGCACCTCTATAAACCAAACCCTTTAGAACACGTTTTTAAAATCCTGAAGTTGATAAGAATGTAGAAAGGATCATGGCTGCATGAGAAGGAAATAAATAACAACAGGAGAAAAGAAGGTGCTTTTTTAAGAACTGTGTTAAAGAGACAAGAGACAGGCTGAGTAGCCTTTATCGAATTCAAAGAAAACATGAGCAAAGAGCCTTAGTCCCTTTTGTATGCTTTTACTTTGCTATAGCAGTGCTAATGAAATATTAATGTAATTATGTAAAACTCATTTGAGATGTTATTAGTCTCCTCTTTTAGACAATAGCCTCAAATAGTGTTATTAAACCAAAATTATCATTTTGTACAGTTTTGGTTTCTTAGTCCTGAAGCTTCAGTTTAAAGCAATACAGTCATCTGCATGTAGGCCTTCTTCAAATGCCGTTTGACGAGGGTTCTTCAGGATGCTTTTCAGGGATTATTTCTTCTAGGGAAAATATGTATTTCATTTCCAGAAGAGTTGGGGTTTTTTTAAACATAACTCTTAAAAATATGGAAAGATTTTCTTGCTTTTGCAATTAAAAATGATTTAAAGAAAATCAAGTGGAATAAATTCTTTCAAAATGGAAATAAATGCATACATCATTAGGGTAAAGTTTTCATAAGCACGCAATGAGTAAATCCATACGTGAGTAAAGCTCTTCAGGAAATGTGAAGTTTTTGACAGAAAATGTAAATGCAGAAACATGTTTCTGACCATAAAGAGATATCAGATTTCAAGCTGTAAATGTTAAGGGATGACATAGAGTAATTGCCTATTTCTCTTCAGATATAGATGACTAGTCCATGTGTAGATACCATCATATGACCAGATGAATTTTGGACTTAAATAAAACATAAATTGGCAAGGGAAAAACTAAAGACCTTTTAAGAATTCATACTATTACAAGGTTTGAGAAAATAGAGAGGAAAGTGGATATGTCAAAGTGTGTCAGTGTAGATCAGGGCATTACATGTAGCCTTAACAACTATTAACAATCACAAATTTTCCATCCATATTTTTGAACCTAACTTTATAGTTTACTTTTTCTGCTTGGAGATATGATCGAAATTCCCCCTCACTAAATAATCACATGATCATCAGTAAAGTTAAGAGTATCTGAAATAAGCATAGTCATGCACATATTTGTATTTATGTTTATTTAAGTGACCATATATTTTTCAGCGTGCACTACTTGAATTAGCAGAGACTCTCATTCTTCAACTCTTTGCCTTCTTGAAAGGCAGCAGCTATACTCAACTGCGTCTTTTGCACAACTAAATTATCCTTTCAAACTTGACACTACTTCTGCTACAACAGTTGACTTCTTGTGATATCAAACCTCTGACGTTGCCAGTACATCCTAACAAATTATATGGAAAAAATATGCAATGCATTCTGCAGCTTGGAAACTTTAAATTCACAGATAAAAAAACAGTGACTTTTTTACAGACACCTATCTTTGTTAATGTTTCAGGGAACATATTCTCTAAAAAAAAAAAATAAAGCACATCTATATATGACTATAAATCACATTTTATTTTCATTCTGACATGCTGTTATTTATAACTCTGTGCTCAGGGGTTTTTTTCAAAGATTGTATGCTTTTCACTGAAGGAAAAGTTATAAATCTTCAAATTCACTAATAAATAAGTATCCTCATGAATTTTCCTTCTAAAGTTAACTAGAAAATTAGAATGCAATTAAAGCTGAAAATTAGATATTAAATAAGTTCTTAGACATATTTGCGTTTCTTCCTAAGTAACAGTGCTTTTGAGTTGTGTAATTCTTTAACTCATCATTACAAAGCACTTAAAGATGTAGCTTTGCCATCCTTAAATTTCTTGTATCTTATGTCTGCTTAATTCAATTAAGGTGCTACTCAGTAATAATAAGAACAAAAGAACATGGGGAATAATATTTACATGCTGCAAGTCAAGATAAATAATGCAGACTATATATATGATACTGTTGTGCATTATGTGTGTACATCCAAAGCTATTAAAATAAGGCAGAGGATATTAAGTTTCACAAAGGTATCATCTCATTTAAATTGAAAACCCATGGTTCACTGAGGATCTGATTTTGTAGGATACCATAATCCGGTGAGTGACCTCCAGTTCCACTGATTTTTATAGATCTTGAACACAGAGTTTCCCAGCTCCTTGCAGGATTGTGCCAGGAGTAAAAATCTCAGAAAGGACATGTAAAGAATTACAGGCAGTTTCACAGACCCAACTTCTGAAAGCAATAAAAGGTAACCATGCATCTACAGTGCTCCAAAGCCCATTGCATGCAATGAAAGCAAGGAATTAGATTACAAATGCAATAACAGACTAGCACATGAAAGACTGCATCCAACTCCATCCAACAGCAAGACGAAGCTACTCTTGATCATCCTTTCTTCAGCCTTCTGCCAAAATGACAGGAAATCTAGTAAAGCATTTAACTTCTTAAATTAAGAAAATCAAAGGTAGGAACTGCAAGGCAGCTGATACAGACACATATGGTGAAATTCAGCTGACCAATGTAGAAAGCTACAGTTTTGAAGACAGAACCCTTGGCAGCATGTACACCAGCCAAGACACAGGCTGCAGGGCCAGACCCCTTACATCCATACTGCTAACCACATTGCTCACTGCCTGGCTTGGTTTGGGCCACTGATAGTTCCTCTAAAAACACAAATTATTTATTTATACGAAGATATTAATAAATACACCTTTTCTTAATCAGCCATGTAATTAACCTACTAGACCCATAAAATATACAATATGGTACAGAAAGAAATTTGTGCGTTTCTAAAATTAATTGCTATATGTTATAACACTATATCATACTTCTAAACCCCTGCAAAATTGGCAGCTGTCATCAACTTATAGTTAGTTGGTTGGTTACACCTGCAGTGAAGCCTGAGACAATGACTGCTTTCACAAACTCTGTACTCATACGCTACGTGTTTCAGTAGAGATTAACACTTTTAAACATTGAGTTTATGCTTCCAAAAACACAAAAGTGAGTTTCAGCTGTTACTGAGTTTTGATATTCAGGAAGAAACAGTTATCTGTACTCATCAAAACATGCAGGTTTTCTAATGAATAAGAATAAAGTGATCTGATCAAAGACAAAATACAGCAACAGCTGGGATACCTCATTCAAAGAAGTTTTGTTTAAATAATAGCTGAAGCATTGAAATATGATTTTTATGCACAGAGTAAGAAGTTAGATTTAGAAATCTTTGCACTAGTTTCCCATGTTCCTGATTAAAATTTGTCTCTCTCGTAATCTCCAAAAAGATGAGTGATATCATTATGCTGAAGGTCACATTCCTTAAATGCAGGTAGGAGGATACTAGAGAAGGCCAATTTATCTGCAGTGTTCCACCTTTTACTGTGTATAACCAATGGTCACAATGTTTAACAATTGCATTTTTTACAAATTGTCAAACAACTTTAGTTCCTATCATACATTAAATATGAACTGTGTTCAGGACGGGCTTCATACAAAACACTGCTTTTGCTGTTAAGGTGTGATTAACCTATGTCTTACCAAGCCAGTGGAAGTTGTGTGCATACATTTTTTTTCCGTATAGAACTTACTTTTACAATATCAGAACTGCATCCATTCATATGAAAGGGAGGGGTGTGCCTTTTTAGATATATTAGTACCAATCGTATCCCTTACCAAAATACTTTATCCTGAATGAAATTTCTGTTAACCATGTGATAAAAGAATTGTTTCTGAAGCTGCTTCACTCAGAAACAACATGACTTGCAGAATCCAGCCCACCATGTGAATTTCTTTCACAGAGATTGTTTAAAATACGCTAGTAACAAGTTGATACTTGTGGTATATGCATATTTAGCAGTGCTATACAATTCTGTTTTGACTCACTGATTGGATGACTAGAATTTTCATAAATAAAGGATGGGGAAATCAATGAGTTCTGAAGGGAGAAATCAAAGAGTTCTGAAGATAGACACATAGAATGGCATTCATGAGATCACAAATATAGACATCAGCAATACAGATATTTTCATTTCAGCTAGTTGTCAGGACTTTTTCACAGTGAGTGGAGTAAAATTGGCACTTTCAAAGCATGAGTCATCTCATCCTAAAATAGATGATTAAAATAGGTCAGATGAATCATTGGATATTGCTCTCTATTGACCTTGAAGGAGCATTGGGTTACTAGTTAGTATGTACACATATAAACTGCAGACATACAAAGCTGAGGGAGAGGGGGACAACCCAGGATATCTCTGGAAAGAATATTTTCACAATCAGATTTATAAGCATGTATGAGAATAGACTAATATNGCATCTTAGTGGAAAATAAGCTAAAGGTAGTACATGTGATTTAAAGGGATTCCCTATGTCTGTATGTAAAGTATTTGGACATAAAGGTATTTTCCTGGCCCTGTAAGATGCATACATTATTTGAAATATAATCTTAGTGTTTCAGTACATAATATCCATATATGTTAACATCAAATGTCTTTATAGCTTCAAGACCTAGACGTAGTACAGTAAATCACTGTTTCATTTGAGAAAAAACAAGTCCAAGACTTTGAATACTTCTAAATTAATCTTGAAAGTTTCTGATTACATGATAAATGCCTTTGCAGTAAACTACAAATTCTCCCAGCAGAATTAAAATGTAAACTATACACATGTACTGAGGTTTTGACTGAGGAAAGTCATAACTGACCCTTTAAACTGTAACTACAAAAAGCATACATAAAATGCTTTAACATCTTCAAGCATCTTCTTCCACCAATTTAGTCTTGTGCCGACTTCCACAAGGGCACTTTCTTGAAATCAAAATCCAAAAATCATTCATCCTGACATATCTGCCAGGCTTTATCCCCAAACCATCAGAATATTAACAGAAAGGGTAAAGGCAGCATTAGGTGTTTGTGCTACGTGTTTTTTCATCTTATCTCTGTATGACCTTAATGTGAACTTGAAATCTTCATTCAATATAGATTGAGCTTTCCCTGGCTTTACTTCACTTTCCATTTACCCATCATGATGTACTATTACATTGTTAACATTTGCTGCTCTGCTAGAAACGAAGACCAAACTATCTCAAATCTGGTTGACTATAACAGATTTCCCCAATTCAGGTCCGAATGAGACTGTACTAAATCTGGGGTTTCTAAACCCAACAACCTGCTGCCCGATTTTGAAGTCAAAATGAGTTAAATCCACTCATTAACTTTGAAACTCATTCCTAATAGTCTAAAATGGATTGAGGCAGTGTTATAAATTCTTCAGTGGCTCTTTACTTCCACGAATTAGGTAACTATGGCAAATTCTCCAAGTTTTGTGAGTTTGTGTATACATTCAAGAGATAAGTAGTGTATCTTTTTAAACATTCAGGAAAAATACCAGAAAATGCACTTTCTAGGGTATAAAACCATTCACAAGTTCGGATAAAATTTGGCAAATAGCAGTGAGAGTAAAGGAAAGTGGAAACACTTGTTCTCCATACTTTCTAAATGGAAAAAAAAAAAGGCAATTTATCGTTTGAAAAGGTATTTCAACTCTTAGAATTTCTGAAATCAGTTTAAAAAAAGGAGTTAAAAGAAAAAATCCATTTATCAAAACTGTTGTTATAGTAAGTGGTAGATTATCCTAGATCCAGCCTAGTTAGGTATTTTGCTAAGAGGCCAAAAAAGTCAGGCATAATAGCTAGATATAGGAATCCAGACCCATATTTTAGCATATGAAAAAATAATGTCCTGGTCTCTTGTCTTCTCATCATGCTGGCAATCTTTTTGTTCCCTATAACTACAGCTTCTCTTATAATGCAAAGTGTCCTTTATGTACTTTGCAAGGATCAGAGTCAGAACAATGAGAAAGTAATGCTTGCATTTGTCTTTAAAATGTATCTGTCATGTATGTGGATTTCAATGGTACAAGCTCACCAAATTTTCACTGTATTCATACAAAGACTACTATTAGTATTTGGTCAAAATACAACATCAGTGTGTTGCTATTCATATAGGAAACTTCAGCTTTTCCTTCCAGTTATAATACAGAAATATTTCAAGTTTAGTCCCAAAACCCTTCCCTTTCTTTATTACATGGGTAAACATGGGTTTTATTAATTCTTCTCCTTAATCGACTGATGTCAATACTATTTATTTCTGTCTTAATTCAGTAAAATACCAAAGCAGGTAGTCCCAAAAGCACATGTCAAACATTTAAGTTCCATTAAAACCAGAGATGATAAGGTAATACAACGGAAACTCAGTAAGAACTATATCTGTGAGAGTACCTGAATGCATGTAGCGGCACTTCTTTCCCATTATAAGAGCAAAACAAATAGGAAGGCTTTGTCGGCAAAAGGAAATTTCACAAATAAGATCTGGGTCTTTTTCCAGAAAATGCTAACTATTCTTAAAAAATACATGAAAATAAAACATGGATTATGTAACAAATAAAAAAAAAGTTACAAATGCTGTTTTTCAATTAGTGCAACTGTCAACTGTTTTTGTCCAGAATATGTATTGTTATTCCTGGTTATTTGGAGAGAGGATGTTATCTAAATACTAGCTTTCTGTGGGTTGTTTTGTTTCCTTATTAAACTATTTAATGGAGTTTGAGATGCTTTTTTTTTCTTCTTTTAAACGTAAATATAACTAGGAATACCATATGGAATTTGTACTTTGTTCATTTTTATTTTTTTTTTTTTTATAAGGAGAAGTAAAAAAGTGAAGAATATGAGGGTGAAAACTATTTCTTTACATCTTATGCTTAAAAAAGGTTTCCATATCCTTTTAATTGAAAGAAATTAAAACAGTGAGGTGCTTATCTTTTTTCTCTATATTTCCAGCCTTTTTTATTTTATTTTCCTGCTTTCCAAATTATTCCAATGAGAAAGTCANTTTTTTTTTTTTTTTTTTTGTCTCATTCCATTTAACTTTTAAAACTTTCTTTTCCTGCTCTATCTTTGGAAATTAAAACAAGAAAACAAAAAAAAAAAATAATAAAAAAAGGAGTTATACCACAGAAAGAGCTAAATATTGAAGGGTAGTGTGAGTATGTCACTATTTAATTTTCTCACAAGATGTATTTGTCTTTAAAGGATCTCATAGGATTTGGTAACCCTGTTCTGGGTACTGTGGAATATTTTTGATAGCTCTACTGTATCAGTCAATAAATTAAAACAAATCATTCACAAATTTTACTTCCCTTTAAAAATAATATTCATTACCAATTATAAAAAACTAGCTGTGGCAGTCTACATGTGTAGTCTACATGTAGCAGAAGACAAATTGTCTGGACAAAGAGAAAATAAGCATTTTCCTCACACCCCTAATGCAAATGCATATAGCATAGAAATAAAAAGGAGCATTTTCTCTCATTCATATTCATATCCAAGTGAAACTGCAACTCAATATATGAATCTTTTTACTGTACTTTCAACTTCTAAAGTACCAACAGGACTTATAAGGTTAATTGTGAAAATTGTTCTTTTATTCAGGCTGCCATTTTCAATGTATACAAAGACCTCTACTTCATCCTAGCTCTCTTTCTAGATTAAAAGTATTTTTCTAGATTAAACGTATTTTGAAAACAACAAAACTGGTTGCTTCTTGTGCTATGAAGCAAGTTGTTGCTCTCAGGCTGACATAACATACTATTGGCACAATTAAAAATACTGCCAGGATAGGGATCTTGTGCAATATTCCCCAGACGAACTGTGCAATCGTCCTTGTGGCAAAGGCTGTACAGGTCCTTCTCATCACAGACACTATTTCCATGAGGATTCCTCTCCTAGGAGAAACTGTTGTCCAGTGACCTGTGCTGTTACTTTTCTGCTGTTATCTGTCTTTACCTCTGGGCATGACAGCTCCTTTTGACATGACCTTTTTTACTATACGTCCACTGCCACATTCCTTACCTTATTTCCATAGCTATTTCTCATACTGCCTAGTTTACTGGTTAATTAGTGCTCGCTGAACTATTTACCGTTACCTATTAGGTAACATGTCTACAATGTAATAAAAGGTGAGATAGCAGCATGCAGGAATACCCTACATGATATTAGCTTACACTGGACAGAAGCAGTAGGTGCAATGAAGTAGGTGTAACAAAGGGTGTACTGTAGTAATGAACTTCCAAAGTCCAGCAGGAAACCTGGACTAAGGTTACTAAGCTGTGCCTAATGTACGTTGACCCACCATCATGGCTACTGCCATCCCTACTGGTTACGTGAAGGGCCGTGGGGATGAATGACTATGATTCTACCAAACATCCCAAGCAGTTTTAGTTTGATAGATTTCAGATAAGTCACAATCCTTTGCAATGTGTGCATAAAATGCACTACACATGCAGTGAGCTGTTAACTGTCTAAAAGACTTCTAACTGTTGATCTATTGTTTAACAGTGTGAAAATATCTCAGGTATATGGTGTTCCATAGATTTATTAGTCTGTCATCTAAAATCTAACCTGCCATTACAGCATTTAGTTGCCTCCAGAAATGGACCATTTTCCATTTTATTCCATGTAGTATTCTCTCTCTAGGCTCTTATCCAGCTCCTCTTAAACACATTTGATTTTTTTTTCCATTTTATACCAGTTTTTCAATGGTGATTATGCTTAAATATTCCCTTTAAGACACTTTTCTCATCCCACATACTTCTATACCTTTCTTAATAGGCTTGCACAACTTAGAGCCAGACTATAATGCCAGATCCTTTTCCTTACAGCAGTCACCACAACCTCACCGTAGTATCATCATGACTATTCACCTTTCTCCTGCTTTCAGTTTCTTCTCTAGTATTGCCCATTACATCTGTAAGTAGAGTTGGGTAGAAAAGAAGGACATTATTATAGTTCATTTTAAAAGAGACCAGAAGAAAAAATCCTTTTTTCAATGATGTTTACCCTATAACAATTCAACTTGTCATTGAAAACCAAGTACCAAACTTGGGCTTTTTCTTTGTATACAAAAGCTCGGTAATCTTTGAATATAAATCCAGGCATATTTCTGTTTCATTGGTATAGAACTGGGAAAAAAAAATCCTTTCTGCCTGGAAAGAAACATTTGGTGGAAATTGTTTACCCATTTCTCCTTTACGATGTGCTTGTTGATTTATGTAATCAATTTATGCTCCTGGCTCTTCCCCTAAAATCCTCTTAACAATATTCTTTCAAAACAGCCTGTACATCCCAAACTTCTTCCTACATAGCTAGAACAATAATGGACAGTAGAATACTTTCAAATAAATAAAAAAGTAGAGTAGAACATGTATTGATTGTAAATGCTCTATCCACTTGAATTTTTAATTCCCTTTCCAGTCCCTTCTCTCTTAATTATCTGTTCAGATGGTAAGTGGTGTTGAGATGATACTTTTCTCAGATACTTATCCATGAAATGATGAGTTCACTTGTTCTGCTATATCAATTCCTATTATTATTTGCGGGATTAAGTCAATGAAGTGGGTTTTTACACTGTGTTTTGGATGAGGTGAGCTACCTGAGTCTCAGAAACCAAAGCAAGCCACAGCCTGAAAATCGACTCCCTGAAGATGGGTTAATTTGTGGCATTATGCCATATCGTTATGAATTCCTTATTTCATTTGCTCACCGCAGCTCAGGTTACTCCTGTTAAAAACTGCCATACTCATTGGTGCTTCAAGCTGCTTCACCCATGGAGTGAACTGACTACTTTAGGGGTTGTCTTTGCACTTTTCTTTAAGAATGAACTTTCTGTTTCACAAGAGCTGGTTATGTTCCCAGGTAACAGTGGAGAGTTCGACCCTGTTCTTTAGATTTTTGCATCCCATAGTAAAACAGGGGCAAACCAGGCATGGTACTTTAGTGCTTGCTAAGACTTTGTGCTCCAGAGACCCTGTTCCCTTCAAAAAGGGGGTTTGTTCTTTTGCAAGCAATAAGTTTTTTCCCTCTCATTGTGAAGACTCCAAACCAAAATTACATTCACAGATTGCCATATAGCAAATTTCCTTTAAATATGAGAAAAAAATTTTTTACTGTGAGAGTGATGGAATACTCAGGTCAGGCTGCCCCAAGAGCTTGTGTCATCTCTGTCCTTGGTGATACTCAAAACACAACTCTACATGGCCCTGAGAAACATGCTCCAGGTGTCCCTGCTTTGGGCGGGAACTAGACTAGATGATGTCCAGAGGTGCCTTCTTACTTCAGTTGCTCTATGATTGAGTGATACGTGAGCCTGCTTTGCATAACCTCATCTCTTATCAACTTATTTCTCAATTTATTATAGGATGTAGTGTTAATTGTTCATGCTGTTGATTGCTTGTGTTCCTAATACAAGATGACTGAACGACCTGATTTGTTCCCCAGTGCAAATTAATTTTTGAACAAAGAAGTCAACAGATTATGGTGCCTTTGGGCACTACTATCCTGAAGGATTGACTTAAAATGATTGGTAATAGCATCTTATTCAGCGTAACTGCAGAACCATCCATTTAACTTTATTTCAATATCTCTCCTGCCTATGTATCATGACTTCTACCCTTACAACAATTATTAGAAACACTGACTCTGAAATAAGTTACCCAAACAAGTCAACTTCTGACTGTTTTGTTTTTATGAACTCAAGATCTTGGGGTTTTTTCCTTTTTTTTTTAAGTATCAAGGATATATCATTGACCCTTTTTCCACTGATCTAAAAAAAGGTAACAGTTTTATAGTGCTTCTGTTCAGTCTCAGAATCAAATGCATGAGTTCTTTATCAGTCATTTAAAATAATCACCTTTAATATTCAAGCTTTGAAAAAACACTAGGACACAAAACTGTGTTTGTCTAAACAATATTTCTTCTGAATCGTATGTTTTCCTTTTCCTGGTTATCTTCAGTGTCTACCCCATATTTAGTTAATTCTACTTTTTGGATATTTAGAGGACTATGCTACTGAAGCACCTTTGTACATGAAAAAAAATCAAACCAAAGGCTGTCACTACACAAGGATAAGATATTGTCCAAAGTATATCACTGGTTTCATATCATTTTCCTTCCTTGGAAATTTTGGGAATCACTGTTACTAGTAATGCATAATTAAAAAAAACTATCACAGGAACAGTTGCAGGCATCAGACAAAAAAAAATGAGAAGTTTCTTATAAGATGTACTCCTTTCCCTGTCCTTGCTTCCAGCTTGAAGGTATGACATCATTTTAGAAAGTGGATTTGAATGTCTCAAACTGGGGAACTGAACATCAGCAGTCAAATTTGAAATCTAAAACTGTGGCCATGTGCTTATGTAAGAAAAAAATAATGAAAGAAAATATTTCTCCATGAGTTGTTTTCATGGACAATTGATATGCTTTTACAGGGATGAAATTGGGTTTTCTTGGGTGTAAGTAAAATTTTAAAGGTGGGGAGGACTTTGGGGTTTCCTTGCATGTACACTCCCACAGGGAGCATAACTCCTACTGGCTTTAAAGAATGCAGGTGAGGAAGATGGTCTTGGCATTTTCCACCAGCATCTCGGCTGTTCTACCCATTTTCTTCTTGAGCAATAGAAATGGTACACATTCATTACTCTGTGTGCACATATCACTTGAACTTGACTATGTACCAGCAAACTTGACTACTATAATCCTAACATATTATTATTATATGTAAATTTATGTTTATGCAGACATGTACACAACACGTGTGTGTGCATAACAGAGAGGGGAGAAAATGCATATACTGTTGGATTTTTTACTGAAGGAGAAAATCCTTAAGCCATTTGAGGATCTGCTCCTTTTTATAAAGTGCTTTCGAAGTGAAGGGTTGAAATCTTACATGGGTTAGTTGCTGACAAGCATCTACTTAGATAGAACATCACTTCTTTCCCATTTTCAGAGCATTAAAATATTTATCAAAAGGAATCCTTCAGGGTAAGGTAATACCAGAGTTAAAACTTTACCATATGGTCAGCATATCATCTCTCACATACAAATCTGAAGTGGAATTTAAGTAGTCTTGTTGGACGATGAAATCTTCTAGAGTATACAGTACCAAATATTAATTCCTTATGTTAAGCCATGTTGTTTGCTGATATTCTTTGAATAGATGGTTGTAAAGAAATGAAAAGTTTCTAAATGAGAGAGTATTCTACTAAAAGGAAAAATGAAGAATTTTGATATAAATTCTTTTTGACAACCAAACTGAAATAATGAATATCTATCTAAGGCCTGACTATCTTTCTCCTAGAGTGATCCAAAGTCCGGTGAAATCAAAGACAGTTCTTCCACGAGCTCACTGAGCTTTACCTTGGAATCTTACCATGTCTTTCTATGGTATTTTGACAACAGGAGGGACTTGAGCAGTCTGGAAGAAAAATGAAAGAAAGAATGAAAATAAAGATTAGTCTTAGGAAACAGCCTAAATATCTTTGACAGAAAAAGTCCTGATATATCCTCAAAGATTTTGTCTGTGAGTGAAAAAGTAGATTTGTAATTAAAGAGACAAGTATCATATTTTTTTATGTCACAAAACTACAAGAAATACATGAAATACATAATTCTGCAAACTATCTGCAAATTAAAGATAACAACAACATATTCTATTGCAGCAACATTTCATAGTAAATGAAAATCAAAGCTGAATAATTCCATGTAACTTCTTATCTAACTGCCTGGTTAACTGTAGCAAATTATTTTTTTTATTTCTTTTTTTTCNTTTTTTTTTTCTTTTTTTTTTTTTTTTTTTTTTTTTAGCAGAGGAGCTAGCGCTTTGAAAGGAAGTCAAACAAATGAGAACTGACTCTGGAGGGTACACAGAATAATGTTTAAAGAACAGCTGCAGTTTAGTATCCACCTGGACTAAGCAGCAGTCATTGTAAATTAGGTTAAATGTCAATGTAAATTACAAAGCGGTATAAACTTCATCTTAGTTTCTGTGTTTAATGTTTTAAACAGCAGTTCGTCTGAAGTTTAATGACAGTGTATCTATGCATATTTCATCACATAAGGAATGCAAAACATAGACCTTCTAAAAGCCTTAGTTTTGACCCTGTGCAAAGTTGTTGCAGTACTCGTTGTAAATGCTGGCAATGCAATATGAACACTGAGAATGAGGTCAGTAATGGGTCCATACACCACCACAGGTTATATTGTCAAAGAAATGAAAAGCAACCCTAAAGAGAAAAAGTGTGTGCATGCGGTTAGCACTTTCAAAAGCTTTCCATTCCTGCAACTAACTTGACATGATTTGACTCATCATCCACAGAGTCTACCACTTAAGCAAACATCACCCATTGACCTAAAGGATGCATTTACTGATTCAAAGGTAACAATGACATCCATGTAAAATCACCAGTATGTGAGGCCATGGTAGAGTGTTTTCGTTTGTGGGTTGGTTTTTTTTTCCTTTCACCAAAACAATGAAGTCTGACATCAAAGCAATTTTTTCAAAATTATTCCTGTTAAATACACAGTATTAGCCAGAATAGGTAGTATGGGGATTTAGCCACAGCACTGTGCTTTGTGGGTGAGTAGATGTTTTTCTCTATATCAACAAAATCTACTCCAGAAAAATATATTCCTGTGCTGGAAAATAAATTCTCCCTCTCTTACCCTTTGTTACCTACTCTCTCATTAAATCACTCCTTCTCTCTGTAGCTCACAAGTTCCCTCATTTACCTCTCATTGTGCCAGAGTTGATTGAGAAAAACACTCAAAGTGCCGGACTTCAATCCTAGCCCAGCTTCTACACCCATCAGTCAGCTCAGTAAATCAGACAGGCCTGCCTTCATCTTCCAGCACCACCTCAGTTCACCTCCATACAAAACAGTTTTCTCTCAGTTCCCCCCACTTTCCCCTGCGGTCTCTTCAGAGAACTAAAGAAGTTCTTTTTTATGTAATAAATCCAGAGAATAAACAAACAAATCACTTCATGACATCAAATAATTCTCACTCGTTCTACCTAGGTAAGCAATTCACTCCCCAGAGATTTTTTCCTCTTATTCTAGGGTCTAACTACCTTTGGATCCATGGTGCTTGACAAACACAGCAGACAGAGCTTTCCCAGTTGGAGTACAAATTGTTTTTATAGGCAATACCTAGTGAATAGTGTGGTTTTTACTCTTTGGAACACATACATTCATACCTACACGTAGTTTTAAGATCTCCATAATCATCTGTTCTAAGATAAACATGTCCTGTTTCTAACAGTCAGCTATACACACTGGAGGGGGGGAATAAGGAAGTTATCAGTGTGTATTTCATGCTGTCTTAATACAATATGAAATTTTTAAATTATTTGATCAGAACAATTCCTGTTATTATGACCGTTTTAATGCCAGCTCAATGGAAAATATTTCTAAGAGAATTTCACTTTGCAGTTATTTAATCATCCATAACACTGCTTTTCCAGGGACCTTGATGCACTGTTGTTGAAATAGATGATCATATTGATCCTGTTCCAGGCAGGAAAATGCACAGTGGGAAAGGAAGGCTGAGAACCAGGTGTTGCGGATTCCCCTCACATCCACTGCCTGTCTTCTCACTCTCTATACAAATGCATTCATCCACAAGAGTGGTACCAAAGCCTTTCTCTAAAAGGAATGTAGCAATTTTATTTTTTTTTTAAATACAGCTGGCTACTGAGTAGAGTGTATAAATACGGAAGGCTGCATGCAGTTTGAAATAAAGGTAGGAAGAAGCTGAGGTTGAGATAACTTTACAGATCATCATAACACAATAGGCTGGATATTGACAATACTGCAAGAAAGTACTTTGTCTGGCTGGTGTGTATTTCAGTTGTGCAGCTTTATGTGACCAGACAGAAGCTGGATCTTCCAAGGCAGGCAGATGCATATAGAATAAGCAATGGTCACTTGCTTGTTTTATGTAGCCCAGGATCTTTAAAAGGGAGGCTTCCTCCCCCTCATGACCAATGAAGATGCTTTGCCATTTTTCACGCAGTTCAGATGTGGAGAAGGAAAGTACAAAAAGGTATCAGGAATCATGAAGATTAACTGTTGTTTTGGAAACAGCTAAATACAGCCTCTAAGAAGCGATGTAGGAGCAGGTGTTGATTGTTGCACATGCATTCGGTGTCAAAAGTGGTTCCTGAGCACTTTATATAGAAGATTTGTTTTAAGCCTGAGAATGCTGGTTTCAGTAAGCAGGTTCAAAATTTGTTTCCTGTTTGTTTCTTATAAATGTTTCAACTTCTTCTTTTTTATGTATAAAAAAAAAAGAAAAAAAGATAATTTTATGTAATGGGTAAATGCTTGCAGAATCAGGTCTTAAAAACCCTCTTCCTAGATTTTCTGTCATACATACTCCAATGAAGAAACAGATACAGCAATTATAAAAATAATGGAAATAGTAGGTTCTAAACTTACACAGTGTGACCTGTCTTGTTGAAAATGCAGAATGTTCTACCACTGACTTCAGTTTCAAAATAGCTCCTTGCTGAAATTATCAAATATAAGCTCTGAAAACAGAAAAGACTGAAGAAACATAAAAATACTGGAAATTCATATTTTAAAAAAATTAATTGGCAGAGACAAGTGGACAAAAACCTGTAAAAACATACTGAAGAAGGGAAAGAGAAGCTATTCACAACTTTAAATAAAAGCTCAGTTGTTTTAGCTACTAAAGAAATGAAAATGCTGAATTCTAAAGAAATTAATAGAATTTCTTTCATTCAAATTTGTCTTTTGACATGTGCTGGTTTGATAAGTTATTATTCAAGTTACTAAGGCTGATCCTATGTTTTGTCTTCCTAGGAAAAGCCTATCTTTTTTCTTACACTAGGAAAGCATTGCTCAAATAAATTTATACCATATTGACATCTTTTAAGTGGATGCACCGTAGATCTACATAATCCATCACTAGAAAGTTCATTTTATACATGTCCAGAGCCCTTTAATGATTTTTGAGTGCATGAAATCATGTGATTAGATTTAGAAAATGTAAATTCTGCGAAGAATATCTGAAAGAAGAGATAAATTCAGTGTCTATATCCAAATTGTTCTATGCTAAGTAGGATCTTACATATATTTATGAAACAAATTTATTGCTGAAACTAAGATTTTTTTATCATCACTAGACTTTAAAAATAAAAGGTTTCATTGATTTTTTTTAATTTATTTAATTAATTCCACTTGAAGGTCTAAGTGAAATTTAGGCATTATTCCCTTTAAAAAAAAGAAAAAATGCCTCTGAAAAATGGCAAAGGTATTAAAGGCACATTTGCATGACTTGGTGCCAATTGCTAGGTTATTCTGAACCACACCAAACCACGTGAACAACCCCACTACTTCTCTGTCATTATCTCGTACTGAAGTCACCTACGATCCAAGAATCATTTTTAAAGAAGAGATGAGATTTGTCTCTCCTATTTTTACATACGCACAATGTAGATGTTGGAGTGAGTCACTCCAAGATAAATAAAGAAGGAAAAGGGGAAAAAGGTGAAAAAGTAGACACGTTTTAAGGACAAGTTCATCTGACCTATGTTAGATCTCTAAATGTTTCTCCTTCCAGGCTGCTCACTGTTAGTAAGCACACCAGAGAGGGGCAGAGAGAGTTAGGGACTTCAGCTAGGAATATGAAATTGTGCCAGTGCTGCTGGTGGATCTCTGGCCCCCAAGGCTGTGGAATTTTCATATACTTCTGAATTTGGAGGAAGTTTCAAAGTGCAGGGAAAAGTGCATCTCTGAAGTGAATGGAAGCAGCATCTTCAGCATGAAAGTTCAAGTGAGAAGCTGGGGTCAAAGTCCCTGAAGAATCGGGAAGGATCTGAGTTGTTAGCTGGTTGGTCAGCAGAGGTGCAATGAGCTGTAAAAACCTAGCTGCTCCCAACCTTCTCCTGGAGCAGGAGTCCATCTCACCTTGCCCTTACTGCTGTTCTACCACCTCCCAGTGTCTTGAACACCAAATGTAGTCCATGACCAATTTGAAAACAACTAGTATAAATAATCCTACTTTTCAGCTTCCTAGAGGTTTTTTTGGAACTTCTATACTCCTGAAACAGGGTTATAATCCTGAGGACTACAGTAATTCATTCTTAACTCCATAGGCAGATATATGCTGCACTGGGTATCTCCCTCAGATACAAGAAACTGGGAAGGCTGTTGGGGCGGGAGTCCATCACTTGAGTAAGACCTGGTGTCATTGATGTGAGAGAAGGACATTTCAGACTGAAAATTTTAAAACTAAATATATCCAACTTATATACGCTAGAAAATCAAAGCTGTGAACTCAGCATCTTCCATACTCTCTAAGGTTAGAATGACTTGATTTTCCAAAAATTATAGAAAGAAACTCGTATGACTTGGTTAGAAGAGTTCTAAGGATATGATTGCTTTGATGTGTTTCCTAGGACCTTGGTCTTTGAAGTTGCTAGCTGTGTACTTTGTAACATTAGTTAGTGCCACACACCTTGTGACACTACCATTATGTTTGCTAGTAAGTAGCAAAATGTCTTCATTAAGGTTCTTCATGAAATGAAAGACAGGGGAAGCAAAACTTCCCATTTTCTGGTTTTCAGAATCCTCCCTCCAGCAAAGCAGACCATTATGAATTAAATTTGTTTTATTTTTTAAGAAACTTTCCAAAGCAAAAATGTGTATTTTGTCAGCTTTTTGTAAATTCTGGAAATTACATAGTTTCAAAATGCAATTCAACTGTTCTACTTTTTAAATGCTTGTTTAGAGTTACTTCATGGATAGCATGAAAAAAAAGCAATGAAACAAAGAGGAAAAGAACATGTCAATCATTTGAATTCAACAGGGGTCTGAAACTCAAGCCAGCTATTGCTGCTGTGTCTACTTTCAGGTGTGGAAGACTTCCTTTCGGTAACAATCATTGAAATACCAGCTATAAGGATTCTGTTAGCCTTCTCAGTAAGGCCAAACATCAACTATATGTTCGAATTTATTTGCAAAAATAAATCATCTATTCTGGGAAAGTCTATGCATATAATTATACATTTCTACACTGCCACAATATCATGTATTGACCATGATTGTTCATTTAGCAGAGTTTTCATTCTCTGAATTGCTTTTTTGGCCATCTCACAGCTCTGCAAGAGTTTTTCTGCATTGACACAGTTCTCCAACTGGTAAATCTCAGTAATATTCTTCTGAGTAAATATGTCCATCAGATTAGAGCCAGTCATTAACAGTCACTATCTTTGGCAGCCTGCAAACTAGTTTCATAGGGGTAATCACCATTTCTAATTTGTGTTTGGTAAGGTTTCCAGACTGTAAATTAACCTGTCAGATTCTAATCGTTCCCTAGTCTTTGTGACCCTCTCTCTCATACTCAGTCAGAAATTGTTTTATGTATGTATAATATGTTCCCAGGTCTGCTATCTCTTACTACAGCTAGGTGCAGCAAGCCCCTTTCAAAGCACAAAATATCCCTTATTCTTTTACATGTTTCTTTCAACACTTAAATTACTGCTGTAGATTTTACTGACCATGAGAACACTTTAGAAAAATGCTTTCACTTTTGTCATCTTATTTTTGGTAAACCACTTTGATAAGCCCAAGATCAAATTTTCAGCAATGGTTGTCTCCCGCAGTTTTCTTTGACTTCAAGCTGCACACAAATGAAATGCAGTCATGCTTTCCTCACCCTTCTTATTCCTTTCTGACCTTCTTTCCCCACCCCGGTCTGGCTAGAGAAGATAATGTGTATCTACTAATACCTTCAAGAAATGGGCACTCTACCTCTCTGAGCGCCAGACTTATGCCAATCTAGGACCCCAGAATTTATGCTGCATTTCAAAATTTTGGGCCAAATATAATAGGCATAAAGAGCTAAAAGCAGCAAAATAACTAATCCACGTTGTAAGTACTGCCAGAGTTGAAAATTTCTAAGAGTTATTTCTTGCTCTGCAGCATCACAATTGGACGGTGGAAAAAGAAAGGCAGAGGCCCAGCTATAGATCATGCAGAGCCCTTTGCCAGCATCACAGCGCCAAAGATGGATTGAGGTAAAGAAATCCCATAGAAAAGGTTTAACTTCTCTTTTTCACAGTGCAGAAGTATGTTTTACCATGTGGTTCTCGGTCTGATGCAGGGTGCAGACAGACAAGACAGATTGAACCAGTCTAATAGCTTGCTGCCTCTGAAAGGCCACTCCTCTGAGCCAGCTCTGGTGCTCATCCTTTCCCTCAGTGAGCAAATTCCATCACCTAATACAGCAGAAAAGGATACAAAAAGAGAGATTTCTGCTGGATTGGTGAGTTGCATTTTCCCACTGAGGAAAACATGAGCAAGACTACCCGGGTACTCCCAGGGATGGAGCAGGGAAGGATGGGGGGGAGGGTGGTGGAAAGAAACTTTTGCCTTGTGTTATCTGAGAGCTGTTATGTCAGTTCACCAGTCTTTCTGAGTGCCCTTTCAAAGGATGCTGACACACCACATTTGTATCTTCTGTGCTGAGAGTACATATGAAATATCCAGGAACTGTGGATGGAATAAAATGATAGCATAAATTAGATGAAACATAGTAATTAACTTTTTGAAAATCAGTAAAGATATGACCCCAGTTAAAACAACACAATGTATAGGACAGTGTAAAAACTGAAAAAATATTTTATTTATTTATGACAAGTTTCATTTCAGCATCATTGGTATTTTTTACCTTGTTGGCAAGTGTGCCTGGTTTTTATACAAAAGATATAGACTCAAGACTATCAAGAACAGAGAAATGCTCCCCAGTTAATTGTTGTGAGGATTATAACATGCTTTTCACTACCCTGAATAGTACCTGACGGGTAGAGCTGTCTCTGGGGTACATGCATCCTGCCCCCAGCACTGAAGAGACAACATGTGGTCACCAGCACCACCACAGGGAAACATTTCTGGACACCAGAGAGTCATACAGGAGAACTGTTGACAGCCCAAGTACAGTATATTCAAGACAGTCACGACTAAGCCATTCAGTGACTACTTCTTATGATTTCCTGAATTCAGCCAGTGCTGTCCTAATCCACAGAATAAAAGCAGAATAAAAGATTCAGAGACAGAAATTTAGTACACTCTGATGAACTCTGGGCCAGAGACTCTGTAAGGTTAAGTTCAAGAGCACCATTTCTAAAGAACAGTGAACTAATTTTCAAGGTAAAAATGAATGAAAGATACACTGCAGGTGTAATGGTTTTGCTCTCCAGCTTATGTCATGCACCTTCCACTGCTTGTAATGTTTAAATCACCAGTGGTACTGAAACACCTCTAGCCTGTCTATGTGGTGTGCCTTGTCTTTGCTTGCATTCTGGAGATTAAATTGATCATTGGATTTGGGGTCAAGAAGGAAAGTTCTCCAGGGTCACATAGAGAGGGATACTGGGGGCAAAGTACCCCTGCGGCGGGTACTCTTCATCTAACCTTTCTTTTTAGGATGAGGCATGTCCCTATCTCTAAAATCACCTGGGAATGTACCTACTAAATCCCTTGTTATAGGCATAACAGTGGTGTAAGAGACTGGAACGTCAAATATTTGCCTCAAAGCTTGCTTGGTATCTTTGCAAGGTGCAAACGACTCTGTGCATCTTTGCAAGGTGCAAATGACCGGCAGCAGAAGACCATTCTTCTGCAAATCAGGCACCGCTGGCAGCCCGCCAAGGTCTTTACCTAGTGTATAAAAAGACCGTGGAAACAAGCTGCAGTGTGCACCCACCACCGAAGAACTGAAGACTGAGGACCAAAGAGACGTCGCTGGATCCATGGTGGTGACTATCCTTTGCATGTCTTTCTGAATGCTTGCTTAGTTTCCTTCTAACATTTCCTGCCTTTCCTATTGCTCCATTCCTCTGTACTAGTTCAATAAAAACAGCCCGACTGGCGGCATTTGACCTCGTTTGCATCTCAGTCTCACTCTTGGGATCATTATGAATGTCCCCCGAGCCCGAAATTGGACTGGGACTTGACAAGTGGTGGCACCCTTTGATTCCCTTGCTTTCTTCCAATGTCACACTGTAATTTCTAATAATTCATGTGGCTTTTGGCCTGCTTCTTGTGAGCACTGGGCATTGGGAAGTGCTCTGTAGCTGGTGGTGGGTGGGTGACTGGTGTCTGTGTCCGTAATTGTACCACCAATACAGAAGAACCCTCCTCCTTTGTGTGCTCCTATGTGCAGGTCCCTTTGGTGTCTCCAGATGACATTCACTGGTGCCCAGATGTTCTGCTGGCTGAGCATCGTTTCAGTATTCTTAACTGGTAACACAGGAGCAAGTACTGAGGTCTGACAGTGTGGTTTTGAAGCCTCAGAGATCACTGACAAGAGGTACCTGATTCTTTGCAAGAAAACACTCTGTCTTTTCCTCTCCTGCATCTTTTATTAATTATTCTAAAAAGTTATTTGCAGAGGAAACAGATAGGCATCTGCAATTACCTAAAGGAGGTGCAGTGTCTTTAGGAAATTGTATGACTGATGAAATGTATATTCTTATTCACCTCATCCAAAAGTAAACAACTAAATTAGGTCACTTGAACTGTCCTTTAAGTGCCTGTTTCTCTCCAGTACTGTAAGGGAGCAAAGGTTGCCTAGTTTAGATGCATTCTGAACATTTAATATGTAGAAATCTAGAAGTAGCTGAAATGAATCCAGTCTTGGGCAGTAGTTAGTTTGGTGAAAGCACTATGTTAAAAATTGAACATGTAGAAGTTTGGTTTCCTCTACCTACGGAATCAAAAAATGGTCAGATTGCTGTTCAAAGAAAAATACTGCTTCCCATTCCTCTACACAAAACAGGTTTTCTAACAAATCAGTGCCAAAAAGAGTCTTTCAGCGAGCACTGTCCTGTAACTTCTTCAGGCATCTTTGTAACAAAGCCCAGGATCAGGCCTTAAAACAACTACAACAATGGGAGCTCTGGCTCATAAACCAGAAGGGAATATAAAACCTCTTGAACTAACATGATGTTTCATGTGATTTTTTGTTTTTCCGAGTGCTTTACAACTTTCAGAGACATTAACAGTATATTAATTTTCCCATGTGGAATTCTACATTCAGCTTAATTTAAAACTGATGAATTTTTTCAAGGTAATGGGCCCCTAACGTATTGTACAAATGCATATTAACTACTCTTTGTAAGAATTAATTAAGAAAAGAATAGAAAATCAAGGACAATATCTGTGATTAAATTAGTTAAGTAAGAACTTACTCAGATTCAAAATTATTGGGTTTTTTTTCTATATTATAATGGTTAGGATATTGCAGAGAATAAATAAAAGCTTTTATGAAAAGAGACAAATATCTGGTCTATAAATACATTGCTTAAGTATCATCTCTTGAGTTATTTTCATATTGCATTCAGCTACTGCCATGACAATTTCCCCTGCTCTGCTCACGTCTTTGTATTTAAAACCAAAATAATGCTAAGAAAAAACTTGGATGATAGAATAGTGGATGAGAAAGAATTGGACATCTTGCTCTGAAGAATCTGAAGAGGCAATGAGACATGGGGAGAGTTTCTTACCTCCATGCACATTAGTTGCAGAGAGGTGTAGATCACCTAGACAGATTTCCTGTATAACACAGGTCATTACCTCTCCATTCAAAGATTCAAATTAAACGAATGTCGGAGAACAAGCATGATCTCTCTGCCACCCATGTCTGAAAGATTTCTTTGCTCATGAGGAAACGAAAGGGGAGAGAGAGACTTGCAATTCCAAAAAAAACCTACCTTATTTCAGTTTCAAAACATTTTGACAAGTGGTACCTGCCACTCTGCATTTGGTCCCTGCAGTACACCCCATAAGAGTAGATCAGCTTTGTAGCTCAGCAGCAGTGAAATATTTAGTCAATTCAGTACTGAAAGGGCACTACTTAGAAATTTCTCAATTGCCACCTCATTGAAGGTCACAGCTTTCCTACTGTTAATATAAGCTAGTGGCAGACTCATATAAGAAAACTACCATGTCGGTTCAATTTTGTTGTAGTTTGAGGATTATTTTCATTTTGCACTCATGAGTTTTCTTAGGAAGAAAGGAATACAAGGCCAATGGTGTTGAACTCACACCCTGTTAGACATGTTAAAAGAAAAAAACCCAAAACTGTACACCTAAACTGAAAATAATTTTTTTTTTATCATGCAATTCTTAATCAAACTTGCAAAATGAGACTTGGGTCATACTGATAGAATTCCCTTCTGGACCCTCAGTAAAATTACTGGGACAAAATTATGAACCATGAGCAGGCTGAGACATGGTGAAAATCCTGGGTTAATCTGTACTGAAGGGGCCGGCCAACTTCCATCCCTTTTTCTCGCTGACATCCATTTTCAAATCCAAAGAACAGAAAGGGTAAAACTAAGGCTTGGTTGGGGAACTCTTTAAAATGTTTACATCTGGTTGTCAAAGGACGCATACAAAAAGTCTCTCTATTCATATTCATGCAAGAAGTTTTTCAGTAAATGGTGAAAAGGCCTGAATTTCACTTGGAAAGAATAAAACACCATGGTCTGTCCCAACACTTTTTTCCTAAGAACCATAATTGTAGCTTTTCCATCCATTACTGATAGTAATTTTGGCAGCCTGAGAGCGATCATAAACAATGTTGTAACAAAATACTCAGAAAATTGACTCTATCTCAAAAAATGGTAGATTTCAGCTGCATTTTACCGAAAAAAAAAGGACTTAAGTATTCTACTAGAAGTGGTAAAATCTAATGATATTGAAAACTAGTGGTAAAGTAAACCGTTCTCATTAAAAGTGTATTGTAAACTGAGGTATGATCATTTTGAAAGGACAAATTAATATAATGTTTGACCATAGCAAAACGGTGAGGAAAGGATACATGAACAAATAGCAGGAGACCAGAAGGTAATTCAAGGGCAGAGGAAGAAGAACACAAACACTGATCTGCATTTCTGCTGTGTCTCTGAGCAACAGCACTCAGAAAAAGCAGGTCAGCTCACCAGGTGGTAGACTGTGCAACTGTTTGATGCCGAACCCTCCTGAGGATGCTCTTTCTATGTAACACACGTGTCCAAGCAACTCTACAGTGCATAAGCAGATACAGCATCACAGAAAATTTTGGTCTTAAAGGGGATGACAAACTCAGCCAACCTTTCTGGAACATTATCTCAAAAATCCAAACTCTGCAATGTCACAGAAAACCAAGAGCTGACCCGTCTCTGAACACATATTCCTGTGAACCTCACTGCTATTTCACTGGAAACATGAAAAACTTCCCTCAACACTTCACCCCCACCTCGATCCTTTCCAAACAGCGTATACAAGTCCAGCATCTGAGCCTCTGAAGGCTCTGCACATATTTTTCCACCATCGATTAGTTTTCTACTAAGCTTTGCCCTTTGTCATTAAGGTCCCTATAACTCACAGTCTTCCTATTTCGATGCCATACTCTGGATATTCTTTTGAGACCACTCAATACCGTCACACAATTCGTTCGGTCACTTATCCCCAAAACTGACCATGCGCTCTCCCACACTATCTTCTATGTAGGTTGCATCCTTTCTAGACTGGAATAACAGACTCCTCTACCATCTTCCCACTCAAATCCACTTTCTCATAAAAAGTTTCTCCTATAGAGAAAAAAAAGAAAAAAACACAAACCAACAGATCAGAGACCAGAGAGTTTTTTCTTTCCATTGTAGAACAAAAAACAAATTATGGAATTACAGAGGTGTATTTCTAGCCCCACTTTTTGGCAGTTGTGATCTAAATATTATAAGTATGATGCATCGATGTATTTTTCCTAAAGCACAATTTACCTCATTTCAGGGAGGTAGGTGTATTTACTCATCAAAATCCTGGACTCTTAACGAGTGTGTAAATACGTAGAGTTGGCCTGCCTTTTGCATCTGTGTTTAAATAATCCCAAATGAGCTACAGTTTTACTGCAAATTAAATATTTATACATGCAGGCATTTACACATTCACAGAAAATAACAGATGAACAGAGAACTGGAACAGAATTCCTACAACAACCTTATAGTAGTAGGTAACCATATCATATAATATGCTATAATAAAATTTAATACCAATTTCCTAAAATCCTTTTTCCTGAAAACCAGAGTATTCTACCCTCATTTCCTTTCCAGCCTAAATTTATTCCTGGACAGTTTGTTCCCACTTGTTCTGAGCCAACACTATTCTTTAGCTTAAACAGTTCCTTCCTGTCTCTGGCTTTACCATCCTGATGTATTTAAAGACAGCAATCTTATCCCTCCTCTGCTTTTGTTCTGCTAAAATTCTAAGCTCTTTCAGCGTCCTTTCATGAAATAGACTCTTCCTTCCCCTGAGAATCATAAGAGCCCGTCTCTTGCACTTTTTCAAATTCATCTCTCCTGACTACGAATGAGGAATTGAACACAATATTCCAGATGAGGTCTCATCCAAGCCTGCTACAGTGGCATTAATATTCTCCCTCCTTCCACTGGAAATGTCTCCCCTGACACATCCCAGTCTTTTACTAGCTTTTTTCACTGTCACATTACAATGGTAGCACACAAATTATCCTGTGATTGATGAATGCACTGAGATACACTTCCTTCCCATCAGCACCCCATTGATAAGCTCTAAGTTTATTACAAGGGCTTTGTTTTATTTAATTTATTAGTCCCTAACAATTAAAGTCCTTTGTACTTTATAATTTTATATGCTATTCTATTTACATTATATTAATCCTAATGCCAAGTAAGTTTCTGAATAACATCCTTTTACTACTTCATATTAACTGTACCTGCCATTTCCAAATAATCAACACATTTCATTAGAACATTTCTACTTTTTGAGTGAGGTTTACTAATCACAACATCAATCGATCTGCAGCTTGAAAATTACTCTTTAATGCTTTCACTCCAAACACTTAGCTTAAGACTTCTTGGTTCAGCATTATCCATTTCTTTTCTTCCTGTTAGCTGTACTCACTTTAACATTTTTATATTTATCTCTGTTTCTCCTAGCAAATCTCCATGTGGAATTATTGTGTGCTTTATTAAAAGGTGAGTTATGTAATGATCCAGATCGATTAGATCACTTCTAAGATCTCTCTGTTCCAAAACCCAATTATCTTATGAAAGAAAGATGTCATTTCAGTCTAGCCTAATCTACTTTTTGTAAACCTGTTCCTTATTATCCAATTTCATGTTTTTCATATTTTTTCTCCAAAGCTTCCAGTTGTCCAAGTCAGTCCAAGTCACCTATTCAGCAATCCTAATAGGTATTCACTTACTGCTAGTACAATATTACAATATGTTTCTCCTGCCCCCTCCAACTCTACCTCTACCTTTATCTTTCTAGTTGTACTAATCTCCCAAATCCTCACCACCAGATCCATGACTTAAAGTGTCATTTTTCTCAGAATTATCGATCCCCAAGACAACTTTATTTATCTTGTTGAATTCAGTGCCAACCTCAGTTACAATAATTTCCATTTGTACTGCCTTACCTCATTTCCCACGGCATGTAGGCAGCATCACCACTGCAATTAAAAATTGCAACCAGCCATTGACTTAGTACTGAGGCTTATTAGATTTACTGTGTCTCTTCTCTGTCCCTATCACATCACAGCCTTACTTTTTCTGCCTTCATTCTTTTCCTCTTTATTTTTTTCTTCTACAGAAAATTATTACAGCTTTTAGCATGAATATTTTGCTAAAATAAGACTAGAAACAACTGCAACAGCACATGGCGCTTCTTTGGATTTGCAGCCAAAAGAAACTTGTCTATCTACATGAATTTTCCACTTCTTGTTGCTGACTCAGAGTGCCAGGGATAAATTGAGCACTCAGAGTTTACATCAGAGGTATTGCCCATAAATTAAACTCATGCCTTCTATAAGATGTGGAAAGTGCTAGTATCACACGCTTCTGTACTCGCTGAAAAGTGTAACCCATACAGTATTTTCAAGGGGATTTTCACATATGAGTTGTTCAGACCAAGCTGTGCCCCGCTCCCCACCTAAAGTAGCAGGGGATCAGCTCAGGAATGCATTCAACAGGACTTTGAATACCTAAAGCACCAAAGTACTGAAAATATTTGTTGATTTACATCCTCTAAGAGTCTTCAGATAGTCGATTTCAATTGACTCAGTCTAGCTCAGCTTCTAACACTTCTTAACTCTTCCTTCATGGACTTTGGGGGGTGGGGGGAGGAGAAGGAAGGAAAATCCGAAGAGGTATACTGCCTAGATACGACTTTTTCATTTCAGACATAACTCCATCTCCAGGGATCATCCACAGCATGCTAGATGGTTGATGCTAGGCTTGCTTCTTGGTTTCTTATGGAAGGTATGCGCAGGTACTGAACACTCCTAAGCACAACAAATTAATAGAAAATCCTTTTGCGCAGTTCAAATGGAGAATACTGTTCAAATATTGCAGTCCTCTGAGACAAGCTGTATTTACAGGTCTGCATAACTGCAGAATACCACTGTTTAAAAATTTACGCCATCCACCACTCACACCTCAGCAAACCCACATTTTAGAAATGAATGAAAAAAATAATAAAGGCTTGAGTTTTCCTATGTTAGCCTTGAGGGTCACATATATAAATAGCTGCTACAACCTTTCTCTTTTTTTTTTTTTTAGTGAGATGTTGAATTATTTGGACATGCCATAAAGCTATCTGGCACTGTGTGACCTGATAGAAAAGCAAACCTTCAGAATTTACTATTATGCAATCGTAACCTGAAGAGATAAATACTCTGCAGAGAGGGAAGGAAGGGTAAGCCACCGAAAATTAATAAAAGCCATTTCTCTATGAAAGAAGAGTGACCTATTCCTAGCTAAAATTTATTTCTTTCTTGTCTAACATTTCAGTCTCCCTTATCTCCTTCCAGCTTGGGGCTACATTTTTCCATTTTCCCAGCTCGCATTCAGAGGCCTTTAGCCCTTTAAATCTGGCAAACTGAAACAGACCACAAAGGGGCCTTTTGGAAAAGGTGACATCTTTCTCAGTCAATAGGTCAAATGGTGCATTTCTTTTTCTCCTACTGTGTTACTCTACTGATCTTAAAGTTGATGTATATTTTGAGGGTATCTGTAGGTAGAACATGGTAAAAACAACTATGGGGTATATATGATAGGCTGAGAGAGTTGGGGTTGTTCAGCCTGGAGAAGAG
>RSEF01000001.1:207707978-207728329 GCA_003993805.1 Himantopus leucocephalus | reverse complement strand
GGAGAAGAGGTCAGTCCCCATCTCTCTACAACCCCCTTTCAGGAGGACATATGGACACCTGAAGTACACCACTTGTCACCGATCTCCAGCTGGACATTAAGCTGTTGACCACTACTCTCTGGATGCAACCACCCAACCAATTCCTCATCCACAAAACAGTTCANTGCAACCACCCAACCAATTCCTCATCCACAAAACAGTTCACCCATCAAATCTGTATCTCTCCAATTTAGAGAGAAGGATGTTGTGCGACACCATGTCAGAAGCATTACAGTGCCATGCCTTTTTGTGAAGGCAAACTATGTTTCGTCTCCAAGACATACTGTTTTATTGAATACAGTAATCCAGAGACTACTGCATGGTTTACATAGGAGTTGCAAAGTCTGGACCAATGTGCTGGCTAAAACTGGAAAAGTCATTAACTACTACCTGTATTACACATGCACCAAGCTTCCCTATTTCACTCCCAAAGTAATAGCAACCTAAGATTACAGAAGTTAAGGAGTTCTGGATATTATACAGAAGCATAACTGAAACATTGGGAAGATGACTGCTGCATTGATGGATGACAAAGAGTTATACAAGTTTAAAAATAATAAAATGATTACAAAAGGAAATTTAGGACTTGAGAGGGAAAATACCTTTAATTGCTGTAAGAATGGAAGTATCTGTTAAAAACTTCTACTTCAGCACTTCACTGGTAGGTACAGTTAATGTCTTTAGAGAAAAGGAAACAGTGCAATTGGCTATTTACAGATATGTCAGAGTTTTCAGAGATGCAATTTATAACGTAATCTTGTGATGCATCATGAAATAAACCTCAACAGTGTGCTACAGAGCATCAGTGAAAGATGAAAAGGGGAGACAAAATTAAGAGCAGGATATGAAAAGTCCCTGCAGTCCAATAGAATGGCGTATATTGCCTTATCCTTTTTCCAAGTTTTCAGTATGTGAAGACAAGAAGGGTGTAATCAGGGAAAGCAGCATACTAATTGCAGAGATGCTACAAGCAAAATGAAGTGTGGGCACTCTACTAATCTGATCGGAGGACATATTCTTCAATAAATATTTAAAAAAAATAAAAGCATTTTAAGCCATCCTGTGGACAGCATACTAAATATAGTCAAAAGTGGATGAAGCACGTTTGTAACCTCATGCATAAGGTCCTGACCAAGTAGATAGCAAGAGACCTTAGTTCCAGGCAGGAAGACCAAATATGAGTAAAGATCTCCCTTTTGTCATGCAAGTAACCTGCTCAGAGTGCTATAAAATTAATCGTGCATTTTCTCTTGAAGAACAGATAAGATTCCTATTCAACTATTTGCATTGACAGAAGAAACTAAGTACTGGGAAAATAGGAGAAATTTTCTGTAAAACAACTAGAGGGTCACTCTGATCATATAGCATAAATATTGTTGGTTTCTGACTGACCAAGAGAAAAGGTCTGTCATGGATTAACCTTGGTAGTCAGCTAAGCCCCACACAGCCACTCGCTCCGTCCCCCACAGTGGGATAGGGAAGAAAATTGGAAGGGTAAAAGACAGTTTAATAAGTAAAGCAAAAGCTGCTCTTGCAAGCAAAGCAAAATAAAGGATTAATTCACTCCTTCCCATGGAAGGCAGGTGTTTAGCCATCTCCAGGAAAGCAGGGCTCCATCACACTTAACAGTTACTTGGGAAGACAAAAAAACGTAACTCCGAATGTCCCCTCCCTTCCTCCTTCTTTCTGCACCTTTTATTGCTGAGCGTGACATCATATGACATGGGACATGTCTTTGGTCAGTTGGGGTCAGCTGTCTCAGTTGTGTCCCCCCCGAACTCCTTGTGCACCCCCAGCCTACTCACTGGTGGGGCGGTGTGAGAAGCAGAGAAGGCCTTGATGCTGTGTAAGCGCTACTCAGCAGTAACTAAAACATCCCTGTGTTATCAACACTGTTTTCATCACAAATCCAAACATAGCACCATACAAGCTACTATGAAAATTAACTCAATCCCAGACAAAACCAGTACACAGAGCCAGACAGATCTCCAGGAAAAGCACTGTTTATTTTATTCAGTAGTATTTTCTATCCCCAAAGTCCACTTTTCTAGACTTCTTAAGAGTATCTTCTAGCCATTAAGTTATTGGTCAAAAGAGAAATTACCTTCTTGTTATGCCTAATGCAGCTGTTACTCAAAAAATGTCTATTTTGTTACAGAACATTCCATTTGACCTGTTGGGTTGTTTGTTTGTTTGTTTTTTAATTTTTAAACAAGTAATTTAGTTATTTTAATATTCTTCACTGGAAATTCTGAAAATGTCAACTATCTGTAACCGTTTGCTATAGACATACTTTTTTAAACTGAGGAGCTCATTCAGTTGTACCTCATCCTGAATGCTTCAAATGGCCAGAAAAAAAGTAAATGGAAACAGCTTTCAGCACAGAAGGTAATTCTATCCAGGTTAAACATTTGTGAAAACATTTTAACAGGTTCTTTTTTTAGGGGTGGTTAATAATGAAGGGAAGAAAATCTGACAGACACAAGAGCATGAATTAAACCTTCTCCTTTATTCCTTCCTCATTATTTCAGTTAGTTAACCTGTCTGTAGACAAATGCAGTGGTCAGATTCAAACATAAGCCCTGATTTCTTGCTATTTAAAGCAAACAATCAGACTTTGTAATGGTCCCTTACAGCACTGATAAGTCAGGGCCCATAGATTTGTGCAAAGAGACAAGATTACATGGAAATTGAAGGATCTCCCTGTGAAAACTGCTGTGAAAAACTCTTAGTCTCTTCTTTTCCGAGTCATGGATCCTGTGGAGGTCTCTGGATATTTTTGTACCAGTGTAATTATTCCTGACAAGGACATCTCAAAACACTTCTTTTCCAAAACTTGCTCTGTCCTGTGACAGCTGCTGACCTAGTGAGAGTTACAGACAACAGCTTAAGCACAAAAGTGTCACTGCAAGGTAGGAATCATTTGAAAAGTCATCATTTGAAAAGTCATCATTTGTTGGCTATTTTTTTCCAGCTACAATAAATAAATTTTTTTGTTGTTGTTATCTTCTGTTTAGCAGAACCCAGTGACCAAGTGATAAAATGGCAGTTGAAATTCAATAGCAATGTGAGAAGTAATGCAAGCAGGAAAAAACATCATTATTGATGGATCCTGAGGACTCCAAGTCAGCCATTACCACTAAGAAAAAACTATGAGAACTATTGTCGATAATCCTCTGAAAATGTCAAGAAAATACTCAACCAGCAGTTCAGGTAGTAACTGGATGTTGGGGGTCATTCCAGCAAGAATTAAGAACAACCTGCAAGAAATAATTATGTGACCTTTTGAACCCACACATTTTCCATATTGGAATATTCCGTACAGGTCTGGTCAAATGATTGAGAAAAAAAAGTACACTGGAAGATGAACAGAATTATAGAAGAGTTTACAGGTGACAGGAAACTACATAAACTTCAGCTGGGAAACGGAATATGATGCTTTTACAGGAAAAGACCTGTAAAATCAATCAACACAGAAAACAAAGAAAGAGAAAGATTATGCTTTTTATGTCATAACAAGATAACTGGAGAACATACTACGACATTATCAGGCAGTAAGTGTAGATCAAACGTGCAATGAAACTGAAATGAAATAAAATTAAATCTAACTGTGGAATTCATGACTGCAGGATGCCATGAAAGCCTAAAATACAAGGCGGGATTCAGATAGGTTAGACATACTCATGGGGTGTATTTCTGTTGCTATAGGTACTACATACGGTTGGTTATCAATGTAAGCTGGAGACCTTATGCTGTACGAAACATACTCAGTAGTTCTTCCAACAGACAGACATGCATTTCCTAAGCATGAACCACATGGTCTTCCAATCGTAATCTTAAATTGCAGCTCAGTGAACTACAAGAGTAAAGGCTAGCCTCTAGATAACAAGAGTAGTCACACAGGGTGAATGTAAACTTGGTAGATGGTGGGATAGCTGTGGATGTCGTCTACCCTGACTTCAGTAAGGCTTTTGAGACTGTCTCCCATAACATCCCCACAAAAAAAACCCTGATGATGCATGGGCTGGATGAGCAGACAGTGAGGTGGATTGAAAACTGACTGAATGGCCCAGGCCTAGGGGGTGCTGATCTGTGGAACAAAGTCTAGTTGGAGGCCAGTAACTAGCAGTGTACCTCAGGGGTGAATACTGGGTCAGGTCCTGCTTTATGTCTTCATTAATAATCTGGACAGTGAGGCAGAGTGTACTCTCAGCAAGCTCTGCGGTGACACAAAGCTGGGAGGGGTGGTTGATACGCCAGAGGGTCACGCTGCCATCCAAAGGGACTTGGACATGCTGGACAAATGGGCTGTCAGGAACCTTATAAAGTTCAACAACCAGAAGAGCAAAGTCCTGCATCTGCTGAGGAATAACCCTAGCCACCAGGACATGCTGGAAGCCAACTGTCTGGAATGCAGCTTTGCAGTAAAGGACCTGGGGTTTCTGGTGGACACCAATTTTACCAGGAGCATCTTTGCGGCAAAGAAGGCCAATGGGGAGGTTAATTTCAAATTACAACTGCGATGCCCTCAAGATGCAGGAAACACATCCAGATGGGATTACATCCATCAGACCAACAGCAAATCTATCACTGGATTGGCTGACTCTTGCCTTCTTCCGGCAGAATTTCTCAAGTTTTCCTGATACTGCTTTGTAAGACATTTTGAGTCTTTGGCCACAGTGTTTTTCTCCATGTACTTTCTAACACATCAGAAATATACAGATAGGATAAACCTACAGAATATGTCATTTTTAAGCCATTATGGTATGCTGACCAAACCTTGTGCATTGCTGTAAATATATAAACATAACTCGACACAAATATGTCAGTCTTCTGTTTCTGCTGGAGGCTGCATAACTGTGTGAGAGAAAAAGACTTGTTCAAATACTTTATTTTCTTTAAAAAAATAAGACTGATCTCTTAAAATTAGAAACTATTTATTCAAATAATCACAGAATGGCTGAGTTTGAAAGGGAGTCAACAGAATGGGTTCTTTTCAATGTTATTATCTCCATGATGTAATCTTCTGTCCACATACCATGAGAAACAGTAATATTGTATTTTTGTGGTTTCTCTTTAATGGGTATTTTGCAAAATGAATTTTTAGTGCATGTCTTCAGCTAAACTTTATAGTATTAATTATGACACAGCTATTACTAGGCCATCAGACTGATTTGTTGCTCACCCCTAGCTCAAGTGAATTCTCCTGCTCTTACAGGCTACTCAGGAAACAGCAAAGTGAATAGCATTCCAAAGAAGAGAAGAATTCAATCCTGAGGCCAGTAGTAATTTCAGACTTCAGCAAACACTTCCGAATAACTTAGAATTCCACAGTAGCTTCTAATATACCAGGAAGCCACACACACAAACACACAAAAAAGTGGGCTGTCCTTGTGCTTCCAAAGCAGGATTCACTTAAAGATTTGAACTGTCTTTTTACTTCTTTTTACTTTACTTGAACTTTACTTTTTACTGCATTTCAACTTAAGAATTCCAGAGATATTAGAACTTTCCTGGTTATGTAATTAATTCCACAAAGAGAAAAGGGAAGGATGTTAAGGAGATCTTGACAGATATACATATACAAGCAACAACCCAATCCTCTTTTAAAAGCCTGGAAATTAGGAAATACTGCACACTCAGCAGTAACCTTATCTATTGCAGATGTAACAATACGACTGGCTAGTTCACAAAGGCAAAAGTTTCTAAGAGCAAGTGTTTGTAGCAATACCTGCTTGAAAGAAAAATGCATGTTTACGATCCCTCAGAGTGCTGCTCCAGCAACTTGTCCAATCCAGAAGAAAAATGAATTAGTTCAGGTATAATATGTTAAAAAAAAAAAAAAGTTTGCTAAAAGCATCAATGTAGTAAAGAGAAAATATAAATAAAAAGCACAGAAGTAGTCCATCCATTCATGCAGCACTGCTTGAATATGAAATGTATTTGGGCAGTAGGAACAAATACAATTCTTTGTCTTACAGTATCTGCAATGATAGTTTAATGTACATGTGCTGTCAGAACAGCCTGATGGAGCCTGAAAATGGACTGGAAGAGTGTCTCACAAGGAGCAACAGGGCAAATCTGAGCCACTGAGAGAGCCAGTACCTGGCCATGTCTTATTTTCACTTGCATTGTACAGGAAGAAATGTGAATTTTGTGCAGTTTTAATTTGCCTCTAAACTGGACAAGGACATTAAACTGGAACAGGCTGCTCAGATAGGTTGTGGAGTCACCATCCTTGAAGATATTCAAAAGTCATCCAGATGAAGTCCTGTCCTGGGCTCTAGGTGGTCGTGCCTGAGAAGGGAGGTTGGACAAGGTGACCTCCGGAGGTCCCTTCCAACCTCAGCCACTCAGTGACGCAATGATTCTGTCAACACCTGCAAACTTCTAACCAGTAACACAGACATAAGCAGAAGCATGGTAGGAAAACAAAATGAGAAGCAAATTGGTGAAAAAGCTAGTTAATACATCAGGTAAGACATAATCTGAATTGTCATTGACTGATTTATAGAAAGAAAGAAGATATTCCAGAATTCAGAGCATAAGAAATGATATTTAGAGTTTGAAATAGAATAAAAACAGGCAAAATACCTAGTCCAGTCCCAGGCTGCTATGAAATAGGAGGACGCTGTTTGCAGTACCAGAGATAAAACTAACTGGAGAGGTTTTTCACAGTCTGGCTTGATACTACTGCTCACAAGCAATAAAAAGTGCATTCTATAGGGAATGTGCTGGAGTGTAGTGGGGACTATAGAAAGTAACAAAGGCCATTTCCTTAGGTCATGAAAACAAAAATGACCTAGTAAGTTTTCCTTCTCCCTTAGGTCCTCTCTTCTCTAGCTCTAGATGAACATAAAGGGAATGGAGAACAGGATGAAAGCGTGGAGCACAAAGGACAGTGGTTTTTTACCTTTATTTCTGGGGGTTTTTTGCTAACAGGCCCAACACAGCTCTTGATTAGCATGATTCAGTCTTCCAGATTATTATTTGAATTGTCATACTAGGAAATAATTCAACTGGATTCCTGTCCTTGACCTACTAAATAACTAATTATTTATACAACGGAGCACTGCCATCAAGGAGACATCAGAGTCTCCCACACCAAAGTACCCAGTATGTATTAGGGGATTCTTCTATGTTGTGTAAGATACAGAAACAAATCCCATCAGCTTGCAGAGGGGAATTCTGCCCATTGCCCACACTGTGCAGGAAAGGACAGGATTTTGTAATCATGAATACCGGCTTTAAGTATCTCAAGTACTTTCTTCCAAAAAGAAACTATTTAGTGAGATCAATAGTGTTTCTGAATCATCAGGTCCTTTCCTCTGTCCCCAAATCTCTCTACGATTTAGCAACATGACTACTGCAGATTACCAGGTGTCCATTAAAGGGAGGCCAGGATAACCACAAATGCCTGGCTAGCAACGGATTTTCTGTGCTACTATAAGCAGTAGGATTTGAAAACATGCAAAATCCACGTGCTTGCAGAGAATCTTATGCAGGAACCTCTCTTAGACAGGTTTTCAAAATACTGCAGAGAGTGAGAACTTCTTGGCTTCTTGTCACAAGCCACACATTGCTAATGCCTAATGTAAAGGGCTTGAGCAATAGCAGCGTCTATTTGAAGCAGGCAGTTTGGAGCTACATCTTCCCAGTCACCAGAAAGCTCTGCATAGCCTTTCAGTGCAGAAACAGAGCTGCTCCAGAAAGCTAAGATTCGGTGGTACTCTGGCAACATTATACATTTATTTAACAGGATGGCACAAATACAGCTTGTTGGGAGGGTGCAGTGAGAGGAGGGATAGGCCCTGGGTGAGGTGAGCCAGCGGCCACAGTCCCTGCTGAACAGGGCCTACGCCTACAGGGTGCAGTGCCACTGTCCCAAAAGCACACAAGGAGGGCAGGGTGGTGACAGCACAGGGTCCTGTCAACAGCCCTGTGGTCATCAGGCAACGGCAGGGCAGCAAGTCAGCACTAAGGTCCAGCCAGGAAAGCCAAGCAATAATCCAGGAACAAGAATAGCAGCAGACACCCCTACAACAGGGCTCAGACAAGGACTGGTAGCCCAGGACTGGGCTTAAATGGAGCCCTCGGTCAGGAGGTGTGGGGAGGCCTCAGGTGAGGCTGGTCAGGGCCATCAAGGACTGTTTGTGCCCTCAGAACCCCTACATCTGTATGTATGGGGAACTCTTCTCCACCTAACAATCATGTGCAAAAATATTTGTCATTCAAACCGAAGTGCAGATCTCAGAAATGGAAAATGGAAAGTACTGGGCTGTAAAATAATAGCATGTTGCCCTTTGCAAGCTTAGCTCACTATAAAAGAGTTGTTTTCACGTTTCCCAACGAAACTCTGTGACATAGCTAAACTGATTTACAAAAGCTTTTAAAACAGAAATGTGTTGGATTTAAAAAACTGCTCATTTTCCAGTACTCTCACAAAACAGAGGTTGTATGCACCCTTATTAGGAGAATATGCAATTCATCAAAACAATGGTGCTTCTATAATGTGAACTGTTGGTAGCACCGTGCAGAAAACATAGAGCAGGAGCAGGTGTCTGAGCCTTAGGGAAAATTCAACAATAATGCTTCTATCCTGTTTTTGCATTTCCAGAATATGTGAAATTACCCCATTAACTACTGCTAGCCTCAGTGGTAGCACAGGTGAGACAGTGACACCGTCTCTGATTAATAATTCTCACTCACCGGTCTGTACTGGGAATTTAAATCAGCATCCACCTCCTTTCCTGCTTGTGTCACTGGTTTTGTCTGCTTTCAGTACCCAGTTATCTCATTTTCCTACAGTAGTTCTCAATAAATTAATTTTCCTAAAAAGACTAAGAAGTCCTGGCATTCTACCGGAATTTGAAGGCATCATGAATGCATGAACCAGCTCCAGGAGAAGACTGACACCTGCCACCAAGATCTGCCTGGGTTACTTACAGCTTATCATGTCTTGTGCTGGTTGTTTTGCCTGTGAATCAGGATATATATAAAATCAACATGTATGGAAAACTTTCCATTCTCTACCAGTCAGTGAAAAGGTTTTTCTTTCTTTTTTCAAATGATTGAGGACTGTCTTACATCAGTCAATTTTGGTGTCCTGGAATAATCAAAACCTCTTTAAAAAACAATAAGCTTGCTTGAAATTTTATCTGTTTAGTAATGGAATTTGCTGATAATGATTGCCTGTTCATAGCCTTTATTACTTTCTTCCTATATTTTCTAATAAAATTTACATCTGCAATATATCAATAGGTACATGATCAAGTTTGTTTATAAAACAATATGTACTAGATGGAAAAAAATCAATACACTAACTTTGTACCCTAACAGCTAATTTACAGTAGCATTTGACATTAACTTCATATAGTTGCTTCATCATTCCTGGGCAGTGTTTACAAGAGGGGAAAAAAAAAGCTTCTCTGGTGTTAGGGCAACAGGAACTATACAGAAGAACTTCTGTACCTGATCTGTGTTGTTTAAAAAAAGAGTCTACTAACCTAACTTCTGCCCAGAATTACCACTTGTATTCCCTATGTTCTTGAATCAATGACACCTCTAAGTCTTATCACATATAAATAAACAATCAGAATTATTTTCAGGCCCAAAGACAGACTAACATATGGACAACAATTAACTTGTTAAGAAGTACCATTCAGCAGTCATTTTCCAGTACCACTGTAGAAAACAGCTCATCTTTTTTCTCATCGTAAAGGTGACTTTCCATTACTTAATTTCATACGCCTCAATTCCTTAGCAATTTTCCAAATAACAGTAGCTCTGTGCCTCACAGTCTTCTTCTGACCCAACAACAAAAAATGTGTTAATGACTAAAAAAAACCCCTAACTGACAACATTTCTGAAATTTTAGTAACCTTGCTAAGTAACATGGTTGCTGCCTAAAATCCTTTGACTTTGAAAATATTTCTATGAGTAGAATAGCTTGCTCTTAGGCTAGAAAAAAATTGAGTAGCACAGGAAGAAAAAAGGAAAGAGCAATGAAAAGGACACGCCAGATTACATGACACTTTCATTTCAATTGCTGACCCAAATATCAGCGTCCTTCTGCTCCAATTTCAATTTCATTGTGTTATCAAGCATAACACCGTTTCAGAGGAACAATACCATCAACACTAAATCTACCACACGTGACAAGCCTACATTTATAAATTATTGCAACACAGAAATATTTTCCTGGGAATATCTACGTGTAAATCATAAATCTGAATGTCAAATTTTGTATCTGTATCTCCTCTGTATGGCACCTTTTGTCTATACATCTGATAAGCTTAACAGTAATTTTAACAAGACTTTTGTAGGTAAAACATTTATAGCTCATTTATAGCTTACCCCTGGATATTTTACACAGCAGTACAAGAAGAAAAAAAGTCAGTGATTTTGCAAATATGTCTGTTTCTTAAAAAGTCTGTTCACTTTCTGAGGATCTTCCTTACTGTCCAAGAATCTGAATGCTGAAGCTTCTGAAAAACTGGTGACATGGCAGCAAATGTTCAGTGGAGAATTTCTTTTCATTTCAAACTCATTAACTTCCTGAAACCAACAGTTTTTGAGCAGGAAGCTGGTATTCCATCACTACAAATGTAAGTTACGATACTGAACCCTGACAAGATCTCAGTCCACAAGGCAGAAGTTAGAGATGAGAGACAGTGCTGGCCTCCATGAAAAAAGGCCTATAAATAATACACAATAAATACAAATGTAGTCTTCTTTTAAAGCCTAGTTCTACAGCTGTCCTCAAAAAGCATGGACCATGAACTACATGATGAATGTGTGTAAATGTTCACTGAGACTTAGAGTAAAGGTCAAAGTATATAACATCAGTCAGTCAATCAGTCAAGCAATTGTTTCCACTGACTTTCACAGATTGCTCTTTGGACACACAGATGTAGGATTTAAACCATTTGCTGCTGTACGTTATGGAGCATCACAGTGGTCCTTCCCCATACTTCAGCTTTGTACTTCACATGTCATCTTAGTATCTCATTCTTGAAACACAATGAACCATTCTTCATTATATAAACTTTGAGTTCTTCAGAGATAATAAAATTATTTGTATGCGAAGTTATGCGAATACTTTTACAGGATGAAGACCTTATTGCGTAAGTGTTTGAGATGTNACAGGATGAAGACCTTATTGCATAAGTGTTTGAGATGTGCACTATGTGTAAGGTATATTTAAATTGTATGGTTGAACTTGGTCCTACATTTGAGAATATAATACACAAATAACCAAACTTTTCAAATTTACATATTATTATTTCTTAAATTCCTGTTAACACTAATTCATAGGTTGCTTTGATGTGCTGACACTTTGGGAATCATCTTGGGTCAAGAAAGAAATACTAAAGCAACTGCAGTAAGCCTTGACGATTTGAAAAGCATTCAAGCATGTCTAAATCTATCTCAGCTATCACTGTTTTTACTATTATCTGTCATCCTTCTCAGCCAGCTCCCACTTACCTATTTGGCTGGGTTTTGTTTCCTATTATAAACTTTTTCAGTGGACCATCCAAAGCAATAAACTTTCTTTCCTTCATGTGTACAGTACCTGAAGGAATCTCAGAACTCCAACATTAGTAAGAAGAGCAACTTCAAATATCTTGGAATTCAGAGCATTGAATTTCCACACAATTTCTTTCTTCCTCTGCCCGAGGAAATAGGTCTAAACTCTTGAGAAAAATTTTTGCTAAAAAGTTCAACCAACACTGTATAAGTTTAAAAGCCAAAGAATAACTGTGAAAACTGACACTGTTTAAGAGAAAAAGCCACCACTGGTTTCCTTGAAATTTTATCTGAATAGCAGTCTGCTTTCCAATTTGCTATAGTTTTCAGTAGTTTTGCATATATGAAGATGACTATACATTAACATTTCCTCACTCTCTGTCATTACTGAACATTTCTAGAGATACCAAGGGAGAAATACAGCAATTTTGGTTTCACGCAAAACAAGTGAAGATTGAAACTGATACCCTTCCAGATCATTTTCTATCGGTTTCCTGGTAAGTTTGGCACATTGCAAGACTTTTATTTTGCAATTTGACGATGTCTTCAGGTTCAGAATTAGCTCAATATATTTTTCCCTCGTAGACACAATATATGTCAGCATTTTCCCTCGCATGGATCAAGTACTTTCAAATGGTGAGGTTAGCTTTCCTGATGAGATTTTGATCTCTTCCAGAGCAAGATTTACCAAGACCAGGGAAAATACCAAACCCAGCATTCATTTTCTCTTATTTTTCTCCATTTGGGATACAACAAACCTAGGATTTTCTAATTTATGATGAATAGAATAGGTCGTTCTGTTTTTTGCTAATTTCCAAGCAGAAGCAAGCTGGCAAAGCAAGAAACAACAGCAGGGATGTACCGCCAGATGTTGTAAACTATCACAACAATGTGCTCTTTCTAGAGGACTATTAGAAAGAAGTTAATCCACAGGTTTGTTTACCTCAGCAGAGGAAACATATTAGGTTGGTTTTATTTTGCAGATTTTTGACTATTATTTTTCCAAACTTAATGGCACTTCTATCAATAAGCCCCAAAGGTATGTGTTGGCTATCAGTTAGGGGGGGAACAATTAGGCAGAAAGTTGCTTGATGCAGGATTTCTGGAAAAGCTAGATTGTCTTCAACTTTGAGATCACATATTTTAAACTGGACACTCAAGCCAGGTACACAGGTATCCAGATATGGGGTGACAAATCATATGAAGAACCGAAGCTTGAAAATAAATCGCATAATTAGAATTACTTTCCCACAGTGGTAGGCCAGACAATATGGATGAAATAAAAGATTAGGGAGAGAAAGGTTTAAAATAATGCATCAATCTGCCTGCTAAAAGGAATTGTCCCTTATTGAACAATATCTAGTGCTCAATTTGATCTTGTTTTAAGCTCTTTAAAATTAAGGAAGTATTTGTTCCCTTAGGTCAAGTTCCCCAGCTCTCAATTCCCATGTCAATGACATCTTCAGCTAGTGCCAAAGGCAGGTTTTGAATTACAGATAACAAAATATTTTACTAAAAAAGCTAAATATACTTAATATTTCCCTATTCCCTATATCTTAACTGTATTTAAAGTGTTCTTTATAAAAATATTCTGTGTTTGGTTGGAATATTTTTTTAATCTGGATAAACTAACTAGGTATTACAAATTTTCAGGTGTTCTGATTAATCCCTCCNCTTAACTGTATTTAAAGTGTTCTTTATAAAAATATTCTGTGTTTGGTTGGAATATTTTTTTTAATCTGGATAAGCTAACTAGGTATCTGCTTCATAGCAAATGCCTTCATTTCTTCCAGTAAGCAACACTGTTTCCTTACTCAGACTTTATCCTGAAAAATACCATTCTTTAGTTTAGCCAGGACCCACTCTGTCCTATAAAAGGTGTTTATGAGCCTTTGCATAAGTTCCTGTTAACAGAGTAAATTTCATCTTCAGTAAAAAGATTCCAATTTTTTTGTGTGAGAACCTATTAATTTGTGATTGTGCTCTTACTAGGCACTGTGAGTTTTCAAGCAACTTTCTGTAGAAATCCGCTTGTTCGTGCCAAAAAAAAAGAAACACACTTATGTCAGCTCTCATTCTTAAAGATAAACCTGCTTATAATTTATTTTCAGAAGTTTCCCGACTCCTTTAGAGCTCAAGAAATATTTTTTTCTTTTTTCTGTCTTTTTTAGTTAAACTTTAATCATGTTACTGGTTTTGGATAACAGTGAAAGATTCATTTTTCTGTACAGGTAGATATAAACGTGTTCAAAAGGCACTCACCATTATGAGGAAAATTTAAGAAAAGACAAGTACAGTTTCTAATATAATTTTGAAGTAAGCAATAATGAGGCTTGAGAAATACCTTTTTCTCAGTTTGACAGTCAGTAGTTACCCTGTTGGAGCAGCTTTTTTTACTTCTAAGTGCTATGCTACACAAGAAGAAAAGCCCTACGATATACGCAGCTAAAACAGTAAAATCAAGCACTTGGAACTGTGAAAATCAAGGAACTGGAGCTGCATTTGTGATTTTAATTTTTTTGCCTTTTAGACATACATTATTTGTCATAAACTGCCATTACACAATCACTTTGAACATTTTCCATGCAATTCTGATTCAGCATGTAGTCATTACTCAAGTGAGTAAATGTTTAGTGGCAAACTTCAACACTTTTTTTCCTACAGGAACCTTTACGGAAATGGAGAGATCTGAGGAATATACTACAATGATGCATCGGCCAATAACATTAGGAAACACTGAATTTTAGATATTCTCCCACACCAAGTGCCCTTGAATATATGTAACATTTATTTATATGACCAATCAAGCATCCTTTCTCTAGGGCTGCTGTTTCTCCTTCTGGGGCTATACTGTAGCCTAAATTCCAAAAATGTCAAAAGATGTTGAATGTGGAAATCCGCGCTGCTCGGTGCTCCTGGTAGCCCTCAGTACTGCGAGGTAGTCTGTAACGGGTGGAAATGAAGGAGACATTTCATCTTGTGCACACAGAATAGCATAATAAATGCATAATAAATGCAAAGACATTTTCCTTCAGGATCAGTTTCCTTCAGAAACAATTTGTTCTGTATAATGTAATAAAATCTACGAAAGAATTAAAGAAAGGGTAGAAAGCCTACTGAATGTAACGATGAAGATATGAAGAGGGATTCAGAGATTTTACTGGCTGGAGAGTTAGCACAACATGTACACATGCACACACAAACCCTTAATTTAAAAATGAAAGAAGGAGTGAAGAACACTTAGCAAAATTCCCTAAAAGCCCTTCTAGTAAGTAGCATAAAATGATAGATTCTTTCACGAATTACATCATTCCTGTATTGTTTCATAAAACTGTTAAACGTATTCCCGTTAATATCCAAACTTGTGCAAAAGCGCACATCACTTCACAAGTTTTCTTACGGGTTTCCTTTTTAACATTCTCTGCACATCATTAAGTGATTAGCTGGAAACCGGTAAGCTGTCACAGACGAACACGCGGGCACACACAGACGCACGGAGGGGAATTACCGACACCTCTTTCCAAGATGGTACCTGCCGCTGTGGTCTCCGTCACCGACCGTGTCTTGGTCTCGCTGTACACACAGGAGGGAGGAGCTGCAGGGGGGCTGCAGGGGCCACTGTGAGGAGAGGCTGATTCCAGCCGGTTCCGGCCGATTCCAGCTGGCTCCATCGGCCCCACCACAGGGCACCGCTGAGCCCCGCAGGCAAGATGGCGGCACCTCTGGGAAAGCGTATTTAAGAAAGGGCAAAACGCCTCACGGCGGTGTGAGGAAAAGATGTGAGGAAACAGCCCTGTAGACACCAAGGTCAGTGAAGAAGGAGGGGAGGAGGCACTCCAGGCGGCTGCAGCCTGTGGAGAGCCCACGGTGGAGAAGGTGCCCACGCTGCAGCCATGGAGGACCCCACGCCACAGCAGGTGGCTGTTTCCTGAAGAAAGCTGCCGCCACGGAGAGCCCACAGTGGAGCAGGGGAAAGCGTGAGGAGGGAGAAGCAGCACAGAGGAGCTGTTACGGACTGACCATAACCTTCATCCCCCGTTATTCTCCAAAAGTAATGTTTTAAGAAGTCTCTCCTTATGAATTTTGTTTACTCTCAAGCTAACTAGACCAATATTTTTTACTATATTTGATAAAGAAAAATACACTAATGCACTTCACACTGACCTTTCCAAGAACATCTCCTTTTTATGAGGTGTACCCAATAACACTCGTAAGTCTAATTTTTCCTCTATGAAACCTGTCAGACATCTCAGGTAAAGAATTCTCACAAAGATTTAAGACATGTAATATTTGTCATGCATTTTCAGAAGTCATCGATATTTTTCCAATTAATAGGTTTTAATTAAATCTTTCCAGAAACGTCTGATTACAGATCAAATCATAATTTGTGTAAGTTAAAAAGAAAGTTCCAAATTCTCAGCTGTTGAGTAGAAGATAATTGCCAGTGAAATGTAAGGAAATAATTGGGTTTTAAACTTCTTAGCACTTTTCAGTGTTTCTTGAGTATATCTTAAGACATAATTACAAAGAAAACCACATATGTCTCAATTTGTCTGCATTGCTATCCTAGAAACTTCTGATCTGGGCTGGATGCTATAGCGAACTATTCTTGGCAGCTTTGGCTTAGTAAGTGCTGCTTTTCCTAACCCATGCGATGGATTTTCAGAGCCCTTCCTGTGCTTCATGCTAGCACAGTGATAGCTGTGATATTGGTGATAGTACGGATACTTGCATTTCAAGTATCTATTTTAAAACTAACTTGGTATCTCTAACCTACACCAGTGTCACAGAAACAACTGCCACCTAGACCTACTCAAAGATTATTTGGTTGCATACGACATGACAGCTGCTGTTGATTCTATCTTAATATCATTAACCTATGAAAATACATTCAACATAACTGCAGCCTGCCATGCTGAACTTCATAAAGTAGTTCAAATCATTGTTTGCTGCAGGTCATTAAGAAACTAGTAAACAGACTATTTAACAATGATGCTAATGTAAATTTTCCATGACAGCAGTCACTGGTATCCTGCTGACAAACGATAATGTCATTGCAACGTGTCCTTAGAGCTCAGTAATTACTGCTGTATTCATAAGTGTATTTGGCTGGAAGTTTACCTGATCTGAATGTAAAAACTCTCAGCAAAGTTTACACATGCTAGGTGTGTCGGGTGCATGTACGACATGAATATGTTTGAAATACCTCTAAAGAAATAATCTATTCACCTGGGGCATTACACTGTCTTCTTTCCGCCACTCAAGATTCTTCCTGAAATACTGCATTATAAACTATTGCTTTAGCTCCTCAGCTTACAACATAATGCAATAAGAAAACATTTCAAGGAACAAAAAGTGAGATATTTCCAAAGAACTGCAATAAACTAGATTTAAAAGTGTCCTGCCTACCTGTGTGAAACAGGCTTTTGTTCTTTCAGACATCACTAGCATAGTTTGAAGCGTAGTTTTATGATGGCGATTCTTTCAAGCTGCTTCCAACCTTCTAAACTATTTGAAGGACAACATCTGAATTTTAGTAGTTAAGACACAATATCTAATATTTCTAAATGAGTTTTATATATTAAAGTGTCCACAACCTGATTAAACTTACCTCCAAGTGCATAAAGAAATAAATAACACTGTATTTGAAACATCAGTGATTACATAGAAGGAGTCATATAAGATGGAGATAGTCTCAGAGAACACGAAATCATGTATCTTTAAAAGAGGGATAATGGGGAATCCAAAGAAAACAGAACACTTTGCCTAACTAGGGACTACAAAAAAATGGAATAGATGTGTAAATGGTGAATTTACAAGCACCTGGAGAGTAATAAAAACAGCCAATATGGATTTTTCAAGAACAAACTATATCACGCCAGGCTAATCTCCTTCTTGGACAGGAAAACTGCAATACTGATTAAGACGAAGAAAAAATTTGCTGTATCGAGTACAGTAAGACTTTTAATATTTTTCCATATTAAATCCCCACAGGAAAATGAGGGAAATGTCGTCTACGTGAAAAAAACATAAAGACAGTGTATGACTGCTTGAAAAGATCTTCTCAAAGAATAGTTATCAGTACCAAATGGGGAATTTCTTTCAATCTGGTTCCCTCAGAGATTCCAGGCCCAACTGTGTTCAATATTTTCATTAAAAATATGCATTACAAAATAAATGGATAAAATTTGTAAATGAAACCAGGATGTGTTAGGGTTACAGAAGTCTGGAGAAGAACTTCAGAATTCAAAATGGTCGTAATAAAGACATAACCCAGAAATTAAAAGAAAATAAAGTAAGTTCAGAGCACAATAACTAGTAGGGAAAAATGAATACCTAAAATGCCAAATGAGGAAAAAGGATCTTCAAGTTTAAGTGTTTTAGAAATGACCTCTGAGTAAACAGTGCAGCATTACTGCAAAGGAAGGAAAGGGAAAAATCTCGTGTTGTCAAGAATTGTGCAGGTAAGATATGGGTGAGGATCCTTTTCTTCTACTTGTTTCCAGGGAGAATGCAGCTGAAGCAGTGCAAGCAGTCTTCAGTGCCACACTCCAAAACACATGTAGTCACTCTGAAAAGAATACATCAGAAAACAGTAAGAAAGAGAAGAGGCCTGAGAACGTATTAGCCATGAGGGAATACTGCAGAAAAAGGGTTTATTTTAGTCTAGGCAGGTAAAGATTTGATAAATCTTCCAGGATAGGGAAGATTGTTAATAGGAAAGACGATGATCGATTGTTACCAGTTGTTCACGAGAAAGCAAGATAAAAAGAACCCAGCTTAACTTGCAGTAAAGACTATATAGGTCATATATTAAAAAAAAATTGACAGGAAAAAAAGCTTGAACAGGACACCCTCGGAAAGTCTTTTGGCAGAAATTCTAAAAAAAAATGTACCAGATAAAAATCTCGGTGGGAAGCTGTAGCATATTTGATCCTTCCCCAGTGCCAGGGGACTGGGCTATGTAACCTTTGGAAATCTATTCCATCCCTGCATTTCTAATTCAATGACCACATGATGTGCTTTAGCAAGGACCATTTATGGATTTTTTTAAAAGAGTGCTCTAAGTGACATAAGGTTAGATAATTTCACCCTTTCCCAGAGGGGTATTTTCTTCCCCAAAAGGCACCCCTGCTTTCCTTGCGCTTACTTACAGATTACAGTGCTATTCAGCACTGCTAAAGACAGAGGAATTTGCCATAAAATGTATTTTTATAAATATGTCTACATGAATGATTAGGACAAAATTTGACCTGTTTTAAAAGATGCTCCATGAATAAACTTTCTATGAATAATCCCTAGCTTTACAGAGTATGAATCACTGTGTATTAAATATTAAATAAATCAGCAGCTTTAAAATTAATTGCTTTTAAGGGATTTTAGTGCTAGATGAGATCATTACAGCACTGATTTGCTTCATATAACTTCACCTAGGAATGTAACAGACATACCCACCTTGATGCTGCTTAGGATAACTCATCTTCATTATAAATTTTTTAAAGAAAAAATAACTGGATAAAAACAGACGTGTCTTGACTATCAGGATACTTGTAGGAACATACACTTTTGAATAAATACCAGGTATGCTTACAGCACTTAAGGCATCAAAGACTGTTCTGATTTTCTAGGAAAACAGATTCTAGTTCTACAAACACATAGCACGTGGCTACAGCTGAACAGCAGCAATTATCCAATCTGCAGCTCTTGAGGTGTGGGGGACGGGTGCTTGGAAGCATGCTAGAGCTGAGGCAAACAGACAGATTTATTTGAGATAAACTTTAACCCTACCATAGAGAAAATAATACAAGTTTTAACACAGAAAGGCCAAAACTGTGGGCTGAAAATGCATCTTCTAATGCAGGCAATATTGTATGAGCTCTAATTAATGTGAAAATTAGGCAGAAAATAGAGTCCGTGTGTGTGTGTGTGTGTGTTAAGAAAAGCATTAAATTGCTTGATCATTTTTTCCCTGGAGCTGAGAAATAGTTTCATGTAACTATGCTTTGATATAAAAGTATAGATGGTATGATGGCAGCATATTTCTCTCTCAAACATGCAGATATGGGTCTGTTAGAAACTCGGAAAAGTAAGACTAGATCACAGGACACAGGTGGAAAGTATCACTGTTATTGACAATAAACCTCACTAAAATGAATTTTTATGTGCAATTTACTGTATCAAACTGCAGTTACATTCTATAAGTATAATTTTGTAGAAACAGCATCGAAGTTTTCCTGGTTATTATGCTTGAAAGATTTTTTATCAAATTTGCTTCACTTCATGAGTTAAAAAGACAGGGTGGAGGCTTCTTCTCAGCAATTTCACCATCCCCTTTATCCCCCTAGATGTGGAATTCAGACTTGTCCTTTTTGCTCATCCAACATCATTGATGTGGCAGTGCGCACAAGCCACAGAGAAACCAGCTTAGCCTTCACGCATGTGGCAGCACTAGGTAGGTGAATAAAATAAATGAGCTAAAGAACTGCCACCTTCAAACAAAAGCGAACTTTGGGGTTTTTTTACAGGAAATTACAATTAGGTCAATACAGCAAGCTGCTCCGGGTAGTGAACAGATGCCATTCTTTATACTGTTCTGACCTCTTCCTCACTCTGCTGCTTAGATTATGTCACAGAGGTTATAGCAAAACATCCCCCAATATCTATTGGAGTGACAACAAAGCAGGACACAAGCAATCCAGGAAGTTCTCGGAATGTATTGATGACAACCTCCTTCTCCATGTGATAGAGGAGCCAATGAAGAGAGGTGGCATGCTGGGCCTTGT
>RSEF01000001.1:207688813-207700415 GCA_003993805.1 Himantopus leucocephalus | reverse complement strand
AAAAAAAAAAAAGAGGAAAGGCGGCGGCAGAGGAGCAGCGAAGTTTTCCTTTCGCCCGCTCTCTCTCCTTTTGGCACGAGTGCCCACAAGCGCTGAGCGCGTCCCTGCTCTCCTCCCTCCGCTCCCTCCTCTGCCGCAAAACCCGACGGCGACCAGGGGGTCCCGCTCCGCCCGTGCGGAGCCCCCCCCCGGCCCTGCCCGGCCGCGTCCCCCCGCTCCGCGGTTGCTCAGCACATGCAGATGCGCCCTGCCACCTCCATTAATGATAATTGCCACTTCATGATAAGCAGTCCCGGCCCCGCGCAAAGACCGCGGCCGCGACCTCCTCCGGCCCTCTCGCCCTACGCCCGCCGCACAAACTTCCGCGCCGCTGCGCGCCCGCGGATGNAAAAAAAAAAAAGGGGGGGGGGGAGACAAAAAAAAAAATCAAAACCCCCAAAACAAACAAAAACCCCAACCCCAACCCCATCGCTTCCGCGGTGGCTGCGACCGCCGGCGCGGCAGCGCTCGCCCGCAGCGGCGGGCGGCTCCGCGGGGCGGCGCGGAGAGACGCGGAACGGCAGGAGCGGGGCTGCTCCCCGCCCGCGGCGGTGCGGGCGGCGGCGGCGGNGTGAAACGGGGGGGGGGGAGGGGAGCTGGGGGGGGAGCGGGCAGCCGAGAGCGGCCCCGGGGGCAGCATGAAGTCATCCCGCACCGTAACTCCTTGAGGGCCGGGCTACCCGCTTCCCCCCCCCCCCCCCCGCCGCCGCCAAACTCACCACCATCTTCTGCATGTGCAACATTTGCAGCCGGACAGAAACCGCTCCCCGGCGATGGAGACTGCGGGAAAAATCCGGCGCGGCGGGATGGCTTGCTGAAACGGCGGCGGCGGCGGCAAGCGGGAGAGAGGCAGAGCGCGAGCGGGAGAGAATAGCAAACAAATAAAACAAAACAAAAAAAACAACAAAAAAAAAAAGAAAAAGAAAGGAGGAAACCTCTCTTTTTCTCCCCTTTCCCTCTTTTTTTTTTTAAATTTTTTTTTTTTAAATTCTTGATTTTGTTTGTAGCCACCTCGTCCTCAATGCCTCTCTGAGCAGCATCTAGCGAGCGAGCGGGAGAAGGCGAGACAGAGAGGCAAAAGAGAAGATGAGGATAATTTGCAGACAGCTTGTCTTGTTGTTTTCTGGCTTTTGGGGACTAGCAATGGGAGCTTTTCCTAGCAGTGTGCAAATAGGTAAGCGCTGCATTGGGCTGTGTGCGTGTGTCCAGGGGTTCAATCCTTCCCAAAGTGAGTTGGAAAGGAGGCTCTGAAGGCAGTTTGCAGATTTCTCCTCCACCGCTCATCCCATTTCCCTTGCCTTCACGGAAAATCCGCGTGTATTTGTGTATGTATGCCTCCGTGTGTGTGTGTGTATACATACATAAGCGTGTGCGTTCGCGTGCGGCAGGGAGGATGCTTGCCTTTTTGCAGAACTCGATCCAGCCCCGGGCTGCGGAGGGTCTGTAGGGGAGGAAGGGGCTCGGGGCTGATGCCCCTGGGCTACTTCAGCCCCCTCCGGCACCCCCCGCTTTTGCCTGGCTCCCGGAGGGACGGCGAGTTTATGTGCACCGGAGGTTGCGGTGGCTGGCAGGGGTGGGGGGTAAAAGGCAACGCTGCCCGTCTTTCCCTTCTCATAGTTGGAAAGTTTAGGATTTTGTAGGTCTCTCCGTGTAGTCCTGTGCCCCTTCCTCACCCCTTCCCCATCGCCTTCTGCTTCCCTCCTTTCGGACGTGTTTCGGATGGGACGCAGCTATCTGAATTCTTTCCAGCTCAGCTCCATCACTGCATCATTTCTCGTGGACTTGTAAAGATGCTGCTAATAAGGCTGAGCTGCTCCCTGCCTGCACATGGCTGCGGAGGAGCAAAGTTCATTATATTCCTGTTCAGTGCAGATTATCCTACACTGAGTTGGTATTTTTTTTTTAAATCCAGAAAGCATCGTTCCCCTTAATCAGCCGGCCACTTAATGTAAGAGGCTGTTGAGTAGCTGATTTACCAGTGTGTTCGGTATCAGGGTGATGGAGGCTAAACACTTTCAAAGGTCACTGTAATCATGACAAATCTGGGTATCTATGTATGAAGGGCTGGAAGCTAAGTCAGAAAAGAAGCATGAATGCATCAGGGAGGTTAAAATCGATTGAGAACAGTGATTTAAAGGCAGTGGTTGTGATTACGAATATGATTAGTTCCTTATCCATTAAAGTCTCAGGACTTGCTTTACTGTGCAGCTTTGGGAGAGACAGTTGCTTCGTGTTACAAGATAGGAAGTGCCTTGCAAATAATTCACCCTGCTTCCTTTGCTTTTTGCCTTTTTTTTCTGTTTTTTGTAGGTGGTCTCTTCATCAGGAACACAGATCAGGAATATACTGCTTTTCGATTAGCAATTTTTCTTCATAACACCAGCCCCAATGCATCCGAAGCACCTTTTAATTTGGTTCCTCATGTAGACAACATTGAAACAGCTAACAGCTTCGCTGTAACAAATGCCTGTAAGTAAACGTGCCATTGATTTGACCACCTTACGGGTAAATTGCAGTGGAAATAACAGGAAACCACATCATTACCTTGCATTGCAAATACATCAGTAAGCCTGTCTTCAGTATAGATACCCTTTGCAGAAGAGCAAAAGGGGCAGCAATCCTTCTTAGTTTCTACCCGGAGCAAAATCCCCTCTCCTGCCTTCTGCTGACTAACCTGATGTGACATTTACTTTAGTGTTATTACTATAGTTTCTTGCTTCTCGGTTTCTATGGAGATGAATTTTGTTGTTGTAAAGAAAAATTACGAATGTCTCGATCAGTCTGTAAACCCCACAGTTACTCTTGTTCGCTTTTGGGTATGGCGCGTCTTGCATGTGTTTGAAAATACACGATGATGTTTGTGCTCACAAATGCTTTTCTAATGGCTGGAGAGGAGAGAAGGAAGCAGTGGTGTGCAGGATAATATATCTGAGTTGGTTGACGCTGCAGTTGATCTGGTGATGTCACTTGAGGCAGCCCTGCTCTTATATTCTAGGTTGTAAATGTCTCTTATCATCTCGTAATGCATACATCCTGTGGATATGTCTCTATGCATCCATACATTGGTGCCAAATCAAGTTAGTATCTGATCTACTTGATTTCACAGACCACCTCAACTGGAACAAATATTCTCTTCCTACTATATATTTTATACACACACACCCCCCGCGCACACACAGATGCACATACACCACGGGAGGAAAACAGAAAAAGAAATGCCCTTACCAAATGAGGTAAAATTGACTTCTTTTTTTTTTTTTTTTAAAGGAGAGTATAATTAGCTGAACTTCCTACATTTGAATCACCTCAGGGTCTTTAGCAGTGGTTAAAACACGTGCTGGATACTGCTTAATCTCTGAGAGTGGCAAAGCATTATTTCTGTTTATCTTCATGTATGTCTGGCTTATAAAAAGGAATTCATGTCATTATGTAAGACAGTGGGATATAGTGTGACAAAGCTGAAGACTGTAGTAGCGTTACTACTTTGATGTTCATATTTCAGGGCTCTGTAGGTTTTCCTCTGTGGCCTTTAAGTTTCCGAATCCTTCCTCTTCATTCAAGAGTGAATTGCCTCTGGAAGTAGATGCCCTAAGCAACATCGCTGAGCGAGTTTAAAATAGAAACATACTGAAGAAGGTCTTAGTGTTCATCGTGCCTTTAAAATACGTACCATGTTTCTCTCCACTTTCTCACAGCTATCTCCGTGGCACTTTTTAATATGCAAACATACAGTGTACTGTGCAGTTCTCATGTATAATTGATTGAATGATTGCTAAATTTATTTTTATGAGTCTTTGGTACTCCAAATTTCAGATGACCTTGCCACCTTATTTAACAGGAAAAGCTTCTGAGCTGCCAAAATGGCTCCATTCATTTTATGCAGGGAAGATTGATGTCCCATTAAGTGTGAATTCTATATTAAGCAATGTATTAGTTGTGTTTAGTGTGAAAATCAATATCAAATTCCATAAGGAGAAAACATTTCAAAAGGTGCTTTGAAACTGGAAGGAATCAGATCTGTGCAGGTGTAGTTCATTGAGAAAATATGACAATGCATGTCAACTTTTGCAGGCACTGATTATATATTCCATGAAGACAAATGACACAGTGGCTCTTTTAAACTTTTATTTTTAGTGAAAGAGGAGGGGATTAAAATTTTTGTATATTGAAATCAGTAATTTTAGGTGAAGTCAATTATTTTAGATTCTGCCTACGCATCCAGTTCTACCACATAATTTCTGAGGCTATTGTTACTTTTTGGATTAAGGGTATTGCACAGTATTTCCGTTTGAACGTTAGTGAATTAATTCTGATTTGCATAGATTTTAAATTGTCTAAAATTGAGCCACTTCTCTGTGTGACACTAACACCATAGATTCAGAAAGGGTTTGCCCCAAACTTTCCTCATTTAGCCTGTTTGCAGCAGATTCTTCTCTCTCATTCCAGCCACCTTAGGTTATGTTTACCTTGCATTGTTTTAACTGAGGCAAACCTGTCCCCTTATGTTTGCTGTCATTATAGCCAGAGCGATTCNTTTTTTTTTTTTTTTTTTTTTTTTTTTTTTTAACTGAACCCAGTTTCAGTTCCAAAGAGTTTAATGACTCAGAGATGATGAATCTTTACGGTATGGGGGGAGGCAGAGAAAGGGGGGGAAAGTAAATGTACACTTTTATGTGTGTGTATGCTCATATAATTCTGTACATGTCTGTATTAAATAGGCGTGATCCTACAGGCCTAATTTAGGTCTGTACTTCCCACTTAAACCAACATGTATTTTTGCATTAGTCCAAGTTTGTATTTATTTCACGTTTTGTGGTCTCGTGCCAATAATGCGACTGCTTCTGCCTCTTTTAAACATTTTAATACTGAAGAATATTTTTTAAACAACAAATCTTCTCCTAATGGAACGTAGGCAAACTGACTGACAACTGAATGAACATATCGCATGTCCCTTAAGCTAAATATGAGCAGAATCCTGCAAAAATCAATTGTCTGATAGCTGGAGGACACCGGCTTCCATGTGATTGAATTTGCTGGCTTCACAGAGGCTTCTAAAGCGCAGATGTGTGAGATTTTCTAACCTAATTAAAGAACCCCCACCATCAGCTCTGAATTAAGTGATTTCATGGCAATATGAAATGATAACTTTGCTGAACCGCTGTGAAGCAGCGACTTTGGATCTTGCTATTTGTGTAGAAATTACTCAGCGCACACGTCCCCAAATATACAGTACAAAAGCCTTCGAGCTGCTGGACTGAAATGAATATTCATGTGAGTTCAAGCGTAAAGCTCTGAGCCATGACCAGTTGCCTCTGTTTCTGTTTCCATTTGCTGCAGCGGTTACTTGTGAAGATTCAGGGCCTGGCCCCTTGCGTGTGTTAGGGACAGTAAACAGACTATTTCAAAGGATTATGGATGGCATCTTAGCAGGTAACTCACTGCAACGTTGGCAAAACTTGAGGTTTTTTTTTTCTTTTCACTAGATAAAAACATATAGCCAAATGTCCACCCAGGAGTACTTTTGGAACTGGAATAATTTTCTATATTCATTTTAATGTCTGTCTTCTAATGGTTATCTTACGGAATTTTGTTTTCTTTAAGCAGGCCCAGCACATTAAGATTTTTGTTCTATATCACGAATGCATATGAAACAGGTTGCTTAAGCAGATAGACTCTGTTGTAAGTTTGCAAAATTGGTCTGATCTTTATCAGTTTGGAGATAGTCCTCTTTCTTTCCCCTTCCCATTTGCGTGTTTTATTTCAACTCTGTTCATTTCTTTTGCACTGCATACATTATTCAGAGAATCTCTCTTACTGACAGAGAGAGCTGAAATTATTGCAAAACATGAATAGTACAAGATTCTTACTCATCAGAACACAATACACCAGAGCTGAAACATTTGACTATTGGCATACATTGGTTTGCACATTATAAGCAGGAAATTTTGCTCGTGATTGGAAATCTACCTTCAGTTTGATTTCGGATGTTAGAGCAATGCATTGATTTTTGGAGAGGACTGTATATATTTATTCTTTAGCCGAATGCAAAATAATTTTCTCCACTCTGTGCACCATCTATATTACGTTAGTGTATCTCAGCAACGCAGTCAATGTTAAACCTGCCTGCATACTTTTGAGAGGTAGCTTTATAATTTTACAAAGAACCACTTGCCTTCCAGCTCTTGTCTTGTGATTGTGAATTTTTCTGTTGAAGTTTCAAAAATCCTTAATGTATAACCAGTCTTGCTGTTCTTGTGCAGGATGAGGCTAAATGAGGAAGAAAAGAGATCCATTCAAGGCTTTCATCAGTGTTTCATACTATAAGTAAAGCTTTTCTCTTTGAGGCTGTTTGACTTCATGTGTATTCTGAGATGAGTATGTTCCTAACAAGTGTAATTTGGGGTAGAACAGACACTCCTCTTGTTTCAGCTTTTGCACAATTCAGTTATTACCAGATTTTAATCCCAGTAGATACGAAACCCCAAAAATATAACTTTTTTTTTTTTATGTGCCACGTGGCTCAGAAGAAGAAAAGACCACTGGAATTAAGTATTTCGTATCTTGGAATAACTTTCCTCTTTTTCCAAGAGTTAGTTTCTTTGACTTTTATGCCCTTCGGATTTACGCGGGGTTGATGACCTGACATTGGAGGGCCTGATTCTGCCTCACCGGCATGAATGTAGGTTCTGGGTGAGGTCCACCGAGGTCGGAGGCAGCCCTGAGGACAGACAGGAACGTCCCTTGTCACCCTGCCCTCTCTGTGGGTCTGTCTCTAGGCTTGTGCTTGCTAGTGAGGGGAGAGGCAATGTCATTTTGGAGTTCACTTTTCTGCTGAGACATCCGGAAAGCTGAGGAAATAGACTCAGATGTAGTACTGCCTTTATATTGTGACTATCTGTCATTTTACTTACAGCAGTTTCAGCTTTGATTTGCTAAGCTGCATCATAATGGGATTTTCATTAAATTTGGTTATTAATTCTGCTTTATAATTACAACTCAATTTAGCAATAGGAGTGTAACCTTAGTTTAATAATCAGTGTCATTTAAAACCATGGTCTTCTTTATTTAGAAAGTGAGGTTTCATACAGCTCAATGGTATTTTGCTATCAAGAGCAGTACAGTATTCCCAAGGATGCAGTTTGGAGTATATTGAGAGTTACCATGAAGGCGTACCATACGGTCAGGTTTGAACTGCAAAAGCAAATAGCGTGCCAGTTGGCTAGAAAAATGGAACTGGATTAAATTGTACGCTTCTAAAATAGGATCGATTACAAAAACCCATTTGAAGTGAGTGTTTTGCTTTAATACATGGAGTTTATCTCAAGCTGGACTCCAATTATTGAAAACAATTTCTCTTAAAATTTCTATTGTTAGCACTTGCTGATGGAATCAAAGAATATAGGGGTGCTTGGGTGTCATTTGCCGTAAGAAGGATTCTGTATATTTTTAAGATAGAAGAAGATCCATGTTCAAAGAGTTCCATAGCTCTAAATGTGATACTTGTAAATAACTGTACAGCAGAGAGAAAATCAACCATCAATAGCTCCAATCCATCAGAAGAGGCTGGATTTAAATTTCAAGGTTATTGTTGGGAAAATAAATGATGGGTCTTTGCTGAAATATAGTCAGATTTCTTCAGTGAAAATCCAGAACGTGCATTTCCCTGGCATGAAATAAGACTTTTGTCCTAGCATGTTACTGGACTGGCTAGAACTGTAAACTCAAAAGCTTAGTTACAGGCTACAGAAATAATTTATTCTTCATTTTGGAGGATTAATAACAAATACTGTGTTCCTTCATTCCTCCTGCAGAAGCCAATGCAGTGAAGTACTTCTTGTGTAGGACAAAGCACTTTAACAAATAAATTAAATTGATTAACTTCAGCTTTATCATTGTAATCTAAGTTTGTATGCTAGTCAAAATAGCTCATGCATTTCATTTTTAGGTCTTGATTGTTTTGAGGCTTGCTTGTTCATGAGAGAGGAAGCCGTCTGCTTTGATTTCTTAACAGTTTTAGATTCTACTATGAATTGTGCAAATTCAGATTGTGAGCAGGTGAAGTTCTTTGGATTTAAACGTGTTGGACCCAATAATCTTTTCTCTTAGTTCTTGTTCCTTAATGTATGACTGATTTAAAGGAGGTGAAATTTGTGCTAGGGCAGAAGTGAAGAACCAGTGTAATTAAAGGGAAAAATTGGCCTCCTTTCTGGATTTCCATTCCTCTGGGTAGCTGGCTTGAGGCAAAGATTTTGGACAAGTACAGAAGCAAGTCTGCTTCTGCAGCTTAGCTAGGCGTACCTATACCGAAGTTACATGTTGGGACACAAAGTCAAGTAATTTATTCCTGTGTAAATCAAGAATTGTTCTTCTGACTTTGGGAAAATAAAGAGTACCTGATCATGGCATCTTGTTGGGAAATTCTGGTGTTGCTTTGCTTTTAACCATTTTCTCAGGAGTTTTATTATCTTCCTCTATCTAGTTTGGGTTCTTACATAACTTTTTTATTTTTTTTAAAGATCTTACTGGCTTTTAACAATGCTGATATGTATTCAGTTGTTTGTCAGTGCAATTATGGGTTGAGTACTCTTAAAAATTCTATGTCGGTGATGTCTGTTTTCAGGCACCCAAGTTCAAATAGAGAGCCTATCTTACAGTTTGACACTTAGAGATGTTCCAGTATTTTCCAGACTACTCAGCAGCACCTGCCTTCCCAATGGGAACTGCTTACTGCCGAGCAGTTTGGAAAATCTGTCCTCATCTGTGTGATAACGCATGGGTCAGCTGTCTTGTCTCAATAGTGTTTCTTCCTTGTGAGGACTTTGTTTCTTCCCTGTTCTTTTTCCCATAGTCCTGATGAAGCATCTGCCTGACTTGTTCAAGTAATTGCAGCTGTTTGTTGGGTTCCTGGTTCCTTATGGAAAGAAGATGGAACCAGAGTGTCAGTACACGTCACCTTTGTCTTGGCAACGCACTGTAAAGACCGAGCTCATCCTTCCTCTTCACCAGGTTCCTCAGGAGCTGACTGTACATGAGTTTTCTGTTGGACTCAAGGGGGACTACCTGGATGCTTGTTAACAAGCTACTATTCTTGCTGGGTTTTGGCCAGCTACACTAACGTTAACGAATTCCAGTTTAAATATCGTCCCTTGTCCTGCAGTTCTCTATCCCCAGGCAGAGCTGTCGGTGCTTTAAACAGGGGCTCTACCTGAGCAGGGATTGCGGACTGGAACCCATTATAATGAAGGAATAGCAGGAATCATTTTTTTTTTTTTTNTTTTTTTTTTTTTTTTTGCAAGGTGAACAGGTTCTCATTCTTTCGTCTCATAGCACGATTTTTAAAAAAGTATTACATTGCTTAACTCCTGTTATTTTTTTAAAAAAATACATGTTTAGAAATTGGACCCCTGGTACATAATTGCCTATTTTAAAAGAATGTCATTCGGGCTACTGTTTTCTTGTACTCCACAGGCTATTTTGGTGGTGTTGTATTTATATGCAACCATTGCTCCTGAAAAATGCAGTCTTGTGCAGTACCTTTCTATATTCTAAAGTCATGGACAACATGAGCGTGACTGCAGATTTTTTTCTCCTGTAAATCCAAATAGAGCACAAAAGAAACAAAAGCACACTTTCCGCCAGCTTATTTATTAGACTCTTTGTGGGGAAAGGCTGTAAACACATTTTGAATACTGATATTAAAATATATCAGCTTTTAACTATTCGTACCAGTTCCTCTGTTTCTCACTTGCAGACCCTTTGTAGGGTAGATTCCGTCCATTTCTGCATGCACGCTCTTCCAGTTGCTTTTATGGTGTATTTGCATAGTGCTTTCTTAAACCCGTAAAATTTGAACTTCATTTTTATTTGCACATCACCTTTTCAGGTATGCCCAATGAATATCCATCAAATAGGTGTTTTAGGGAAGTTCGGAGGTAGTGAGAGTTAATTGCTGAAAAGAATTGAGACTTTTACACTTTGTTTGACTCAGTTTTCAAATCCATTTCTAAATAGATATGGAATTTACATTTTCACATTGTGGTGCAAAAGGTGATGCATACGTTAGTATTAGAAATTATTATACAAAATAATTAGGAATTATTGTACAAAATATTCTGGTTTTGTTAATTTCTTTCACAGTTATGTGTTATGCTTCATTTTCCTTTTGTTAAAGACTTAACTGATACCACACGGCTTTTTTTTTTTCAATGTCAGGGTCAGATCTGTTTCCTCAGTGGGTAAAACAATTTGTGTAATACATATTCAAGGTAAAGGCAGGGGAAAGAGAGCAAATTCTTGTAGAGCAAAGAGAGTACAAAATGTAGCATATTATTTGTCCTGTTCTGCTTTAATATTCCTGATGTACAGTAGCAGTATTTCACACTACTAGTTAATGTGAGATATGGGTCTGGATGGTGCTGTGTTCAGGTCTGGAAAACATTGAGTACAAGTGAAAAACACTTTATCAAGCACAGATACATTCATGTAAAATGCAGGAGTAAAAAGCTATTATATTAAAAATAAAGCACATACACATTGGTATGCTTAGCCCTTTGTTTCCTCACCTAAGCTGATGAGAGGAAAAAGGAATGAGACTTTACAGACCCACAGGCTCGGCAGAGTTGTGTAGGACCTTGTTTTAGTGATTTCCTCCAGGTTTTCTGTGTGGATCTGTCCTGGAGAGGCTTGCACATAAGGGCCTCCAGCCTTGGTCATTTCCATCTATTTAAACTGAGAAGAGTGTTTAAGAATGGACTTCTCAAAAACGCTGCAGCTGGGAGGATAATTTCCTTTGAAAATCAATAGTCATGTGCTCATGACTGACTCAGGAGTTTTTCTCGCTTCTACTCCGAGTAGAAAGCACAAGCCAGGTAGGACGCTGGCTCTTGGGGCTGTTTGCACACCGTGTTAACGCTGTCTGTGTATCTAGCCATTTGTGTGGCCTCCAGTTGAGAGCTGGTCAAGAGTTTTTCTTTCTCAGGTCCTTGTTTTTAAAATCAGTATCCTTGTTCAGTGCTTCTCTTGAGTGGTAAAAGCACTGGGGTAATACTTTGAGTGATACATTATTATATAGATAAGAATAGGAATTGCTCTCTGGAGGCACAAGCAAATGTCCAAGGAAAAGAGCGTAAGAGGACATTGGTGTATTGGGAGGATATACGTCTGCATCTGTTGGAGGATTACATGTGCCCCATGAAAGTGCGTGGCTGGCAGGTCAGGACTAGTGCCCTACGGAAGTGATCCAAGTTCCAACTCCTTGCAGTTGATACAGAAAAGGTGTGAAACCAGACTAGGGGATGAAACGTTGTCTGATNGTTGATACAGAAAAGGTGTGAAACCAGACTAGGGGATGAAACGTTGTCTGATGACTATGAGCATCAGTGCTTTAAAGAAGAGAAAGTAAAGAAGGTCACCAAAATAAATGAGAGAGTGGATAGCATGTAATAGTGTTCACAGATTACGGTCTTTTAAGACTAGGTGGGACCATTTTGATCACCCAGTCTGACCAATGACATGCTAATGAGCCAGCCTCAATTAATTTCTTTATCAAACCCATAATTATTTT
>RSEF01000001.1:207668045-207678521 GCA_003993805.1 Himantopus leucocephalus | reverse complement strand
AACTCCACCATCTCATGGTCACTGCAGCCCAGGCTGCCCTTGACATTCCCCACCAGCTCCTCCTTGTTGCTGAGAATAAGGTCCAGCATGTTATCTCTCCTCATTGGCTCCTCTATCACTTGGAGAACCAAATTACCATCAACACATTCCAGGAACCTCATGTATTGCTTATGCGCTGCTGTGTTGTCCCTCCAACAGATATCAGGGTGGCTGAAGTACCCCATGAGGACCAGGGCTTGTGAACGTGAGGTTGCTCCAATCTGTCTATAGAGGGCCTCATCCGCTCGGTCTTCCTGTTCGGGTGGCCTGTGGCAGACACCCATTGTAACACCACCTGTCTCTGTGTTCACTTTAATCCTGACCCAGAAGCTCTTGGTTGGCTCCTTATCCATCCCCTTGTGGAGCTCCATGCACTCCAGCTGGTCCTTAACATAGAGGGTGACATCCCCTCCTCGTCTCCCCTGCCTATCCTTCCCGAAGAGCCTGTATCCTTCCATTCCAGCACTCCAGTCATAGGGCTCATCCCACCATGTCTCCATGATGGCAATAAGATTATAGCCCTGTGGGTGGGTGTTCATTCCCCATGCTACATGCATTTGCATTGAGGCATTTAAGTTGGGCCCCTGATGAAGCTGACTTACTGGCTGGAGTGGTTGGAATTCCTTTGTGCTGTGCTCCAGGTGCTCTCCTGCTGACCTGTGATCCTTCTCCAGGCTCTGGGCATCTATGGCTGGCACTGGCATCAAACTGGTAGGAGTGGGATGGATTGAGGTTCCCCTCCCCAGGCAACTCTAGTTTAAAGCAGTCTGAGGCTTTTTTGTTTGTGTTCATAGGAAAGCACCTTGCTTAGCAATGAGTGCTTTCAAAGGAAGCCGATGTAGAACCCTGGTCACTCTCTTGAAGAGTCAACTTGGAGATTATGCAGTTTTCTCAGTACATTCCAGAAGAAGCAATACTTTCATAGCGTTGGTTTAGAGAAAGAGGACAACAGCATTGATGAATGACTAGAGCAGCTGTAAGTCACATAAGGGGTAATTATTTCTTGCAAGTGTGGAAAGGAATTTTATTCTGCATGTCTGCTGTGTAGCTACAAAATATTGCTGTCAATGCCAAAAAGGATAAACACCTGCTAAAAGAACTGTGGAGAGGATTATCTCTCTTTCTTAGATACACACTTATGAAATATGTACTACACATTGGACCGTCTCCAGTTTGTTTCTCATTGTCTCAGCATTTTTCTAGCCATTGAATCAATTGTTCACCCTCTCTGCCTGACCTGTGAAAAAGACATCTGCTATGTGGAGAGGCCAAATATCAGCATGTGACATGCTTCAGTTACCTTATGCCAACCTGCTAGGACAGAACGCTTGTTTGGTTTTTAACTGATCTCCTTTTGAGTTCTCTTGCGTGATTTTGTTGTTGGGATGTGGGGGTTGGTACTCTCTCCTGCTACTTATCCCTCCTCACCAAGCTGGTAAGAACCGCTGATTTCTGTCCACCTGTGCAGCTGTAGTGGTGCTCTGCCAGCAATGCTAATGCTCCCTTGCCAATTTTTAAACATTTTGCCAAGTAGAGAGAATTAATAACAAGATCTGAATCATCTCTACAGTAACCCCGATGCCCCTATGTCCTATTCCTTCAATATTATGTCATTTTTCAGCTCCTGTCCAGGATAATAAAAACGATCTCTTATACCCCCACAGCTGAGAAGTGTGTCAGGGCGGGCTGCCCCATTTATTCAGGCTACCCTTTTGCTTGTGTGGCTCTAAACATTTAAAAACCTTTAGGCCAGATTTTACGGTCCGTGTCGTGCTGCTCAGCTGGTGCAAAGTGGATGGAGTCCAGCCAAAGCTGGCAAGTGGCCACGGCCTTCCCCTCGTGCCCGTGAAGGCAGCCGGGAAAGGGCGGCGGGGTTTCGCGTCCTCGCAGCCCCCCTGCAGTGTCGCGTGGGAGGCAGCCCAGCCCCAGGCCCCCGCCACCCTGGGAGAGGAGCCCCGGGCTGGGCTAAGCCCTGTGTCTGCGTGTGCTGGGCGGCATGTGGGGACACAGCTGATGTTGCCTCCTCTGAGGACATCCACTTTTAGAGTGGAGCTTTTGATTTTTAGACTGGAAAACAGATGAGTTAAAGCAATTGAAGGGTTTGAGTGGACATTAAACCAATAGGGAGAAACTACTAAACCTGAATTATAGCTCATAATGTCTGCAATATACATGCCTACTCTAACTTCAGCAGCAGCTTCCCACTGTGATGCGGGCTTAACTTATTTGATTTTCTTTCTGTCATTTTGTTTCATCCTTTTTGCTCCATTTGCAAGCAGAATCAAAGATCTTAAAGCATCAAGATGAACTGTCAAAAGTGAAGAGTGGAAGATAGATACTTTGGGATGGCCATGCTCAGTTGATACCGTACCTTCAAGAAGTGCTGCCAAGCATTCCTTTTAGGTTTAAAAAGATAAACTTTCATTTCAATAGGAAAATTTGGCCTTTCGTCTCCCGAGACCTCTGCAAGCTGTGTGATGGTGTGCAGAGCAGGGACAGAGGAGTGGATCTCGCTCCAGTCAGATGTGGCGACTATTCCTGTTCCTAGCACCTTTCATTCCTGTTGCAGCTACTGGTGGCTTGCTTTGGCTGGGTGTCATGCTTTCCTTCCCCAGTGCTCTGGGGAACATCTGCACAGCCACAAGAATAATTTGGTATACTCTGAGCTTCAACACGCTCTTCTCTTCTGTCTCGCTTCTACCACACATGTCAATCATAAACTTTACTACATATTCGGATGGCATCCTTGCTTATCTCCAGCTCTCTGCAGTGATTTGTTTTCCCCTGTGCATGAGGCCTTTGAGGCAGCAGTTCTGCAGCTCTTTGTTTCCAATTCTGCAGCCTACATCTTCTGTCTGCTGTCTGGAAAGAAGGACAACACTAACTGCCTGCAAGGGCATCCCTAAATGCCAGCGTGGAGATTCTGAGACAGCTTGTACTGTTAGCGTGGTAAAAGGCAAACCTCTTTATAGAAATGTAAACATGCTCCAGTACTTTGGCATCCACCTCTCAGTGGCCATGCATTGGCCTTTTCCTGCCCTGAGCGTGTGAGTTGCATATATATACCGCACCACGTTCCTTTTTGCCATATCTTATACCAACTGCTTTTATTAACAAGGGGTTATTCCACAGTGGCTGTGATGACAACGGAGTGGTCGGTGGTAAATGAACTGACCTCAAGTGTTGTGTAAAGCCCTGATGGGAGGTGTGAGAGAAAGAAGACATCTTTTTAGATGAAGTACCACATGCCTTCTTTGTCCTGTCCAAAAAGGGTCACCTGCCTCAATACATCCATCGAAAGAATCTTCTTTTTTCCAGGATCATCTTCCATCTGTTTCACTGTTAATAGCTTAATATGACAAATAATATATATCTGAAAGAGCTACCTGATACAGGCCACTAAATTTCTTTTGGTTCTCTGCTCCGTTTGTAGTAAAGAGACAGTTTCTGAAGGCCTAAAAGTTATCTGGCTTGTAAAGAAAAACCCAATCTCTGTCAGAGACTGGAGTTATAAAATTTGACCTACTTAACAAAAAATCCTATTAGATGGATTTACACATGGCTCCCTGAGATCAGACTGTCCGAGATGAAGAATAGGACCTGAAGCCTTTTAATGAGACCTGAAGCCTTAAAGCTGTTTAATGCTGTCAGGTATTTTTTCTAGGTTACTTTTCCCTGCTTCTTTTGGATTCTGGTGCTAAAAACAATGCAAAATAAAGTCTGGTCCATATAGAACTTACAGTTTGGAATATCATCATGCCCAAACACTAAATCTGTTACATTACAGTTTGACAGACAGCATTGCTGTAAATAAGAAAAAAGGACTTAGTCTTTTTTTTAGCCACAACTAGTTACATGGCATGGCAAGATGGGCCTCCTCAGAGGCTATGCTGAGCTCTCAAATAGTCAGTTCTCCTTTTCGCTTGCTGTAGTCAAAACCATTTTTTCTTGACTCCATACTGCTTCGTCTCACCCCATGCTGCAAAGCCATGTGACTTTATTGCAAAGCTAACAGCACTGAGTGGTTTTTTTTTGAGTCTCTTGCTTGAAGAATCAGGTGATTTTGTGAAGCTCTCAGCACTCCTTTCTGTTCAAAAAGAAAATACAAAAAGGGAAATTTCTGTCCCCTTTGGTTTTAGAAAAGAGTTTGTCACCCCAAACACCTCAGTGGCTCATAAACTAGGGGACAAAACAAAAATTTAAGTATATATTTTTAATCTATAAATCCCTTCTTTGTATCAGTCATGTAATTTTTTTTAGTTTCAGGCAATGATTTTCAAAGTTTGCTTGCTTAGCCAAACTTTGGTTAGCAAGGTCCTACCAAAAAAAACCCAAAACAAATTAAGCTCAGAAACCAAAGCCCTGCAAAAGATCCTATGAAATCCACAGTTGCTAATAGTTTGATTCATTGAGATCATCCCCTGCTCCTTTGTTCTCTTATCTTTTAGACAGCAATGTTCCTGTAAATGGGAGATATGATTGCCAGAATCCTGGTACCTCCTTTGCATAGCTGTCACAATTTCCATAACCTGGGCAGAAGAAGCAAATGCCCGTGCCAGCCTGGCATAGTAGTGAATTTGCTTGCTGCATTCCCAGCAAGAGGTACTCAGGGAGGCACCCTTGGCAAAACTTGGCAAGATGTTTTCTCCGTGAAGTGTTGGGGATGGTATTTCTGGGCCCTGAGCAAACACCTTTTTCTCCAGCATCCTACAATCCGAGCACGAGGAGAGGACATTAGTGTCCTGGGCATATTGAGCTCTTACTGGTTATGAGCGATATTGGTACAGTGTGTATTGCAAAGCAGAATTGCTTACTTTCTAGGTAATAAAGTAAGGATTTCAATTCAGCATTGTCATTTCCTATGTTCTTTATATGAGAGTTTATGGGGAGTCTTTGACAGAGAAGATATATATATATTTTAAAAATCTATAGTAATAAATATACACTGGCCATAGCAATACACTTTCTCCATCCTTTAGCTTTCAAAAATGATTGTGAATAACTCTATAAGAGGACTAGATTCCCAGCTGTCATCAAAAGCGACAAAAGAGGCATTTATGCATTTATCCTCTGAAGGCTGGTTCCCAAGGCTCCCTTCTGACATGGCTGCTGTGCCAGGAGCTTGCAGCCTTTGCTAACCTCAAGCTAGGGAATTCCCATTGCGGGAAAGCTGGTTTCACAGACTTAGGATACAGCCCAGGAACGCTTTCACTTTTCATTAAAAAGATATGCGTGTACATGTGTATGCACGAGTAGGTGTATGCATACGTGTGCACACGTGCGTGTGTGTGCTTTAGGATTTTTTTTGCCCTGTATCTGCAAACAGAAACACTGCTTAGAATTTCATCTCAGTTTAGTTTGACTTGGTTAACTCTAGATGAGAACGTACCTCTTTTCCATATGATACTTTCTGTATGTTTTAGTCTTTATAGACTTGAACAGTAATTATATCCATTAGAATGAGTGCAAATGGAAGGTGAAATGCTATTGGTCTGAATTAAAACACTTTGCACCAGTTTTGCATTTAGTTGTCATAAATGATCATGAAAATACAAGGCTTTATATATTAATTCCTCATTCTTCAGCCTGTTGAGGTTTACAGTACCTTTGACAACTGGGTATTGACCTTCATATGGTGTTGGTCAATGTTATCTCTTAAAACACTAAAATCTGTCTCGTCTAAACGGAAGTGGATATCTTCTTATTACCTCTCCCTTTCCCACATGGATTATTATATTATAAATGACAATATATTAATTTAGCTTGGCTTTACTTTGAATCATACATACACTGGAATTTTCAAATAGGGTATTTGAAATGAAAATAATGTATTAAAGATCTCTGGTGAGACCTAATGGATTTATAAAAATAGAAAACTGCAAGTACAAACACATAAATATTTATGGTGAATTTTCTTATCCCTGTTGATATTTCATGTAGTGTAATCTTTCTGTCATAGGATTAGGCTTGGGCTACCTTTGGTTTATGTGACAGGAAATTTAGAGCAGGTCGTATCAATCAACATAAAATACAGTATGCAATGAGTTAGTATCAGAACTGCAAATGTGAAAGTTTTTTAATGCGTGACTAATGTATGTGTATGTCTTGTCCTTCTGAATTAAAAGGACCATTTGGGGCTGAAAATGAAATCCTAGCTGAATTGTTTTTCAATTAATAAAATAAGGGGAACAAAGCTTTTGAAACACTTTGTGATTCATAGATACCCTTCACAGAATGCACATGGCAGTGGCTGTTCCTTCAGCCTGATTCTGCGTTCACTGACAGTGATGAAAACCAGGAGTAACTCCAGCAGAGTCAGTGGAACTACCTGGGGTAAGAAGAGAAGAAAATGAGGAATTTATTGTCACAGCTGTGGAGCAAATATGTAGCAGTGATGGATTATTTCTTTATGGACTATGACACAGCTTGAACGAAGGAAAAATAGTAGTGGCCGATAAGCAATTGATTTTTTTTTTTCAATGCTGAATGCAGGTAGAGCCATTGTTTGCCACTGCTTTTATGCAGAGAAACAACTGGAAAAGTACAAAGAAATTGTACTGGATGTGAAGATCTTTTACAAAGATATTTTCAGTTTAATGATTGGAACACAGTAGTTTGCCTTTTTATAAAGTAAAGTATATGTCTCTGAAACTGCTGACAAATTCTGCCTGATAGAGGACAAATTGGAGAAGTATATGCCAGAGGTTTCCCAAAATATTCTTTATTTGCAGCTAGTAATCTTTGAGTAAATTCAGACTCATTCAGATTAAGGTATTTTATTGTATGTCAGTTTGTACTACTGGATCTTTCAATAACTAGTAACATTTCATGTTTTAGTTGATAAATGATGGATGACCTGGGTTAAACAGATCAATCTAGATTTTAATTTCTGATGTTTCTTTCAAACTGCTGTTAACACCCCTCAGCTTTACATTCATACAGGTTAGTACAATGGTTGTATATGATTCGTAGTGAACATTGCAAGTTACTCTCTGGTGCTAGTAACATTTAATAATCCAGTTAATTTGTCTTTTCCTTGCTGTTCCTTGTCCTCTGCAAATTGTCTAACACTAAGTTTTGACCCTTAGCACAAAAAATGCCACTATATTTCCCTTCTAAAGGATCAGATAATACAGAATACAAACTGACAATTCTGCTTAAAATGCAAAGGGCAGAAGTTTCACTCAAGGATAGAATTTTAATAGCCAACAGGACTCAATTTACTGAAAGGAAAGCAAAAGAAGGATGTCAAACTATTTTTTTTGTTTAGTAAGAAGATTAAAAAAAGATCTACTAACAAGACTGGAAATTTAAGAATCAAAAACTCCTAAAGAAAACTATTTAGAATGCTATTTTAAAGTATCAAAAAAAAAAATATTTCAAGGAGCAGAGTCCTAGGCTCAGAAAACGCCTAGTGGGATGAATCCAGACATTGGCAAATGTAAAACATTTTAACTATGGGACTATCAAGGTTTCGCTAGAGCGAAAGGAAGCTACCAAGGGAATCCCCTGGGATAGACGGCTTTAGATTTTATTCAGTGCCTTTGAAATGATTCAGAGGAAATACAGAAGCTGTCTAAGAAAGAGAATAAATCAACCTCTTGTTACAAGAGGCCAGGTGTTCTCTTTCTCTATGTGAATACTTATGAACAAAGACATAATAGATCTATAGATACTATAGACTGAAATGGCCATGGAAAGGTGGCCATTTCAAAGCTCATTAAGAACTTTATATACAGTTTTGAGATTATACCATGAAAATGACGCTTACAGGATATTGCTGAAGGCAAAAATACAACATTCTTCAACTGTCAGTTGAAGAGTGGTATGAGTAACAGTATCTTGAGTTATACTAGTAAAGCCAAAGAAGAACTATTACAAGGAAGACAACAACTCATGTCAGATTTTAAGCCAGTATCTGAACACCAGCGAGTATGATAAAACTGACAGAGAGTGTAATACATAGCAACTGCTTTTTGGCCTTTTTGTGAAGCAGCTGGTGTTGCATATGGTAAGAGGTAGGATACTGGATGGATTGGACTTTGTTTTGTTCAGTGTCAAAAATTGTATGCTGTAAAGTAAAAATAATGGAAATGACTCTCAAATAAAATGATACACAGCCTGTCTCTCAGAATTCTCTGGCCAAAATTCCTCTTGGATAATTCATCTGATTGCATTCAGTGTGGTAGGACTGTGGTAATTTATCCCAGGTGACAGTAGGCCTTAGAGCTTTAAGATAAGCTGTAAAAAAGAAGAGATTTCAGCAAAACAAACACTGAGAAGCAATCAGTCTTTAACTCCTGAATGAAAAACTACCATAAAGCTAATAAATTGTTTTTAAAATTAATGACAGCAGAAAGTGAAAATCTAGTTTTTGAGGGGAAGCAACATTTCATTCTGATTCTCAAGTTGAATCACATGAAGTTTCCTTGCAGGCAGCAGCTCCTGCGTTTCCTGCTGATAGCTTGTAAAACTCACCTTGAGGTGATGCTATTGAGCGGGTACAACTGGCTGATATTTATGTGGAAAACTGAAAACTCAAATGCTTCAAGCTAAATATTAAGCTATTTTTTGAACAGCTAAATTTATTGGGTTTGGGAGAAATAAAATTATAAATATAAATGATGGAATGGTAGAAAGAAAGATGTGGGCGTTTCTGTATCGTTTGTTATTATGTTGCCTAAGCAGTAACAGTGAAAGAGACTTGTATATCTGGTGCTGTGACAGTCTTAAGTTACTGCAAACTCTTTTACCATAGAGAGAAAAAATTACTCAAATATGTAGAAAAAAAATAATTAGTACCCATATTGTACCCATATTGTACCCATATTGTAGAAAACATTGTTGGGGTTTCTTCCATGATAAGTCTTAGGATGGCCACCACCCACCAAAACGACGAAGAAATAGGATCTTCTTTTTTGAACTACAATAACAAAAGTTCTGTGAATATTGTAGTAAATAGTTGAAGTGTCTAATGAAAAAGGAAAACAGGCAGACAAATTCCTCTGCTTTCTGGTAGCTCAAAAATGCTGTACAAGAAAAATGTCACAAGACGTAGATATATATAAAGAGGGAAATTAGCCTAAAATCTAAAAACACTTTCAGAGAAGTTTCAAAACAAGATTTTTCATAGATCTATGATGTCTTTATCAGGTCTCACATATCTGCATTGCTTAGCAAAGAGTAGTTGTGCGATATTCTTAGCATTTCTCTAAAAGGCTAATATTTGTGATAAACTGGCAATTAGCTAATTACTGAACTGTTTTGAGGCAGATCATCTCATTTGGAAGAAACCTAACTAAAGGTATTTGAATCAAAAAAATTTAAGGAGTTCCAGAACTATTGCTGTGTGGTATATTCGCACATGGTAGACTGGACATTTTCTCATCTTGTACTAAGATGAGAAGTAAATAATTTTCCGTTCAGAAGTCTTCAAAATATGTATTAACCCTTTATCTACTGTGTTCACACATATTCCCAGTGCACATCTGGTGGAATGTAAAGTTAGCCACAGTTTTGAAAATGTACTCATGTTTTGGTATCCTTCCACTTTTAATGCAAATTTGATTACACATTTGTTACCTAGGGACCTTAATTTATATAGGGCTTAATGTAGCCTTTATGCAAAGACGATGCCAGTCATGTGCTTCAGACTGGGCATTGAAAACTGTGCTATGCTTTTCAATATTTAGACAATCAAAACATGGGCTGATGTGGGTGTTTGGGGTTTTTTAATAACATAAGAAGCTACAAAATATGTAGTGTTCAAAGCATATTGCTTGTTTACAAAATATTTTAGGACAGTTGGGCAGGTAAAAAGGAATTCCCCTGGAAAAAATATAATATTATTTTTCTGACTTGTTATCCTTGAAAACCACTTCACCTGACTGAGTGACCAGCCACTGACCACTGTGACTTGTGATTACTGTTCCAGGCCTCTGCTCTTCACCTCTGCCTGTATTTCTCTACATTACACTTTAACTCAGGGACTGTTCACACTAAGCAGAAAAACTGTGTTATCACTATCTATTAATTAGGAATAGGTGCTGTACCATACAACTGCACACAGCTGAACTGAAGCTAATATTTATTTAGGCAAAGTCAGCTGACTGCTAAATGTTTGCTAAAACAAGCCAAAATCAGCTCAGGCCAGGACAAGTCCAGGCAATTCCAGAGGCCTACAGTGTTAGGTAAATAAAAAGCCTTTGGTCTTTTCTTAATAATGGCAAAATCATGTTTATTAGTGTATAATTTGGATACTTCAAGTTATCTACACCTATTTTTGGATATGGGTATTTATTTCATGGCTCAGGTTCATTGGTTGCTGAAACAAGTGTTCGGGTGGATGAGTGGAGGGCAGTGGATGTTGTCTGCCTTGACTTCAGCAAGGCTTCCGACACCGTCTCCCACACCATCCTCACAGGCAAGCTTAGGAAG
>RSEF01000001.1:207613411-207658959 GCA_003993805.1 Himantopus leucocephalus | reverse complement strand
ATGTAATTTATCATTGTGCATCATGATTTTTGTAGAATGGGCATTAAAGCTTTACCTTATGTTTTGTTAGAGAGTCACAGTGGTTGTACACTGAGGATTTGTCATGCCTGACAAATCAAATAATAGGTTCTCATGTACTGGGACCAGTGCCCACCAGTACACTCCAAATTAAGCCATAAGGGGTATATTTAATCACATTGTTGAGATGAGTATATTTAGAGATGTAGAGGGAGAAATTCAAGTTGACTAAACCTCACAGGAAAAACTGAACTGAAGAAGTGCAGTGCTGAACTGCAAACATCATACCTGGTAAATGCCTCTGCCAAGCTCTGATGCCTGTGCTCGCAGAAAAGGCAGGGGAAGGGCATACGGTGGAGCTGTGTGTCTGCCCGTGTCCCTGCCAGCACAGCCCAGCTCCGTGCTGACGGACCGTGCAGGTGCAGTGGCTGTGGGTGCTGTGGGCTCCTGACACTGCACTAGAGTCAGTGCTAAGCACTGCTAGAAATTAAGAGAGTCATTCTGTAACTCATGTGGGGCCTTTCTCAAAGGCAGTTGTCATACGCTATTAAAGATTGCATCTCTTTGTGCTCTATTGACTAAAATTATAATTTAAACCTTTAAAATATACATCACAGTGTCTGTAGACTATAACATTAACAAGCTTGTACTATGCCAGGTTGACTGACAAGATAATATATATTTAAATAAAAAATGACAGTGGGGCTCCACCAGATTTCCCTGAAATTCAAGCGGCAATTACACATTACTCAGTCTTCTTTGTACCACAAATTAATGAAGAGATAGAACAATCAGCGAGGAAGCTCACAGCCAGAAAATACCGTTTACGTAAAGTGATCATTAATAGGAAGTCAATATTTACCGCACCGTAAATACGGGAAGTCTTTTCTTTTTTTCAAAAGTCAAATACAGGGCCACGGTAAATGTCATTTCTCTACAGTGATGACTACTGTAGCTGCAAACAGCTACCAAATAAATATACTGCCAAACACCATTAGTACTTGTGCTTGCTGCAGGAATTAGAAAAGCTTGCACAGAGTTCTTAAATGAGGGCAGCATAAGTAGCTCTGGGCAATAATTCAGACTGTCCGATCGTGTCAGTTTTACAAGAGGACCACGACTAACAATAGCTCTCTAGAACCAGGAATAGTGAGAACAGCTTGGGATGGGATGCTCAATGTGGAAATTCAGGTTATGGGTTATCTCAGTGCTGCTGCCTCAGGTGGATGCATCTTGCTTTTTAGCACATTAATTGTAGATGAAGGACCCTGTTGGAGGCAGCTAAGCCTAGGCAGTGTCAGGGAGGTCAGTGTAATATTTAAGAATAAAGAGCTGAATGTGTATGCAAGTGTTTCTTGCATGCAGTGATACAATTGCAAGGGCTCAGACCTTGTGGAGTTTTGAAAGGGATCTGTTACTTCAAGGTCCTGGGTTAGATTTGCAATATGAGGTGAAGACCGTGAGTGGCAATGTTAACCTGCATAGGTGGCAGGAAGCGTGGTATTGCCACTGAATAATGCCAGGAATTCACTGTTGAAGAAAAGTCATACTTTCAAATCAAAATTGATGATGGACTTAAAAAACATAAAATTAGCTGAAGTGAATAAAATAATAACTTAATTAACAGTGTGTAAAATAAATAATCACATGTTCCTATCAACGTACTGGAAGAGGGACAAAATCTCACTAATGTAAAGTACAACAAAACTTTTTATTCAGTTCCAAGGTGGAACTGCTTGACAGCTTGTTTCCTCAGTTCAGTAAAACGCATGGTGGACTTCACAAAGGATAATCAAAATAAATCACTGTCTAAATCAAAATTCATTATAATATTGGAGTGATAACCAGGTACTTAAGGTTGCACTGCCAGATTCAGACTCATAAAATATTGTTCTAGGCAAGTAATAATGCTGAAATGCCAGTCATATTTTTATTCAGGCAGTGTTCAAAGTAATTAACAGACAGGTTCATTAAAATTAATATTATAATTAATATAAAATGTTTTATGATTTCAAATATCCTAGCATTTGTCTTAGCTGGAGGTGACTTTTTTTGGAAGCTAGAATAAACTCTCAACAACCTTGAGGTTTCTGAGTGTGGAAACAGTGGGGTTTTGTCACTTAGGATGATGGATGGAGACTTTTTTTTTACACATATAGCTAAAAGAGAGCTTAACTTTCAGTCCTTATATTTAACATGCTAACATGTTCTATTTAACATCGCATATTCTTGAATGAAGAAATATGTGCTCTTTCTTCCTTGAAGATTATTTTAATGAATACAGGTACTGTTTAAACCAGATGGAAGTCAGAACGTGATCTGTGAATTCAGGGTTATAGTGAGGGTTCTAGTGTTGCTGCTGAATTGGAGTAAGAATTGTATGTGTGTTTCAAAATGAGCAAATTTACATTTTATATAATTGGCTTTGAGATAGAGTTTTTAAAGTTGCATAATGCATATGTACTTCATATGCACCAATCATAGTTTTTTTGTGCTGAGAGTTTCTAGAAAAGGGAGATATTTTTGACAAGACACTTCTGGAACAAAATGCTTGTTTTTTTCAAATTATTTCTGTGGATTGTTTTGAAATAATGAGCAAAATTAAAATCTTCAACTAAAATTGCCAATTCTTCCTTTGGATTAAGAAATTTTTATGCTTGTATTTTCATCCTTTGGAGCTGAAAAATTGAAATTTGTGTTGTAACCTGTTTTAAAATACTATTTTAATGGAAGAAGGGAAGGAAAATGGGTGTTTCCCCCACTGAACAAAGCAAAAGTTTCTTCAAAAAATTTTTGCAAAAATATGAGCAATTTCTAACCTGCTTTATGCTGTACGTTTCCTAGCAGGAGAAGCACGTTAAGATAGCACAGCTAGACTGTTTAACTGGGAACTTTCTCAGTATCAGTCTTGTGTAAATGACTATTTTCCAATCTGGAGAAACAAATGCATTACCAGAGAAAATGCCTTTATGAGTTAGGTAAAATCAAGATACTATTAAAGTTACTTTGCCCTTTGAAATGTCTATTATATATATTCTGTAGACACATGGTCTTGCGTACCTGGGCACGCTATTCAACAATACACCTAGGCTTTTCAAAGTCTTTTGTCCTCTTCTGTATTTTGAATAGATGTGATGTTGTATTATTTGGTGTTAGGAAACCATCATTATTTAATTACAGAAACTCTAGCTATAATATTAAAAATGGAATATTATCTCCTTGGAAGAATATATTATAAAAGTAACACTAGGCTATGGTTTTGGAGGAATGATACAAACCAGATGACCTTTGTGCCCACTATTGATTTGATTTAATCTAATTAAAAGCCAAATGAAATGGTCTCTGATGAAATGCAGGTGAGCAAGAACTCAGTATTTTGGCTTCATAGTTCTTTGTCAGCAATGGCTTGCTTAGCAGTTAGGAGCATTATCAAATCTTTCTAATACCTGATGTGCTCCCTGGTTTCCTGGTAGGAGCCACTTACAATGTGGTTGCAGGTGCCAGCCCTGAGCCTTGCTGGGGTGGGCTGTCTGGCTGCGGTACAAGCCAGAAATGTACTTCCCCGGTTGAAGTCCTAAAATATCCCAATGTGCTGTCTTGGCATGCGACCTCAGATCCTCATCAGGCCGTACTGCTTTTCATTGCCATACATAGACATGAAGGACAAGCTTCTGCACTGCTTTATAGAAGGTGGGTATAAAGCATTGTCAGAGCCACATCAGTGGTATGCAACTCTTTCTGATACAGTTTTGGTTTTGGTTGGTTTTTTTTTTTGCCAAATGTAAGTGTCTGTAGGAAGTACGAGGCAAGGGAGTGTCAGCTTGAGTTTCTGGTTTGGAGACTGTACGGTGGGAGCTTGGGTTCTTACTATTTTGACAGGGAAAGCTTGAGGTGGTAGTGGTAGAGGTATCTGAGTAAGCTCACGTGATTCACATTGTCAGATAATTTCTAGGATGATTAGTTATCTTTAGTGCAATAGTAACAACATGCTATCAACACTTACTCTGCATGCAGCAAGTGAGATTGGGTTGTGGCATTTTTTGAGAGGTGAGGGAACAGATGCTTTAATTTTTTCGTTAGATCACAATAGACTCTTGGGAGTTAAAGGATTAATCCTCAGAAATCAAACCTGTGTGGTATTGAGCTAGAAGGGACTACCCTTTTTATGCTGAGATTTCTGTTTTGTTTATATCATGTGTGTGAGTATGGCTGAGACTATAGCTGTTAACTCTTGGTTTGTATGTGCTTTGGAGTTTTGGTAGCATGAATACACTGTAAATCATTATCCTAAAAAAAACAGTAATGTGTGTAAGGAGGTTTTACTTCTGCATAATCTGGTTGCCTTGTGTATATTTCTCTTTGGACACTAAGGTATTGAAACCATCACATAGATTTATGACTGACTTCAAGAACTTAGAGCAGCTCAACAAGTTTTTTTATGTGCACATTTGCTATCTATTTTAAGTGGACTTGGTAGATACTTTTTATACCTGAGTCAGTGTATAAATCCCTGAATATTATTCATGCATAAATTCTGTTTTGAAAGTATAACATTTATCAACTTTTCAGAAGTATAATGTTAATATTAAGTCTCGATTTAATATAAAATTGACTATTGAGTATATAAAATACTGAATTTAGAATATGAAGTATACAGAAAAGTAGATAGCTGAGAGCTGCTTATGTGAGTCATCAAAGAAGATTTAGACTGCGTGGTGTCATATCGTGAATGTGTCACACTCTGATTTTCTAGTTCAGTTGTTCACTACCAAAAAGTAAGCCTGATGGAAGCGTTTCGTTTCAACAAGTCACAGATCGTGGTCTCCATGTGTACTGTATATTATTATTGTCTGTGTTTATAATTTGAAGGTGGTAACATGGAAGACACACCACACTAGGCACTATAGCAGCATAAGGAAGCCAGTCCCTGCCCAAGGAGAGTTGTAAGCTAAAACACCAGATAATTGATGGAGAGATTAGAAGTCCAAAAAAGAAAGATCAGCAGTGCTGATATGGGCAGGTACCAGTAAGACAGTAGTGATACCAAACTGTACAGTATTTACGGATGCAACAGCCATACTGATCTGAGAAAGGAAGAACGTCAGTATTTTAGCCTAAATTTTCAACTGCAAGTGTCTAATATCAAGTATTTAAATTAATAACCTGGGAGAGGTGAGAATCTTTTACCATTACCACTGAAATTAACTGGTGTAGAGGCCTGAGGGCAGCTCTCACAGTCAGGCCTGGCTTTATGAATACACATTTGGAGGTGTTTGTCTTTATATCCTCCTCATATGTAAGTGTGTTTCTTAGTAGTTTGCATCCAGCAGTTTCTTGTAAAGGTTGTTTATTTACTACATAATGATAATTCTAGCAATTTTCTAAGAGTGTAGTAGGAAGGCAGAGCAAAATGAAAGGAATCGTGGAGGACAGACCTGTATCTATCCGCAAATAGAATTCAACAGCTCAGTTTTTTCCAGGAGCATGAATATGTAAACTGTACACAAAGATCTGCAACATACTCTGTAATTCTCTTCCTATTTAAGGGCAAAGCCCTGGCTTCTAGGAACTGAGCTCAAGAGCAGCTTTCTGGTATTTCTGATGTACTAGTGTTCAGGACTTGATGCTTACAAGAATGAAAACTTGGAGGCTGTCCATTCTTCCGAAGGATGAACTGGGAATTGCCCTTTAGCACCTACGGAGAAGAAAAATCAAGTCAGACATAAGTATTCTAGGATATAAATTGCTTTCAATACTGTTAGCAAAGCTGCACCCTTCTTCTCATTTTCTCTGTGTCCCTTTCTGCCTCTCCACACAGCTTTCTTTCATGCATTTATTAAATATTAATTAGATGGTAATGTACTCTATTAAATTACACGAAACATTCCTGTGATTTTATGCTTTGAGCTTTGCAAAATCAGTAAGGAAATATATTAAAACATTAGTACAGATGTATTGTAGATATATTAACTTCTGCCACATAAGTCTGTACTGAATTTGTCTGATTGTCATAAAACCTCTAGAAAATTGTCATTTTTGCACAAATGCAATAATAAACAATTGACTCGTACCAAAATGGAAGCACTTGTTTTTTCAGCCTTCTTACTTAGGTGAGTCACCTTTGGAGGATATAAAATATCTCAGTAACTGAAAGATAAATGTAAACAGAATAAAATTATATAAATAATGTTTCAAGGTCAAGTATATGTTTGCAGATCTAATCTAGCCACCTTACGCACCTCCTGTGTGCCTGCAGGGATTGAGAAGGGTGCTGTATGCCCATGCTGAATTTGTGAAAGGGAAAAAGTGTCAGAGGGCTTCATTTCGCGTAGTTGTTTTACCGTAGTTTTTGTGATCAGCCTCCTGAAAAGAAGGTTTTGACAAGTTGTCATCATTGGAACTTGCTGAAAAAAAGCTAGAAACACCTAATTTACAAAGGAGCTTTATGGCTTACATGTGTTGATGCTGACTGCGTCATAGCCTTGTTCTGGACGCTCCTTAGGTGGTTTCTTACACTGTGGCTGCAGTTTGTGCCAGCTGCAATGACTGTGTCTGAGTTGTTGGAGCTAGAGGTGTTTCCTACTTCTCAGGTCTGGCTGTATATCCCACCTGTGCCTCAAATCCATACTCCAACACAAACTTATTTGTAAAATTGTATGCTCACTTGTGTGTTCCTGAATTTATTTAATTTCTAACCATAATTGCAGATAGGATACAAGGCAGATGACAGATAGATAAAACTCACTCTAGATAAATATTGAGATACTGAATTGTGTAAACATGCTGAGAATTTTGCATATTCCTTAACAAGTCTTTGCTAACAACAGCATGTTGCAAGGTAAATCAGCTAGTTTATAGCTCAATGGAACAAGACTTTGAAGACTTGAAATTCAGTAGAAAATAAGAATGGATGCCTTCTATGCACCATACTTTTTCCCATGCCAGCACCCTGAAGTCTTCTCAACCTCCCCTCTTTGGATTACGTGCTTCCTTGGGTCCTTCTCCCCACAGGACAGTCCTTCCTTCTGTATTCCCTTGCTTGGCCGTTTGACAATTTAGAGTTGTTTGCACAGGTCCCTCATTTCCTGTCTCCACTGTGTCTTCATGTCCTCTGGGCTCTGCTGTCCTCTTCATCTGCATCACTAGATCTTCACCTTCATGAGGTGTGTTATACAGCACTTGTGGCATAAAGAGGTTCTGGCAAATCTTCAGCCTTGCAGGTTTGGCATCCTGTCACTTTTATGTGTGGAGAAGATATCTCTATGAAGGCAGCTGCAAGAGCGTGCCCCATACTCAGATAGTTCACAACTTATTTAGAAAAGTGTCCTTAGAGAATAAAAGTGGCACTGTTACTGTTTTATCCATTGTTAATTTAGAAGAACCTTGCCATGAAACCTATGCTCATTTGAAGCATAAGTGCATATTATTTGCTTGAGCAGTTACAATATCCCTTCTGTCATATATACAGGTTACTAAAAATGTTAGTTTGGTTTTTCATTACATATTCTTTGTGCAGCTGGTAAAGCAAAAGCTTTGTCATAATGCTGCCTACACAAGTTTCTGACATAGAAGAGAACTAGTAACAGGTATCGTTAGGATGCTAAAAAAATCCAGTGTCCATTTTGGACTGCATTAATTAACTCTAAATCCTGAACACGGACCCCACTTCATGAGCTCAATTCCATAGCATTCCACGAAGGTCTTTTCTCTTGTAGACAGGTTTTTTTTGCTTAGTTTTAGTGTTACTGTGCAATCTGTGTGCAATCTCAAAGTAAAAATGACATCCTGCACTTGTAAGCTGAACGTGGTACAGAATCAGGGAACAATAGTTCTGCAGCAGACAGAAATACAATTGACTTGCATTATATCCTACGTGGCATTAGTGAGTGTATGAATTGATCTGATGTTACTTTTTCTCCCAGTTGTCACCAGATGGATCGCCACATTTATATAGCACCATCATCTGTCTTATTTCTACTTTATATTATCCAGTGTGAAGTAAACAGTACTAAGTAAACAGCACAATGGTTCAACACCCTGTTCTGATTTATGAACACATGCAGTACAGCAATGAAATCAGAAGCAATTACAGTGTAAAAGAAAGAAATGTCATCTTTGTGTACACCAGGAAACCTGAAATGGTATTACCAGTTTGGGGTAAACGTGCAGTGAAGCCCTTTCTCACAAGAGAATTTTAGTATCTAATTAACGGCGCCGTTTCTTGCTCTGATTTGGACTCCTACCCCAAACAAAATAGTAGGTGTGCTACATACTTGGTTGAGGGAGCGAAGGCTGGTTTAGTCAGCGGTTCACCCGCATGACCTTTACAATTCCCTGCCAGAGTGCGCGGGGTACATTTCCTCGCTTGCCTGCTGTAAGGAGGGAGGTGTAGAGTATCTCCTGCTTAGGATGCACGCACTTAACTCCTGTTAATCCTTTTGGGAGTTACACTGTGGTATCAAAGTAAGTATATACTTTTAATCTCTAAAGCAGCCCTCCAAGAAGTAACTGGAATTTATAGGTCTTATCAATTTGCAGCAGTGCAGGTGAATAAAGAGAGTCTTTAAAATAAAGCAACTGCTGACTCAACCTAGATAGAAGCTCGGGAGTAAAACTGAAAATTCAGCAGTGCTAGTGCCTCCTCATCTATCAGCTGATTGAAAGTATTACCCTTTTCCTGCTAATCCACAGAGACTGGTGTAATGTAAAGAACTGGAGATATGGGTGTCTAAATAACAGGAGATCGCTAGTGTTTGGAGACCCTTTAAAGGGTAGCTCCTCAGGGTATCCTCCCACAGCTGACAGAGAGAAACTCAAAATATTAAGGTTTACTTTACATCTGAAAGCTAACAAAACTGTTCGGGTAAATTCAGTAGAGCTCACTAACATGGAGATGGTTCAGCTAGATTTCCTTTGCTATCAAAAAGTGGTACGAGCATCTGCACTTGATCACTTTTATATTTTGATTACTTCAGACAAGTAAGGTTTGAGAGTCATCCTAATTTGAATAACAGCTATCCTAATAACTCACTGCCAATACGTGTTGAATAACAGTATCATTGTGTAACATCAGATTTATGTAATACGCTATTGTCAGATGATAGATAATAGTTGGTTGTATGGTACTGGGATGAGCACATTTTGAATCTACATTTGAGGGCCAACCTTAATTAAATGAAAGATCACTTCAACCCACAAATAATTATGTTACCCTTCCGGTCATCCAAATGGCTCAAATATCTGCCTAATGTTCATAACTATGTTGAAAAATGGATCCTAACATACAGCTTAGGAATAAACAGCAAAGTTGGAGATGCTGTTCCTGCTGATAATTTAAAATCAACATACTTTCTGGCAGTTAAGTTTATTTTCTTAGGTACTGGTGATATGATGAGTAGTAGGAAGAAGTACAGTGGAATAAGAGGAATCATATATAGAAAATAAATATTATTGCATAGAGTTAATAAAAAAGAGCAATGGTGTCTTGAAAAGCTGAAAATATTCAATGGGGATTCTGATACTCTGCTGTAAATTCATTTCTAATATCTGGTGCTTGATTAATTATTTCTAGAAAATAATGAACTTATAGTTGTGTCACTTAATATTTTTTTCTTTCTAGTTGCCTAAAACCGTTCTGGGTGTTAGACGTTACTTAGGGTGCTTTAAGAACCAGAAGCTTCTTCTTAGTTGTCAAGGAAGGTTTCTTTCAGGTACCATTGACAAGTGCTTCTTCCTGGAAGAATTGTATGACCATATTGCAGCCAACTTCTTAGTTTTAAAATGATAAATAACATTGAATGTTATATTTTAAAGATGCAGAAATTCCAATATTTCTGGGTTTTATTCTCATAACCCATTACACATTGCTTTTGAATAAAATGTACACCTACCTACTTAAGTCTACTTCACTATGTTGAATGCAAGAAACAAGTACTATGAACAGAATTCCATAAAGTAAATATTGCCTGTAGTTGTAGATATGGAGGCATTTTGAAATTGCAAATGCAATGAAAAAATGGAAATAAAAAAACTCTGTGCTTGCAGATATTTATGGAGAAATTTCCTGGATCATTAAACGCCTCTTTTCATTCATAATATGGAAAAGTAGCAAGGTGCACCTGTTTCTGAGGGAAGAAATCACACTCAATTTTTTCAGCTTCCTGAAGTTGAACATATCCATGATCTGAATAACAGCTTTTACAACAAAAAGCTTTATGGGTTTATTCTGAAGGCTGATAACATGAGACAAAGTATCAGAACAATTAAGACTATGCATAAATCCAGATAACAACAGGGGGGCGGGGGGGGAAGTCTTTAAAAATCTTTATGAATCTGTGACGTGTTTTGATTACTGTTCTATAGAGAGAAAATACTTTTGTAAGAACTCATGATATCTGCATTTAAATTACAAAGAAGATGACATTACACAAAATGAAGAAATGTAAATCTGAAGTTTATGTTCATGACTTCAACGTCTAGACATCTGTATTTCATCTCAGAAGTGAAAAAAAAGCCGAACCCTAAATCAGCTGCTATTCATTATAATTTACATACATGTATGTAGTTAGACGTGAATGAGACAGTAGAAAAATATGATTATTTTCTGTCTTTTCTTAAAGAATTGTCTATAAACTTTTTGTGTCTTAACTTACACTTGATGTCCTTCAAGGACTAGCAATTGCAATGCAGGTCCTAGCATGGGTCAGGAGACTCCAGTAGAATGTGTAGCAGTGCTCATGTGTAGCGTTGGGAAATTTTGGCCTCAGATTGATGTTAAGTGACTTCCCCAGCAATGCCAGCTGTCCTTTTCTGGAGCTAGCTGCTGATGTTTTTAATACTGGTAACCCAACTCCATCTTACAGCCTAAGACTCCTGTGATACAACTCAGTGCGTGGGTGACTGCTGCCTTCCCTATTCCCCTGACCTTTTCCTTGTTTGAGTGTGGAGTCAACCATGTTAGATTGAAATGCTTTCACTGTTGATTTAAGATTAAAAAAAGATTTTGCATTGGGGCATTGAATTTAGGAAGCACTTGTGGGCTCCATTTAGTTCGCTTTGCTGTTGTCATGGTGATCTCCAACATGGAGGTGGTAAAAAATGGCCTGAGGTGATAACATTTGCAGCTCTTCCAGCTGCCTGCAAACTAAATACATGTCTGTGATGTTAGATTCTAGGATGTAGTTTTTTAATAAGTGATAAATTTCAATCCCTAAAATAAATGTAAATTTTAAAAATTAACCCTTTGAAGTGTATATTTATTTAAGTCTATAGGACTATATTGTAATTCCAGTGTAGTTAACAGTATTGAAGGTAACTGCATGTTTATGCTTTGAGAATGTGTATCTCAGTTCTTAACCTTCCTCAGGCAGACTCTAAGATCCTGTAGCCCTCCCAGGTCCAGCAGTAGAGACAGTCTTGTAAACATGAGAGTTTTCTCCATAAATCAGTCCTTGAAAAATAAATCTATGCAATTAGCCTCCTATCACTCTGTTCAGCATTTACTCCTGCAAATATAATGTTTCACTATTCAGTGGGTCAAATTTAGATTAAATCTTCAGATCAGGGCTGTAATTTCTCTGTCCGTTTATATCTGTGATGCTATTTAAAGATGTCATATTATTGACCTAAATCATAACTTACCAGATGTTTTCTGTCCTATAAGGATTGGTGAGGCTTTCTGATTACAAGGTGAATGGAATGGGGAGAAAAAAAGCGCATTGCTGGAGGGGCTGGAGAGCTTTTTTCAGTCTTTGCATTTTCTGAGGTGCTATGTGAGGAAACTGTGAAGGATAAAGGAATCACATAGTGTGTCCAAGGCCTCTAGTTTCTTCTGCAATGCCTTAAAGGAGTGTGGAGAAAATGGACCATTTCCCAAGATCTCTTCTGTTTGCGAGCTGTGCTCAAAGGCTCTGTGCAGAACATTCTGTTGGTACCTGGGCACCAAGATAATAGGGGACTCTTCCAGCAGGCCTCAGATTTTCTTTGTCCCCACTTATGTTGCTACTTAGGCACATGAAATGACACCCATAGAATGGGCATAGCTAACAAGATGACTTGTGACAATGTCCATTGGGATCTGAGGTCATATCTGGCACTGTACATTGCACTGCCTTATCTCTCTGCAGCTCAGAAAAATCTCCTCTTGCATCTCAGAATAATCCTTCCTTTAGGTGATGTTTCTATCTTTAGCCCTTCTTACATGACTTCACTCTTAAACCATGAAATATGTTCCTTCAGCACTGGAAGAGGACCTGCAAATGTATCTATTACTGGCCCCAATTCAGACTGTGGGAAGGTGGCACGCTGGTTGCTGCAGAACTGTCCCAGCAGTTAAATCTGTATCTGTCAAAGCTGATGTTTCATTTCTTTGTACGTTTCTCTATTCGCATCTCCAAACTTGGAAACTGAGTCTTGGAGTTATATGAGTTTGTGATCACAGTTTTGTACTTTGGACCTGAAAGCTTAGGACAATTCTGGACTAGGCTTTCACGTTGGACAACCTGTATCCAAGTCTAAGCCTGCATGGCTAGGTGTGGTTCCTATCGCTAATGCTCGCACAGCCAGCAAAGGTGAAACAAGTTCTAGGTAGAGATCACTGAGTAGATTTATGTACAGGACTTAGTGCACAGTCAAGATTAACTAGGTTTTAGCTATACTCATGCATATATGTAAGTGATCTGATATTTTATCACTTGATATATGAACTGAGCTAACTTAGTGAAAGAAGGAATATGGGAGGTTACAACATAGCGGCTGTCATTGGTTTTGAATGTAAGATGGAGGCCCTCAGCATGCATAGTGTTTCCATGGGAGAGATAGAGGTTTGGTGAGTGCAATGTGTGGGATTTCATGGCAGGAGATATTCCTGTGGTTCTCCTGTAACATTTCCCAGACAGGATGAGTGTGGAGCTAGCCAGATATCCTGTGATCCAGCACTGATATACATAGCTCAGAGAGGTAAAAAATTAATGGAAGTGCTTTGGAATAATGCAAAGGGAAATAGATTTAATCAGGTGTATAGCTCTGGGTGCCTTACAAGCATCTAAATTTGTTCTTGAAAACAACACTGAACAGAGTTTTGGAATTTCTTTCATTTGATTGAGAAAGCCACAACGGCACCTGTAGAATTCTATGACTTGAACTCCCACAGGAGGACTAGAGGGCAGAGTCAGACAGTTGTTTGGTATGAATTTACAAGCTCAGTTTCAGTCTGATCTTAAAATAAAGTTGTAGCTAGGTGCATTTAACCATACATCAGTCCCTCTATGGGTAATAAATGGCATGGTGGAGGTCTGGTGTTTAACAAAATATTTTTTTTCTGCAGAGTATTCCTGGGCAAAGGATTGTATGCCATGATCTGATGCCGTTTTATTCTTGCTTTCCCCTGGTATGAAAATTATGAAGGGGGAGGAGGGGGAAGCTACATTTTTAATTGTCCCAAACAAAATTGAAGCATTAACCGAGTTAACTGCTTGTTTTGTAATTATAACTGATGGAAACATATAAGAAGTTTGTTTTCCACTATTTTTTGTAACTGCTTTGCTTTACATTATTTTTTGTAACTTGGTAATTATAAAATAAGTATTATTGATGGTGGCTTTAAAACAGGAACGTATAGTAGTTTATTTAGCATCTCTTCCTTCTTCTTTAAGATGCCTTAAGCTACTGGAAAATCATTTATTATGTCACAAAATTTCTTGCCTTATTAGTTAAAGGAAAATATTCCCCTACAGTTATTTTCACATGTAATGCTATTTCCCATATTTCACAAGCTGTTTGCAGTTTAAACTTAATCATATTTGCCTCTCCGTCACTAAGGCTTTTTAGAATTACCTTAGAGATCTAGATCTTATTTGGATATTTATAGCATAATTAGATTTGACGTATCATACTTTGTTTATCTCAGTTAATGCCTAAGGGCTTGATTCTGATCTGAGATCCGCAGAGGCATAGCACCAAATTTGGAATAAACTCTGTATCGGAGATGCTAATAGCAGCCTCTGTCCAAAATAGTTACTCTGCTCTCCTCCTGTCTGCTAAAATGTGTTAGGTTGGAAAGATGTATTTGTATTTTTTTTAAAATGAGATAATTGCAGGAAGTGGAGCCAGTCTGCAGGATTTTAATCTTTTGTCCTGGTGCTCTCCATATATATTATTGTATAGCTAACATATGAATACATTTTATTTACTGGAATAACTATGGTTTTGAACATACTTTGCCACAAACAGACCTGATCACTTGTACTTTTGCTTTGTATTTTTTCTCTCTGTTTTTAATAATGCAGAGATCCACGTATAAAATTCAGCATTCGTGGAAAGTCAGTCTGGACTGGTGGTGCTCCCCAGAGAATTTATTCTCATGGATCGATGAATTAATCGTCACCCAGAGTTTGTAGTTTAACCCCAGTAAATGAAAAATATTTTTGGTTATCTTTCTTCGCGTGCATTCTCCAAGGATAAGTCTAGGCATGTGACTGCGATGAATTCACATCTTTCTTTGCTTTAAAAAATTTGGTATGGTCATGCCACACTATAGATACTCCTCGTAGCACTACAGCTAGTGCTGTATTACTGGGAGGAGTATTGCCATATGTATTGGCTGGTGATGCATCAGTTCTTACTGCTGGGTTATTTGTGTTTGGAGCACACTGAATTAACTATGGAAAGTGTTATGTTTCCTTGTCTTGCATGGGTTGGCAAAACTCTGTCCACATTGAGTAAAAGGCATGGGGAGCCTTCCGATGTTCAGCTCTGAGAATAGAGCATACGACAGGGAAACCCTGGTGTAAATAGGTTCACGTGTGTACTGCTTTTGGTTGAAACCCTGAAATACATTTGCCAGAAAATCAGAGCTGGTATTCCACCTTAGAGCTGGGCTGCTTTATACTCTACCCAGGCTTTGCTCTTCCCTAATTTAGGTGTTGTGTAATGCAACCTACGGACTCCAGTTGTTAGGACATCTATTTCAGCTCCATAATTGTCTATTTGGGGCATTTGAACTCTGATCAGAGTAAATTAAACTCAACAGCCGTATTCAGACTTTATGGCTGCTACCACTTTTGTAAAAGGGCCCTTCTAAAAATGTGTAAAACTCCCAAAATATTTATATATAGGCAGTCTCTTTGAAGGCATGTAATGCATTTGTGGATTTCCTCAATGAGGTAAAGTAGGGGAGAGGTATTTTTGAATTATCTGTTTTAACAGTTTGAAAATTTACAATTGTGTTTTGAAGGTTATTTATAACGTTATATTTTTATGGAAAAACAATATGCTAAATTAAAGTTTGATAACATGCAATACAGGTTTGGGCTACACTTAAAAAGAACAATACACATAAAATATTCTGCAATTCTCATAAAAATGTAGGCACACGGACTGATTTTTCTGCTCTAACCTTTAGATGCAGAATGCTGGTTTAGTATTCATAAGGCAGAGGGTAATGTCTTGCTTTTCCAGTTTGGGTGCACTGTACAAAAAAAAAAAGTTAGTGCCGAAAATTACTGTTTCTATAGCATTTAATTTCTTATTGGACTGTTTGTGTGATTTTGGAGAAATATGGCTTTATTAAGAAAAGACAAATGAATTTCCTTTACTCATTAGTCAGAGGTTCTGCATACACTAATTAATACTATGTTATTTCTCAGATTTTCAAATTACAGTGTACAAATAAATTTTAATTGCTAATGATTTATACAAATGTTATTAATTTCATTATTACAGAATGTTGATACTGTGGAAAATTATTAATGTGGTAAGTATTTTAGGCAAGAGTAGGGCAATAATTATTATTACTATTAGTATTCCAGTATTATCCAAAATTTACTGAGCCCTTTAGAAATGCAGAGGACAGCCCAGCTTGCATCTTAAAAAATGCATAAAGCAGTGAGAACAGATGTATATGCAGAGAGTCAGATTGATGCTAGGCAAATGTCTCATTATTTACAGGTTTGCTCCTGTCTGAGTCTAAATTTAACACATTTGTGGTATTTAAGCTGTTGCTGTCTGCACTAATACATCTAAGTCAGGAGAAACCAACCTGTGGCTCTTGAGTGGCCTACACGCAGCCCCCTGCCAGGGTTGTATGCTGCACCATGGTGAGGCTGCCCATCACAGGCATCAGTGGATAAATAAATCCCAAAGCTGTGGGAGCTGGTGGATGCCACTGAGGCCAGCCAGGCACTTCAGGACAATTCTCACACCCAGCCCTGGTTGGTCTGGGATGGGAGGCACTCCTGTGTCATCATTCGGGTATGAACTGCTTGAGAAGTTTGCACCTGCTTCCCTGCTCCACTGCCTCCTAGCACCGTGCAGATGTGCTGTCTTCTACCTTCACCGTCATGAAGCTCCCAATGTTACATGTAGCATTAGGATGTTGGGCTGCTTCTAGCCTTTTTCCTCCCATAGTTTGGGCTAGATGAATGTGGGATTTGTACCTGTGCCCCCAACGACGCATATCTGAGAGCTGCTACATGGAAGAAGAGTGCCTCCAGGAGAGACCTGGCAGGGAGTGGGAAGCTTTTCCAAATATTTCAGAGCCAGTGATCCCATTGGAGTCAAAGCATCGAGGGAAGTGAGGGCATATCAGTGAGAAATGTAACAAATGAGGCGTGAATAATGCCTTCATGACTATTTGCTTTCAATTTGCTGCAGCTGGAGATCTCAGAAGTAAGGCTGGTGCGAGCTCAGAGGTGAGGCTGTGATGAGAAGAAGCAAGGGAGACCTTGTCAGAGATGACTCTTAGATGGAGCAGAAAGGAATGAGTGTGATCTCTGTCAGGCCAGTGTTCAGGCATCTCTCTGAATTGGGCTCGTGAAGGTGCAATAGGAGGATGAAGAAAGGAAAACATCTTAGATGCAATGTGAGAAGAAAAGGAAGTATCGGACATGACTTATGGGGCTGAGGTAGGTGAGGAAAAGGGGTCAAAATTATGCTGGGCTATGTCAGAACCGCATAGAGAACCGTAAGTGATCCTGGAGGACAGAAGAGCTCTGTTTTGCCATTGTAAGTTTGAGCAGATACTGTGAAGTTACAAGTTAGGTTGATTTATGGAATTGAATAAATGGAGACAGGCAATCACTGAAGAAGCAGCTTTGCTTTGAGTCATCTATACAAGACTATTAGCGAACAGTCTTTGAACAAGCAAAGTTGAAAAAAAAAAAAGGAGAAAAAAGACAGCTTCAAGAGGAGGAATTTAAGAAAAAATCATGTGAGGCTTGGGTGTTGCAGAACAGAGGGAATCAGTGAATATGGGTGGACATCTGCATTTGACTGAGCCGAAAAAATAGAACGCCCATTCTCACTGTTTTCCAGTTTCTCAGCTGATGGTAAATTAACATATGTCAATTGGTTTGAATTTACAACAGCTGAAAATCAGACCTTCAATACTGAAACAGGGTGGCATATATAAAATGGTCAGAGAGACCCAATAAATAACTTATTTGACCTTTATATATTATTTATAAAGGGCTACGCATGCAAAGTGCTAAGCACCTTCCATTTTCAATAACCAGCCTGCAGGAGCTACTCATAAAAGCATTGCTTCAGTCTAGCAAGGACGGAAGCCAGGTTAATTGGAGGATTTACCCCAGTCAGTAGGATACGGTGTGTTCTGTTGCCGTACTGACTTGAACCAGCTTTGTTGTGATACCCCAAGAAAAGATTTTAAATAAATCAGTGCAAAAAGTAACTGTGCCTGTGTAGAACTGGTGTCAAAATAAAATAAGAAAAAAAAAATGAAGTCATCTACTATAGATTAATTTAAATATGGTTTATATTTAAGACTTTATCTGTAAGATTAAAAAAAAACACAATAAGGCAGATGAGCCTGAAGTTCTGGTTTGTGCAAGGGTGTTAACTGAGATTGGATCATCTAGGAAACTTATTGTAGGTCAAGCAATTATTTATATAAGGCACCACATTCACACAAAAGAGAAAGAGCAAATGGAAGCTGTTGCAGTAGTATAATTCCTCACAGGTTTACAGTGACAGTCAGGATTTGCAGGATTTTGCACCGGGTCATTTTCATGTCAGTGTTGTTTTTCCCCTTCCTCACAGCGTTTTCCCCGTGTTTAGTTTGCAGTTCAGTGTGTCTGTGGCAGCAGAGCTTTTGCCCCTGTTGACGGGGGGGTTCGTCTACACATTGCAGTGGCAGGATAGGTCCTTCATATTCATCTTAAATCATGCCTGCCTTTCATTCTGTCCCACTTGATTATACAACGTGTGCAAGCCTAAGTGTCTTTTTCATCCTTCTATTAATTTATGTGCGGACTACCAACTATGACTTTTCCATCCTTTGTAAATGTTTTTCTGATTGCATACGCTTTGAGGAAGCAAATCTAAAATTAATTTTTCTTTGCAGTTTTCTTTCTCCCCTCCCTTTCCTTCTCCCCTTTGTATATTTGTATTGTTTTGTTCTTAAAAATGTGTAAAAGAGGACCTCATAAAGGGTGTGGTGGTTTGACCTTGGCTAAGGGCCAAACGCCCGCCAGCCGCTCTCTCACTCTCCCCCTCAACAGGACAGCGGGAGAAAACAGAATTTAAAACTTGTGGGTGGGGATAAGGAGAGGGAGAGCCCTTACCAGCTACTGTCATGGGCAAAGCAGACTTGACTTGGGGGAAATTAATTAAGCACCTTTTCCCAGACTCACCTGCACTCCTTCTCTCCTGAGTGCTTTCCCCCCGCCCTGAGCGGTGCAGCCGCCATCTTGCCTGAGGGGCTCAGTGGGGCCCTGCGGTGGGGCCATTGGAGCCGGCTGGAACCGGCTGGAACCGGCCTCCCCACACAGCGACCTGTGCAGCCCCCCCCCGCCAGCACCTGGCCACCGACACCCTGTACAAAAAGACACAATTCCATGAAAGCATCCAAAGGAATATTTTTCTTCCCAGCCCCGGGTACATTTTCTCCGTTCTGTTTTCCAGCAGTTCTGGACTAAAGCTTTTTTCTGTGTGGGTGTGTGCATGGAAGCTCGCTCTCTCTTTATAGAAATAAAGTTGATATTTTTCAAATTATGTTATTTGATTCCTAAACTGCTGCTGCTTCTTGCTCAGGTTTCTCTTTTCCCCGTTTTCCCCCTCCATATTTTTTTCCCTCACAATCAACTCTTTAATAAGGTTTTCTGCTCCGTATTTATCAGAATTACTCTGCCATTTGGTGGACTGTGAGAGCTTCCCCATAGCTTTTGTCAGGCGTAAACGGGCTAGTCCTGTCGCTGGGCCCGTTCACTTCTGCCCCTTCTCGCGTGCTAATGACCATGGTTGATGCCAGAGGCCTCCCCAAACCCTGTTGGAGCCTCTTTTGGACACCAGTACCAATTCCAGCTTTCTTCTTGCTAGGCTTGTCCATTGCCTTTGGGAGTAAACTTGCTTTCCTTCTTGGGCTTCCTTTTTTGTTTTCCATGGGCAAGGTTGTTTTCTTCAGCCTCAGACATGTGGTTGTACGCTGGCATAACTATACTACCTCCTTCACATTTTTCACTTCTTTTAGATGAATGTTTCTATCTTACAGATTTTGTGAAATATATATATAACATTTATTATATATATTGTGTTTCATATATTATATATAATATATTAACATTTCCTCTCCTTATACTTTAACCACTGCTATAAAGCATAAAATATCTTTCCCAGACTCTGGCACTGTACTCTTGATTGAAAATTATAAATGTTTCTCCTTACATGGGCTATCCTATATTCTGATGACTTCAACCATTTCCTCTTTCACAGCCACAGATCATTTAATTTTTGGAGTCTTCTGTCAGTAGGACAACTGAAATTGAAAATGGGAATATTTAGACTCTGAAGCTGTTTTTTTGGGGGGAGTTAGTTAGACTTTCTTGATCTGAGTAAAGCTTAACTATATAAATGATGCTACTATACCTTTGTCGAGTCCATCTCTCGACAGCTTGTAAGCTGAACATACACTGAGCTGTGAATACCTGATTTCAGCTGAATGAAATGTTATCTTCCAAGGTCTAAAAATATGATCACTTCAGGGCTGTATTTAACAAGTTGTTCAAAACCTGAGTCACTGAAGCTTAATTGCAGGACAACTGGTACTTTGTGAAAACCAAGTCAACTGTTCTTATCTTAAAAAAATAGGACTTCATATTGTCCTTTTAAAACTACTATATATTTTGATGTTCTTATTTCAACTCTTGATGGTGTTGCAGGTATATGTATTATTTATGATCACTGAATGTCAGGTGTATTTTCAGTTGTGTAGCTCTCAAAGATAGACTGCTCAATTCCTGTCAGTTTTTTTGAGTAGCACTAGTGTAAGTTATGGCCCAGCCACACGTTCAAAAATCCCGTTTCTGCTTTTTTTTTGCATAAAGATTTTTTTCTATCTATGCAGCATTCTATGAATAAGCTCATCACTGTAGATATGATGAAGATCCAATAGTTGTATTAGATGGCATATGCTTAAATGCCTTTTGAATAACTTAAGCTGGAAAATGAAAAAGACCGATTCCACTGTTCCTCCTCCCCTCTACCCTGGCTGCAGCTCTTGTAATAACCCTGGTCAAGAGGCCAGTGGAAACGTCTTCCATCATTGGAAATGTAGTCTGCCCAGAGAACTCTGTCCCAAGTGAGAATGAAAAATTGACTGAAGAAGGTAATGACTAAGGATGGACAGTTCTGAAACAAAATTTTCTGACTCAGTTTTAAAAAATGAAATATTTTGATTTTATTAGAAATGTGAAAATTTGTTTCAGTTTTAGTGATGAAAAGATGGAAGTTTTCTGGTAGTTGAAGCGGTTGGCAGAGACTTGTAATTTTATAGAAATTATGCTTTCCTGATAATATTCCTATTTAGGAGATGTTAGAAAAAGAGCTTTTTTGATCACACTGTCACGTTACCCTTGTGCCTCTTTTATTGAAATTAGAACCATTAGTTCTCATTAGATATTTTTATTGTTTTGATATTATTTAATAGTCCTTGTTTTTTGACATGCAGAAGCTCATGAGATGAACAGACCAAAATTACAGAAAACAAGGTCAGTAAGTTATCATCTGTGCAATCAAAAAAACTTAGTGTTTACAACATCCAACTCAGACAAATGCAAGAATTTCTAATAACTTTTTCTCATGTTAAATATACAGAACAAAAATAATTATAACAGATAATAATTTGAATGTGTGTGTATATATGCATGTAACTACCTTTTTACCTCATTATTTGTGTACTGCATTATTTTATGTTTTGTCCCTATTATATGTCTAAAAAATGTACATAATGTAGTAAATGTAATTTAAAGACAGTAGTCTCAGAAAAAGAGAGAAGGTACTTTGTCTTTGTGTATGTGATGCAGTACATAAAATAGCACAAGGAAAAAAATTGGCAGCATTCTGGATAAGGGAGGGCACTCAGTATGAGAGACCACTTAAGGCATATCTCACTAGCTGCTTGATTTCCTGATTGCTCAGCATTTTGCAGAAGGTTGGAATTACACTAAAAGCAAACTTACATGTTTTGTACAAATCATTCACTATTTCTTAGCTGCAGGGCTATTGCAAAAAACCAACTTGCACTTTTCTAATTTTTCGCAGAGGAGCTTTTATAATCAAAGGCAGTGATAACCTTGCTTCACCCAACCAGATGAGTGTAAATCGAAACACTTTGCTCGGTGCTAAATACCTGGTGTCAGACAAAATTTAAGCATCAGAAGTCATCTAAAGTCCTGGTGTTTTCCTCAGTAACACTCAGGTCATTTCTTTATTTCTAAGGAAAATCATTCCTGTCCATCACACACCTCATAGTGAAGCTGTTGGAGTCTTATCCTTCACGGAAATTTTAATTTCAGAGTTAAAAAAAATTCACTGCTCCATTTCTTCTGTTGGTGAATCTAAACTTTTCATAAATCTGACATACATCTGTGTGATATTCCTTAAATGCTAAACTGAATTATATTTCAAAGACCTGCATCTATTTTTTTCACAGTCTTCCCATTAACTTCAGCGCATAGGTTGCTTATAGAAGGAAGTCCTATGTCTGCACAGCCTCCTAATTTTGTTAACGAAGGAATCTGCTATGTCTGTACAGGAACTGATTTCCACAAGTATTCTGTTGCAGCTCTGTTTCACCATTTACTTTCTTGAGGTGATATGAAGGTGTGACAGTAAATGGACAATAGTACGACAGGGTGAAATACAGCCTCTAGAGCAAGCCCTTAGCCCTATTCTGACATGTCTAGACTCATGCCTTAGGCTGTGTAAAGTGTCAAATAATCAAATTGTGTTGTTTAAAATACTCATTGATACATGTTGTTTTATTTTCTGATGCTGAGGGATGACTTCAGGCTAGATTTTACCCTTGCGTGTGCACAAGCGCTTCCCACTGACTTTGAAGCAAGGTGACTCCACACAGGAGCAGGGTATTGTCCCTCAGCCTTTATGGCAATGCAATTATTTAATCAATTGGAGTTGTGTTTTTGTGACACCTCATAGTGCACACAATCAATAATAAATGATCAGTCAGTATTTCTGTGGGAATAAAACATGTTCCTCGTGTTAATAACATTATGTCATAGACTCATCCATGCATAAGCAGGCGTGACTGTCGTTTTGTTTCTACAGTTGCCTTACTCATGGTCCAAATTTGGCACGATATAGAAGAATATGATTATCAAGTGCAAATACGATGCACTCAAGCCCATATTTTCTGAAGTATATGTACATTTGTGTTCATTGACATTACCACTGATAGCCTAGGTTTTTAAGGTTTTTGTTTGGTTGTTGGTTTTGTTGTTTTTGGTTTTTTTTTTCTAATAGCTATGCTGACTTTGTTCATAGCAGTTAATTGCTGCTTGCGGCGGGCAATGAAAATTGTGACATCTTGCAGGTAATATCTAGAGGAAGGCTTCTTGACCAATATGTCATTATTTGTGAACAGTATCCTGAGCTGTATTAACAGGAGCGGTGCCAGTAGATCAGGGGAAGCTGCCTAGAGCACTGGCCCTGTGAGGAGAGGCTGCGGGAGCTGGGCTTGTTCAGCCTGCAGCAGAGACAGCTTCAGGGGGACCTAACGGCAGCCCCCAGTGCCTATGGGGAGGTCATCTAGGAGATGGAGCTGGGCTCACTGAGGTGGGACAGGGTGAAAAGATGAGAGACAATGAAAATAAACTGAAACAAGAGGTTCAGACTGGATATTAAAAAAAAAAGCCCCCATGAGGACAGTCAGGCAGTGGCACAGGATTCCCAAAGATGATGTGCAGTCTCTATTCTTGGGGGTTTTCAACCTTGACCAGGTGATGCCCTGAGCAGCCTGGTCTGGCCTCAAGAGCTGACCCAGCTGTGAGCAGGAGGTTGGACCAGAGACCTTCTGAGGTCCCTCCCAGCCTGAATCATCCTGTGACTCCGTTCGTACCCTCCAGCCAGGTCACTTGAAATCTCTGCTTGCTTTTTCTGAGTTTTGATCTCAGTTAAACTCAGGGATAAAAAGTAGCATGGTAAAGAAATCCTGTGGGGTTGTGCTGAGTGTGACAGCACTCAGATCAGAGCATTATGATGAGGAATGTGATACTGGAGGAGACTCCTTTAAGCCTCCAATGCGGTCCTTCCTGTTCTCACATGCCACCAGCTGGCAGGCCATCCCTCTTTTCTTCAGTCTAGAGGAAATGAGACAAGCAAATTAAACAGCTACTTTTTTTAAACTGTCTCTTGATAGTATTGTTCTTGTACATAGAGGAAGAATTATCCAGCAAAGCATGGATGTGAAGTAGATGATCCGGACATTGAAAATCAAGAAAATACAAAAGTACATTAATAGGACTGCATTTTTTTGTAGCTCCTCAGTGTGATTTCAGTGAAACACACATTAAACGTAGTAGCACCTGGAAGGAAGTAAAATGACCCTACCTAGATTATATTTGATCCCTGGCAAAGGAGTAGTTGGTGCATGTCTTCCTGAGCTGTGTAGGTATAGAAGCATAAGTATTGTGGAAATGCCACAAAAATAAGCTAAGAGAGAGACTGTAGAGAAACTCAAGTTTTAAAAAGATGAGTTTTCTGCACTTCTATGTATTATTTCTTTTTCACAGCAACTCTTCCACTTCAAATCAAGCTGTGAAAAATATTCGATTCTGTAGGTTTAGTAGCATCTGTGTTCCTTTGTGTACCATAAACAAAACAAATTCATCAGGCTAAGTGTAGTCAGTTTGGTTCTGCATAGTTGTGTAGGGGAGAAAATGCTTTAATCTGTACATTGTTCCTGACTGATTCCTTTTAGGTATATGATGTCAACATTTCATTTAAACCTTTGATTGGTTGAAAAGACCTTTACACAGTATGATCAGCGTTTTCTAAAGTTGAAGAATGATTATTTGCAGAAGTTGATTTTGGCCAGTAATTGCATATTTGTATAATAAAACCATTGTGGTACCTAATTACTAATGAGTTTTCTGTATGTTAGAAATGAAAAGATCATAAAACTTTTTCAAGACAAATATAATGTGATTTTTTTAAAAAATATACATGTTGTAGTAGCTTTGGGCTACCAGTAGTTAATAGGTTTTAATGACAGAGGTACTTTTAATAAATATGCTAGTATATATGCATTAAAAAAATGTGTTGCAATCCTTATTCAGGAAAAACTTCCGTTTCTGTTAGTGACATTTTTCCTGAAACAGAACATAGAGTAAGCAAGATAGTCTCAGAGAGAAAGGAAGATCTTGCTTTATAACAACTATTTGGAGTAGGTCTTGCTGGAATCATTAACTGTGGAAAACTGTTTTTAATTTTTTTATACAGTTTTATAACTAAAAAGAAAAGTTTGAATATTTTCTTAAAAACTCTACCTCCAGCAGTCTGCCTTTCTCCAAGATGCCTATAAGCAATACCAATCCATTATCCTAAGACAGTCAGTTTGATCCTGCAGAGCACTGCGGAGAAAAGCAACACGTACAGAAGCATTTCTGCACTTCGGTGTTTCGCGTGATTGATTTGGTTTGGGTGCACATTACCACAGTCACATTTCATCCCACCAACTCTTCGGCCACTGTTAATGATTTTTTGTCGTTTTTCTTTTTTGTATATAGCCACAGACTGTCTGGGAAATATGAATGAATTTATGCTAATTAAGACAATAAAGTAGTTTAAAGATACACAAATGTTAATAGGATTTGAAATAAGAGGTAGCTTGAGGCCACTGCTGTAACTAACAGGCCATTTAAAAATTATTAGCATCAGGCCCAGTGGACCAGTAGTAAAGTACAGCTGCCTTTTTAGTACAATATCAGAGCTAGCGGCCCCTAGACCTTGAGCTTTACTCCAGTGATCACAGCTGTGAACTGTGCTGAACTAATTTTGCTTATTCCTGCAAATGCCAGCATAGATGCTACTAGCCTTACATAATGCCTGGGGTGATATATACAATATTTTGTTATTTGTAAAGCAATCTTTACAGCAAATTAATTTAAGTACATCAACAAAGACATGTTCTTGCATTATTTACATCAAGCTGTTAAATGTTTTATTAATTTTCAGTGGTCTTTTTTGCAGACTAAGATTGATATATAAAAGAGGATGGAGTATATTGCTCACTTTGTTGATCAAACAGTTCAATGAAGTGAAGGACTCTGCTTTGGTCAGCCCTAAAATCCAAAAATAAAATGAAAAACAAGGGTTTCATTGGAGAAGGCTACTATTTGAACAGCAAAAGAAGTTTACATAAGGTGACAGCTATTTTAAATCTCCTGTGATAACCATGATAAAGAAAAATATTTTGTAATGGCAAATTCTGTTTGACAATCTGTCTCCTTTTCCCCCGGGCCCCACAGTACACCCTCGTTTGGTCCATTCACAGAGATAACAGGGTGCCAGCCAACCAATCTCAGCTCCCTTCTTATCTGTCTTCTTTTCTAAAACCATCACCAGCACATTTCCCAGCTTTGTAGAAATCCCAATTATAGATAGTCCATTTCAAAATGCCTTATGGGTGAAGCCCCATTCCTGCCAAAGATATGGGAGAACAAAAGGAGAGGGCTTGTGCTCATGTTTTCAGTTAGTGAAGTAGTGGAAATACTTAAGACGGGGCCTGAGAACCTGGCATAGGGAAAACAGGATTAGCTGAAAACTCAGGAAGAAACGAAGGCAACTGAAAAACATATTTCTGTTACTGCTTTCTTTTTGTTAGGCAGTTTCCAAGTACCAGAATCATGATCTCTACGTTCAGAAGGTAAATTTTTTGAGAAATGAAGAAAACTCATTGCATGTGGAAAGATGTTAAGTGGTGCATGAAACTGAATATGAACAGCTGATTTTGGTTTTGACCAGCAATGCCCTCTCACTTAAGTGGATCTGAATACATTTTACCATCTTTTCATTAGCTTTTACAGATTATTATTCTCATTTATAAGCTCATAATCTGACAATGTCATAGGCAGAGAGATGGAAACAGCATTTTTGATTGTTGTGCCAAGAGCAGGATAGGAACCAAAATATCTGCATCACAGTGCGCCTAAGGAGAACAACGAGCAGGTAGTTTTTGAGATGCAGTTTGATTTCTTCGGGTTTATGATTTTAAGCCCATAGTTTGTACAGCCATCTGTATGGGGAAATACCGTGAAAAAGAACCGTGATTGCAAGAAAGATTCCGGTATTACTGTAGTCAACGACATAATAATGCAATTTAGTGACATCAATTGATTTTAATGCAAGTTAGCAATTTTGCTCTTAGAGGAGAATATGAGATACGCTAAGCAATTTCTGCCTATTGAAAGGTTGTGTTGTGTTTCAGAATGGCTACTTGAGTCAAGGGGAGATAGGTCATGCCAAGCATTCAAAACCTTTGCCTGCATTCTGCAGGCTGCTTTTAGTCTGGTAACCATTAGGAGCTCCAGTTTTGGATAAAGACACCATTTTGTTAGATGTTTTACAAATATAGAGTTACCAAAGAGATGTTCATTCATGTAATTATTTCATGTGAAACAATGTTTTGTGGGTGGTAATTATGCTTTATGACATAAGATAAATGTTCTCCTCTCATCAACTGTTAGGCTCTCAGACAATAGCACATTCATTTCATAGAATCATAGAATGGGTTAGGTTGGAAAGGACCCTAAGGATCATCTAGTTCCAACCCCCCTGCCATGGGCAGGGACACTTCCCACTACACCAGGTTGCTCAAAGCCCCAACCAGCCTGGCCTTGAACGCTTCCAGGGATGGGGCATCCACAACTTCCCTGGGCAACCTGTTCCAGTGTCTCGCCACCCTCAGAGTGAAAATTTTTTTCCTAATATCTAATCGAAATCTACCCTCTTCCAGTTTAAACCCATTACCCCTCGTCCTATCACTACATGCCCTTGTAAAAAATTCGTTGTCAGCAAATTTTCTGGAAATATCTCCTGCCCCAGAATTGAAATGAAATAAACTCTGTTAAACTAAACGAGGACAAGTTATGTAAGTAAGACAAATATGTTAGCCACAGTTACAAAGTTACGTCCTTTTATTTGGCTTATCTGTTTCTTTTAAAGACATCTAAGCTAACATCTATCCCATTTTATAGTCTAGGTTTAAATGTTTAAAATAAACAGCTGTGCAGTTTGCATTAGAATAAAAGAATTTGTGACCCACAGAAATGAAAAACATGCATACCTATTTTTATGATGCATAGACAGATGTATTTATGCACTTCTTTTCTTAAGTCTTGTTTTAGCTGAAAAGAATTATTTAGAAAGCATACTCCATTCCTGGCATTTGACACTGAATCTGTCTTCCGTATCAAGCAGTTAGAGCTTGAAGTCGTTAAACACAGGGGCATGGCCAGAATCCATCTTGCACACAGATCTGATGAGGCTGATCTTCAATTTAGGAGGTGAATGGCTTTCAGTTTAAATAACCTTGGTCTAATGTTTCGTTTATATTTTATTTTTTGAAAGGTAATTCCCTTGTCTCATTATTTTAATTATTATGTGAGACCTACAACTATTTAGAAATGCCTTTTATACATAAAAAAGGCAGAAAGATTAGTTTTTCAGAGGAAGAAGAAACAAGTTGGTAACAAAAAAGGGAAGGCAGTGGAAGATGCATTTCCAGTAATCCATTCTAAGCATTTGATTTTAAAACCACCCAACTGTATTGTGGTCGATTCCCACTGGCGTAATCGTGGGAGGCTAAGAAGCAGCTCTCTTTTAAAATGAATAGAGACGAAACTGCAAGGCACACAGGGGAAAAAAGGAGAGGGGGAAGAAAAGAGATAGCTCAGGGTTTCTTAAGCTTTGGACTTTTGGCCCTCCACAGACAGTAATTCCCTAATGTCATTTTGACATGACATGTCCATAGTAAGTAGAATCTACATCTGAAAAATCCCTTAGCTGTGATCACTGCGTTATCTGGGGAAAACAGGCAAGCTACAAGATGCTGAAAAAACTTCAGCGCAGTGAGATGATCAAAACGAGGCAACATAAAGGAACAAGTACAAGTAATGAAAACACAATCTGTTTGAGATGTCGGTGTGAGATGTCTTAAGTAACCATAATTCCCAGATATATATAGTCACCTAAACAGGCTAAGACCCAAATTTCTAGGAGGAGCAAGAGAGAAAATCTCTTGGTATGGTTTTGTTTTTGTGAAGTTAAGAGTAATAGTGCCTAGGATGTTTGAGGGAGGGCTGAAATATGAAGTACAGAATGATGAAAGAAATCTCAGAGAATTCTTGGTGAACAAGCCAGTGATGGATAATAAGGGTATCTAGTGATTCTTTGGAAAGATTTTATTTATTATTCCAACTATGTGAAGAGCTTAAGTGTTAGGATCTTTGGTTTTCAGATTGGAAAACTCAAAAAATCTAAGTGACGTCTACAGCTAGTGGAAATTAAAATGGGAGTTAGACTGAAAATTTGCCAACTCCTTGCCTTTCACTTAGACTGTGTCTTATCTCTCCATGTACCATTTGCCAGTTCATTAGATCAAGGCTAGGAAAAACAGTAAAAACAATAAGATCACACAATTTATGGGGTAATTCTAGGCTGTCAGAAGCACCTAAGTGTTCTGGGAAAGCCATCATTACCAATGGTGATACGTAAGAAGAAACAACACAAACAACAAAGAAGTACATTTTGGATGTACATGAAAAAGTAAATTTCAAATTATTTTTTTTAAATTTATTTACTCATGAGAACATACTTGCACTAACATAGAATAAAAATCATGGAAGCACGGAAATCTCTTATCCACTATAAATAAAACCAAGGTCCTCAAATGTGGGAAGACTAATAGAACAATTGGCACTTCATGTATCTTGATCCCTGAAGCAAGAGCTCAGAAGATACCCCTTGACTGGGGAATAGCTTCAGCAAGGCCTTGTGCACGTTGTCAGCCACCGCTTTGCTGCCAATATACAGTCACAGGCTACAGAAGGCAGCGGCAGAATTTTGTTTCTAGAACTTGTGAGGAGTTTTTCTCTCTGACCAAGTTGTATATAAACTCGTGATACCGTGTTCCATTTATCTGATAGTAATACTAGTTTCAAATTCTGCTTCGTACCATCAAAGGGAAGGAAGTAAAGGAAAAGACAAATAACAGATTTTATCAAAAGTGTTCAGAAACTCTTCTTATGGAAGCCCCAATTGTGAGCAAAAAATTGATAAAAAGTTTTTTTCGAGTTAGGGAGTATGTAATTAGATAAGAGCTTTTATTAACCCAGGAGAAATTGGGGAAAACAGGTTAGATTTTCATCACATATATCCTCTTAACATTGACATTGTTTTCAAAAATTAGAAACCATGTTTTCTGGCTCTTTAAAAGATACTCAGATCTGAGAGTGGCCAAGGAAGCAAAGTTGTATTCCATGTTATTTAGTCAACATTGTGTGGTGAATGTCTGTTGATCTTACTGAGGCCAAAAGGAATCCATGGCTTTGTTCATTTTAAATGGTAAACAGCAAAGTCAGAAGAATTATTTAAGGTTATATCCTTGTGCAATAGCATGAATCAAAGCGAGCAATGATTTATGTTACTAGTGAGGGGACTCTTGATGGTGTGAAATCTATTACTGAGGAAAGAAAGTAGCAAAAATCCCAGCCTCGCTCCTGCCAACTTTCAAAAGCCTGGACTGGACAGAGCGCATTGCACTTCAGTGGACAACCCATGTTGGCTGGAAGGCTAAGGTGAAAGAATAAGAAATTGGGAGACAGAGTCACCAATGAAAGAATTATAGAGTTCCAGCAATGGATCAAGTGGCATCCTTCCCCTCAGGACAGGCTTTAATTCTAAAAATAAAACTACAATCCGGAGAAAAAAAAAAATCTCGTTTCAAGTTTGTATGACATCCACCCGAGGACCTTCATCTTCCTGCAGGACCAAGTTAGTCACATCTTTCATGATTTTCTGCGTTCCGTTCCTTCCTTTTCCAGGATGTTTCAGAAATCTGGGGAGACATTTCCTAAGTCAGAGGCAGCAGTTAGATGACCAGTCCCCTTTTAAAGTCACGTGGAAGTTTAGTACCCAAATTACCTGATACTTTAAAAAATGCTTTACTTGAGCTTCCTCAAATTACAGCAGAGTTCGTGTTTTGTTTCAGTTCAGTTAAATTGGAACACAAGGTTTGACATAAAGAAGCACCATTGGTTCAAAGTGCAAGGTATAAATGATGATAATGCATCCATCAAAACAATTTAGGTCAGGACCATACTGTATGCCTCCACCTCTCTTATCTCCTATGAAATTCAGTTAATTCCTGCCAATGACAGTTTTGCTGGCAGGAGTACTGCAAAATTAACATGTATTTCTCTAAAATGAAGAAAAAAAATATTGCTGCTATTTTTTCCGAAAACTACAAATAGTTCTTCCTTTGCATAAGAAAAATCTGTGATTACATAGCTATGTATAAAAAGCTATTTTTATGTAATCAACTGCACATTTTATAAGATACGCTCCTATTTAAAATTGTACTGATTTTTTTATAGTTGTTCTGGAAAGAAAAATGTCCATTTAAATGTGCCTATCTTCTCCCTTTTCAAGATAAAAAGCAAAAAGAAAGCTAATGTTGTAGAGAATTGGGCCATCAAAGGATTACTTCTTTAAACAAAATTCAGACTTCTCTTTGTTCTGTTTCATTAAAATGGGATATGGGGGCAGGTTTTATAAAATCTTACATTTTTGGGGGAAAAACAAGCTGCAAAGAAATTTGTTTTCTCTACAAAGGAATGTTTGGATGACGTTCAAATTTGAACTGAAAGAAATAATATGTCTCATAAGGAAATTAATCAATCCAAGAACAGCAAAAAAAAAAAATGTTTAATCACAGAAGCAGAAAATGTTTAATCACACAGGCAATCTAGATAAGTTATAAAACATGATTTCTCTAGGTATTCATCTAATGAGGATGAGCTTTTCCTCAGCTAGCAAAGTGAAGAGGTGATATTATAACTACCTCATGAGTATCTGAGTTGAAATGTTAACCTCAATTAAACAACTGGGAGTTTTACCATTGATTCCATAAACCATTTTTTTTTTACTGTAATCCAGTCTAATTTCCATGCAATCTGTTAGCCGCTCTGAGCTTCTATCGGGGGGGGGTGTGCGAGAAAGAAAAGGTAATCATAGACATTTTATCCTTGAGAAAACCTGCCAGCTTCATGGGAACTTTCTACCAAAACCTTTGTGTTTAACCTTTTAAAAAAATTCTGTGGTTTTGAAAAGCCTGGCAGTCTCACGTGGTGGTGATATTTTTATCATTTTTTTTTTTTAAATGGCCAAAAAAGAACTTCTGTACCAATGCAGATTCTCATTCATATGACTATGAAAGGTAAATGCTGCATGTGGATTCTCTATGGGAGAGTGTTCAAAGAGAAAGTTTTGGCAGAGTTAGGGAAATGCACGTGTATGTGCATTGCCAGACAGCTATAAATACCAGATCCATGGAGTGCAAAGGACTGGAGGACAAAGGCACAAAGACTGGATAATTTATAGCAGAGAGAGCTGTAAAGTACTTTTAAAAATGAGAAAAGATTTGTTAACATTCAGCAAATGTGAAATTCATGAAGGGAGTTCTATCAAAGAGATTAGCCAAGGCACAGCGGAAACACAAATTTTATAAATAAACCCAGTGGAAAATGTTTTCTTGTTGTGTAAAAATGTTCCATTGGATTTAAATTATTTGGAATTATATATTAATGAAAGTAAAATACTCCAGTGGTGCAGAACTTTTCAGATGGGAAGTACTTAAAGATTAAAGCAGTTTTCCTCATAGAAATTTATGAAAGGCCAAGCTACTTTGTGTTCTCCATCAAGAAATGAAAGTTGTCAGCACTTTTCAGGAAAATAGAGATACACGGTCTGTATCTGAGAAATACCTGCAACCCCTGGCTGCAAGGGATCTGTGTCCGTCGTGTGAGAAGGGACTCAGAGAAGGACAGCTCCAAATCACATTGAATCTAGGGCTGGACAGGGGAGAAAATCACAGAGATATGTTTCCTAAGGTGAGATTTTTTTTAACAATTTTTAAATGTGACTATCTAAATCTAGGTGCCAAGTCTTTCACAGTTGCATAGTCTCCTTTTACAGCAAAAAGACATAGGTGCCTCTAGTGGATGAATCAGTACACTTAATTTATCACCCATCTTAAACTGGGATGATCTGTCTTCTGAATATACCTTTCTCTGTTTTAGGCAAAAAAAAAAAAAAGAATTTAAAAACCTAATTTTCAGGTGGTAAGAATCAGGTGAGACAGTCCCCTCCACACTCCCTGCGTGCACATATCACTCCTTTCACAAATTCTTTTGGGATTGGCTTGGAGGAAACTTTAATCAATGTATTTGATTTGTATAGAGCAAAGCTTGCTCCTTACGAAGCAGGGAGAAGTGTTGATCAGTTGGATCTACAATTCAGTCTTGTCTGGTCTTTATGATCCTCTCTTTTCTGTTGTTTTGGGCATCTCTCAGGGTAACCTTCTAAAGTTAATGTTCTGTAACTTAGTGAGCTGGTATAAGACATCGTCCACAAAATACTATATTACAATGCTCAAACTGATTTTAAAGAAGAAAATACTGTGCATGTTAATTAAGCTAATTCAATTCCATTTTCCATTCAATAGGCAAGAAATGCACTATCACTTTCTGCTATTGTTTCACGAATTGTCTTCGAGCAGAAGTAGTCTTTTAGAGACAATTCACAAAAATTGTTTCTGGAAACTTAATTATTAATTAAAAAATGTAACAAGTTTGTGTCTTGCTTTGCAATATGTTCTCACATCTGCAGTTGCACAAACAAAACTGCATTTCCCAAATTACCATTTGATCTAGCACATTAAACCAAGGTTTTCATTGTTCCTAGGAGAGTATTTTTACCTGAGCTGGCAAGTCACTTAACCGAGTACTAGAAGTAACCCATTGCTGTGGGTGAAATGTGGAAGACACTCATGAATTTTCTGTGCCTCAGGTTTGATGGATCCATCTGTTGATCTCCAGATAAATACTCCTGCACACTCTTTAGTATGTGCTTAATTTTATGCATGCAACTAAACACACTGATCTTTAGGACAGGTGCTTTCATGTTTTCAGGGTTCCAGAATTTACTATAGAATCACGAGATAAAGGTCCATTAGGTGTAACGTTTGTTCACATTGGTGTAGCACTCAAAAGCCACAGTTGAGACAGTTGGACCATTGTGCTAAACTTTTTACAGATGACTAATAGGATACTGGCCTGCCTGTCAGGTGCTTACAGTCCAAAATAGACCAGGCAGTTGAAACGCTGAGAGCTCAGACATGGGAGTGTGGAGTGATTTGCTCCAGAGTATGAATGCTCCAGAATTTCAGTGCCCAACTTCTCATTATGCAGTTGCATCATAAGAGGATAAACGTTTACGAGGAATAAATATTTGAGAAGGTGATGTTTGTGATTCAATTTTTTTTTTAATTGAAGAGATCTTAATTTAGTCTCTTTATTCACCTCCATCATTAACACGCTATTAAATTGTAGAGCAATAAACTGATTTTAGTTAAAGTAATGATGTGATACTATTTCTGGTTATAATGCTTTAGTCATGATGCTACCCAAGGTGTGATGCATGCCTCCTGAACGCGGGGGAGGATAATTCTTTTGCTTGAAGAAGTTTGTCATCAAAAGGCAAAGGTAGATGATGATTTAGAGGGTGCAGTGTCTACAAACAGAAAATGATTAGGGTTGTGATGGGTGCTTGTTTCATTAGACACACAAAATCTAACCATAGAATTTGTAAGAAACTCCTCATTTCCCTTTTCCCCTTTTTTGGATGGCACTCTTTGGAAAGAACCTTTTCTATTCAAGACAATTCTTAAGGTAGTAGTAAACTGGTCCTAATACATATATTATGTTTTTCATCTACCCACTTTATGTAATGCTGTTTTCTCTTTTGTAATCCTATCTGTCATCTTGTATCAGTGATTTAATTCATGAAGGTACCTCATTAAGTTGGTCTCAGTGCTGGGAAGTTTTCTTAATGCAACAGCATAATTTAGTATAAAATCAGCAGTTTCAAACACAACCCAGAGGAAGAGCATATTTGTCTCAAAATTGTACTGAATTTGGGTGCAAGATAGTTGAAAACTACATGTTGATGAATTTAGGTCACTTGTCTTGTAATTCTAGAGCCCTGACTGGCCTTGTGTCCTCTTCCAGGAAGTGGAGGTCAGTGGAGTGATCAGGAGGAGGTGGATCAGGGAGCACAGAGGAGAAAGAGAGTATAGGGATGTTCTGTGCAAAATGAACAGAAACGTGTTTTGACATTTTAACAGGAAACTCTAATCTCAAAGCTGTTTTAGAAATATTACTTAGTCTCATCTTAAGTGTTGGAGCTTTCACACATATAAGTTGATAAATCATTTCACCTTGGGAGGCAGGTCCTTATTTAGATTAAATGATTCTCCCTTCTGTGCTTCATCTCACTTGTAGAGCTTGCATCTCCATATGGCTAGGCTATTCCTCTTGGAACGAGTTCTTTAGGTTGAGAAAATTCGCCCAGTACTTTTACATCAGTGCTGGCAAATGCAGGTGCACAGCAGCTGAACAAAATAGAGAGTATATGACTGTGATCTATGAGGACGTGGGTCACTGACTGCATTGCGGGCACATCTCAAATGAAAGCCTTCATATACTATTGTGGTGGCAAGGAAATGTAACTCCTCATATATATATTTGAAATTTATTGCTGTCTGTAATTTACCAGGTGTTTTGGCTTTCTGTGGACAGGTTTTTTGGGGGAGGGGGGAGCAGCTGTGGGGGTGGCCTCTGGGGGGGCCTCTGTGAGAAGACACCAGGGGCCCACCAGAGCTAGTTTTCAGCCGGCTCCAAAATGGTCCCACCGCTGGCCAAAGCTGAGCCCATCAGTGATTCTGATGGCACCTCTGTGATAACATATTTGAGAAACGGTAAAAAACACTGCATAGGAGCAGTGAGATGAGAGAGAAAATGTGAGAGAAAAAACCCTGCAGACACCAAGGTCAGTGAAGAAGGAGGGGGAGGACGTGCTGCAGGTGCCAGAGCGGAGATTCCCCTGTAGCCTGTGGAGAAGACAACGGCAACACAAGTTTTCCTCCTGCAGCCCATGGAGGACCATGGTGGAGAACATATCCACTCTGCAGCCCATAGAGAACCCCATGCTACAGGTAGATGTGCCCTGAAGGAAGCTGCAGCCTGTGGAGAGACCACACCAGAGCAGACTTCTGGCAGGAGCTGTGGCCCATGGAAAGGAGCCCACAGAGGAGCAGGTTTTCTGGCAGGAACTGTGGCCGGTGGGGGACCCACGCTGGAGCATTCTTTACCTGAAGGACTGTACCCAATGGAGAGTACCGTACCTATGGTGTAGCAGTTCTTGAAGAGCTGCAGCCCATGGGAAGGACCTGTGTTGGTGCAGTTTGTGAAGGACTGTATCCAACTGGGGAGCCCCACACTGGATTAGGGGAACAGTGTGAGGAGCAAGGAGCGGCAGGAACAGGCTATGGACTTACCACAATCCCCACTCCCCGTTTGGATCTCCAAAGTGTAGGAGGATATGAAGAGACAACGATGAAAGATTGTCCTCATATCTGGAAAACTTCCATAACAGAAACTGCTTTGAGTCTTTCAGTTTCAGTACTTCCACAGTTTGTGAGTTTATGGCAGATCGGTGGGCCTGTCAGGATATCTGTAGCAACCAGCTGTGCCAGGGCTTCCCACGTAGGAGTCTAAAACCTAGGGAAAAGCATTTTAAAATGCTCATTCCAGAGCTTGTATCCTGGAATGCTCAGGGTCTCTGGGTCATGGCTCTGAAGCAAGATCTACCATGGTACTTCTGTGTTAGACTGTGGGTCCTCCAGATTCCTACCTATATGGTGTAGGTACTATATAGGCTGTCGAGCAAAACTAATGCTGTTGGCAGACCAGCTGTGCTCTGCTTATCAGACTTCATTATGTAAATATATGGTTAGGGTAGTGTTTTATTTGTCTTTTGAAGAAATTATAAAACCTTTCGGTGTGACCAAACAATAAAACAAGGCCAATATCATGTAAATATGTGTGCAGGTATGCATATGTATGTGTACTTGTACATACGCATTTCTTACAAACTTTCACTTGACCTCTTCAGGTCATTTTCATGGTTATGTTTACAGTTGTATTTGGACTCTGACTTCCCCTGTGCCTGTTTAGAGGGTTTAAACTATATGGGTATAACTTCTGGAAATCAGTGAGTAAGAAGATGTTGGGATTTTTTATCTTTTTGTTTTTCAGAAAAGATTTGTGTTTTAAAGTGTGGGACTTGTCTTTAGAACAGTAACAGGGACTTGAGGAAGTCTTTCTGTCACAGAGAAAGAAGACCACATGTGGCTTGGCTGTGTGTCTCAGTAAACCCTGCAGTGTACAGTTTTTGCCATTTTGGCATTATGATTTCCCATGAGTCATCTATTCTTTTAAAGCGATAGTACTATCACATAGTTCAATCTGCTAGAATATAACATATCTAATTCATATTACAGCTACTGCAATAACATTATCTTGGCTATTTAAGGTGCATTGCAGTGTCTTCTCTGGAGTCTGACCTGCACATTCATCTTGTCTTTGGTGAGACCAATGGCATTGCAAAATTTGCAGGAGAAAATCATATGTGTGATACTGGAATTAAATTGTCAGCTATGAAGAGATGTCTGGTTTAAAGGCGAATTATTATTCAATATATTTCAAAGTATGCTCATGAAAGGATACTTGTCACTGCTTTATATTTATGGGGGAAAAAATCTTGAACAAAATTTTCTTAGAATGCTAATATGAGAATGTTTTACCAAGCATAATTTAGTCCATTTATAATAACTAAAATGCCTTTAGAAGTGCAAGAGAAATAGATAAAGAATTGGGAAATCCAGGTAGTCATGTTCGCCTGGAGGCATTTTCTGAGAACAGTAGTGAGTCAGAATGCAAATCCTCGTGGCTTTGCTGATTTTTGTGGTCGCTGCTGATTACTGTAAAATTGATTCAGTAGCGTTGCAGCATCTCTGCATATGTTTAAGCCTAATCTCCATAGTGTCACAGGCATTTTTCCTCTCTGTGGGTATTGTACTGAGTAAGAAAAAATTCTCATAACCTTCATTTTAGTGTTTTTTCTTATCAAGGAACAAAGAAAGACGCTATTCAGTAACTTCCCAGGCTTGATCTTGAGTATAGTAGCGCAAGTTTTCGTGGATTGGTTATTTCAGGACTTTAATGATAGTCAGATAATGTTTTATTGTATTTGGATCTAAGTTGTGGCAAGGATAGTTTGCTATGAAAACATGAAGAATTATTCTGTTATTTTTAGATAGAAGTATTTTAGGCTCATATCATGTTATTTAATGAAATTTGAAGTTTGGCTTTTTATCTCTCTTTTTTTCTCTCTTTTTTTACTCTATCCTGAGAATGAATTTGAGCTTTAACTCCACTCAGTGTACAATTTCACAGCTTGACATTGATTTCTTGAATTTTTCATCATGTAGAATCCTACTGTACGGACCATGTGTTACAAAAAGTACCCTTTGCCCATGTAAAACTGCAAAGAAGTAATGCAGTGCAGGGCCTTAACAAGGGTGTTCTCTAAACAGAAAACACATTAAGTAACTACCACTTATGTACACAAGGTTTACATTCAACTATTTCCGTTGGCAAAGTTAACTGGAATGTGTTTGAAAATAGAGGAGGCCTGCCATATCCTCACAGAAGCACTTGTAAAACACTGAGAAATCCCTTTGCCGTGGAAAGTAACATGCAGGATGTGACTCCAGAACTGAATGAATGATTATACAAAAAGATATAAGAAACAAGTGTTTAAAAAGGGTTATTAGTAAGAGAGATTGTGTTGAAGAAATCAGGAGGTATAGAGGACATTTGTTGCGGAAATGAGAGCCTAAGTTAGGGCTGCCAGTGAAAACTGAAACTTGCAGAGGACATTAAAAAAAAGTAGAAGGTCATTTACATCTTTAAACACAAAGAGAGGAAATAGCAAAATAATTGAAGCTGTTATATATTGATGGTGGGACAGAGAAACAGGAAAATCTGGTTAGAGATGTAAAACTAATAGATACTTCACATTGATTTTCACTCAAGGAGGATGTTGACCTTAAAAGAGGCGTGATGGCTAATGGGAATAGGGAAATCACCTCTTTCTTCCGTGGTTCTTAAAGAATTGGTTTACTGAAGGGCAGATGCAATAACAAGTGCTTCTTAACAGAGCTGTTGAGTTGTGATACATATGATCAGTGAATAGGAAATACAATACCTATTTTTAAAGGGGGACATAGAATCTGGCAGCCATGGACCTAGCAGCTTGCCATCAATAGACTGTGAAGTTATAGAACAGATTTTGATGGAAAGAAAACTTTAAAATATGGCTATAACCAGAAAATTGCATAAAATGCAACCAGAAGTTATTGAGGTAGAAAGTATGGGGTTAATCCATACCTTACAATTGCCAAGAGAATGAAGTAAAATAGACATCCTCCAAAGAGAAGTGATTTTTGGAAATAGAGACAAACAGGAGAATTAAAAGGGAGGCATGAAACTAAGGAAAAGATGGCAACAAATGCTGGTAGAAGAGGAGGTACCAGCCTGGAGAAGTGTAGCTACAGGAGGAATATACTGAGACTGATTTTATAGTAGACACACATAAAAAGCCAGAGTACCTTCATGGAATTTGCTGGTGAGGCAGATACGGACATCGATAGAAGTTCAGAGCAGACTAAGAATGCAATTGTGGAAGTAAATAATTTTGAGGAATACAATAATAGATATGACGTAATGGAAAACAAATAATAGTGACTAATAAAAATACTATGCTGTAAGCAGAAACTCAAAATTTGGAAATGGCTCAGAATGGACAAGGAGCAGAATTTTGATCCCAAGATGATCGTCAGCCATCACTGAGGTGCAGATTTAGAAAAATGCAATGTGATCTTAGGGGATGTGAGCAGAAATATGTTACAGTAGACATGGGGAAGTAATGGAAAAAGAAGCAGGAAGCCTTAAACTGAAATTCTAAACATGTTGGTCAACTGTGTTCAAGAACGATGAGATGAAACTGGGAAAGCACAGAACAACATTTTTTAGGATGATTAGTGGAACGGCAAGCCAGTCATTTGATGGGTCTAGGAGAATGCATGTTGTGTGGTCCAGCAAAGAAAACACTACGAAGGTTTGTAAGAGCTGTGTGTCAACATATTGAAGGGGAATTTAGGGGAAGGAAGAAAACCTTTTAAAAATCTTTATATATAATCTGGCTATGAAAATCCTTAGGTTGGGGGCTGTAACAGTGGGGTAGCACATAAAATCACAGAACTGCCCTCAGGCCACTTTTCCAGTTCTGGCCTCAGAACTGGATAAATCACCCAGCTCGAAGGAGAAAAACGCGCTACTTTTATTTTTTGCTCTTTATGCAGTAAATGTAATAGGAAAGAATTAAAGCTGAACTGGTTTGAATCAGCCCATTTGCTAAGTGTGTATGCTGAATCCTGACTGTGCTGCTGTCACAGGATGACTGTGACTTCCAGGCTGGAAGAGAGGAGGCCATCATCTAGTTAGAAGGGTGTGACTTAGGTTTTCCCATGTTTGGGCTACGTGTAAGAATTGGTTGCGAGGGGGGAGGGTCTGGAACAGGAGAGCATAGGAAATACATACTTAGGAGAGAATGGGTATGATGATCCCCTAGCTGACCCTTTTCCATTTTCTGTGATTCTGGGATAGGTAACACTATTAATGGTCACACAGTTTGCAATAAGTTGTTTTGTACTTCAAAAAAAGTGGGATGTTTTTCATTGGACCCTTTATGAGTTGCTTGAAAGGCAGTATTTTCTCTAGAAAATACCCTTATGCCTGCTTTTATGCGCACAGATCAGAAAAGCCCTTATCCGGTCTGCTGAAATCAATAAAAGTCTTTCTCTATGTCTTCAATGAGTCCAAAAGCAAATCAAAACTCAGAATATATATTCACGTCATTTGTTTTCTGGTTTTGAGGTTGACACAGAGTAGAAATTAAAGGTTTGGGGCAAAAGTCTGGTCACATTGACTTACTGTGTTTTCCTGTCAACTGCTCTCTTAAAGTCAAGGAGATTATTCATGAAGCAAGTTGTTACTCAGTGTGTGTAGTAGAGTTTTAATGTAGAACAAGGGCTCCCTGCTTAAAAGGGAGTGAAGGTTCTACGTTGTTAAAATGCAAAATGTCCAAATTTCACTTACGAGGTCAGTAATATTTTTATTAATACTTTTTGCATTTTAAAATGTGAACACTTTTCAGTTTAAGGTAATGGAAATGATCGATGCCTGATAATATGCAGAGCTATGGTAAAAACCAGTATATGTTGACTTTTCACTGGTGTGCAAAAATACATGTTATTTATTTTATATTTTATTTTAGAGTAAAAACACTACAGATAATGTAACGTTCTATCAATAGGGTGCAAAAGTGACAAAATGTTATTTAGCTATTTATTTATTGGTTTCCAGAATGAAACATATGTGAAAAATGTGTATAGTTAAATACAGGCAGAAATTGAAATCTTCGAATTAAAAATTTGAGGATGTTGGAATGCGTAAGTATGTGTTTACAGATTTTTGTCACTAACTGAACTCCGTTGTTTTTTTTTCTTCCAGTTTGCTCCCAGTATTCTAGAGGAGTTTTTGCCATTTTTGGACTATATGATAAGAGATCAGTACACACCTTGACCTCATTCTGCAGCGCCTTGCACATCTCCCTCATCACGCCGAGTTTCCCCACGGAGGGTGAGAGTCAGTTTGTGCTGCAGCTGCGACCGTCTCTGCGGGGAGCCCTCTTGAGCTTGCTGGATCATTATGAATGGAACCGCTTTGTCTTCCTGTATGACACAGATCGAGGTGAGTTGCAACCCAGCTTTCTTTGTAGTTCAAATGACTTTTGCAACAACTGTGCGTTTTCATATTGTATGGAGGGCTTGGGGAGTCAAATTTTAAGGGCCTTTGAGGTGAAATACCTCTGGCTGAGTAGCTGTGTGGCTGAAGGAAGAATTCCTTCGTCTGCAGATATTGGATGTTGGACGCACATAGTATGTAATCGACCAGCCAAAGCCTGTGCTTTAAGTGTAGAATACTAAAACATTTTAACTAATGTTAGTGAAACAAAGACACAGTTCAATAAGCAGAATTTTACAGCTGTGTTCACTCTTCAACTCACTTCATAAGTGACAGCAGTACAAAGAAGTAGAGAGGACCAGCCACTTCTCTGCACCTGCACTGGTGTAAGCTGAGATGCGAGCGAGCCCCTTGGGACTTCCATGCTTTGGAAGGTCAAGGCAGAGAGAGGCTCGCTCGGTGTGAGGCCCTCAGGTTGCGGCAGAGAAGTGGAGGTAAGAGGGAATACCTGCCAGGTGAGAGGTATCCATGGGGCAGCAGAAGGAAGGAGTGCTGCAGTAGCCTGTCTTCTACTCCTTTCATCTCAAGTTATCTCTTTGATGGACTACGCTATTATAAAATATGTAGCACGTTACACAAAAGGCTACACTTTCTATTCGCATTCTCCATTCCACATCCAAGAGCATCTCAGAACCTTTTAAGTGGTAAAAAACTGCGAGTGCATCACTGCGCCTCGCCACTCAGTGCTGAATTGAGAAGTAAAATCTCCGGTTCTCCACATCGTGTGTTCATTCTGCTGGCAAAGCCCTTTGCCTGTGTTTATGGAATAGGATTGAGCCAGCATGGCTGAGCTTCTGTGAAAGAGGCAAGATTTTTATGTTGATGGCTTGCTTTCAGGGGGGAAGTGAGTGTCATAGCTGTAGTCAAATAATTATTTTACTACAGCTGTTTCAATATAGCTCCCCATGTGGACGGTCTATTCTGGAATTAAAGTGGCTTTATTCCAGTATAATTATTCTGCAGTAGAAATAGGGAATTATACTGACCTAACTAAAACTGTTTAATTATTTGATTATGGCTATAGAAGTCAATTTTCTCATATATACAAGCACTAAATTTTAGTGAGTTTTTAACTTGCTATACTGCCTAAATACTGTATTTATATCAAAATGAGTAATGGAACAAAATGGAAGTGTTCATATTGTTCCATAATTGTTTTGGGTTTTTTTTAAATACAGATTTTTTTAATGTTTGCTGCACCTACAAGGGAAGTTCTGGGGAACATTATAGAATGTATTAGATAACTGGAGAGAGAAAAAAATCATGTATTTAAAAGTATTCCTACTCAAGACATAGTTATGAGTAACAAGAAAACAAGCACAGATGTAGGATGTGATCCTACAAGTACAACAAATCGTTAAGAGAAGAAGTGCACAACCTGCAGTCACCTTGCTCATCTAAATTCACACGCTTAATTAGATTGAGACATCATTTTTAAGCATGCAATATCACACCAAGGGCAGTTTCAGAACGTCATCTATAACAGCGTGGTAAATAAACGATTCTTATGGCACTGAACTCAGCAACTCTGAGCTCATCAGTGTGTCTTTGGTAGAGAGATGACATTTGCCAGCTTGGATGCAGGGGGTGCTAGCTGCATGGGATAGTCTCTCAAATTCTGAATAAGTCTTGTGACTCAGTTTAATGCAGGAGAAAATAAGATTCAATGCATCTTTAGGTATTAAGATGCCTAAAGATGTATCATTGCTGAATAATTTTCACTACCATTCCACAATAGAAATTTTTAATGTGGAGCTGAGATACGATAAGAAAAAAGTATCATCTCTTACTATCAGTGTAACCAGAAAAAGAAAAAAAAATCATTGATGTTGAGTCATAGGGTCTTTGTCAGTGAGGCCAGAACTTAACCTTGTCCACATTTTTGCCAGAGATCCTTCCTTTACATGTCAGACGTTTCCCTGTCTCTCAGAGCAGCCCCATCCAACCAAACTGAAGGAAGGGGAGCCCCCTTAGCCTTTTGGTTTTGATACTGGGCCTGCAAGTTGATCTTTGCAGCTTAACCAGGAAGCTGTAAATAAACTCTTATGGGGAAAGGTAAGCAATAAGCATAAATTCCAGCCAGACACAGTAGCTGTTTGTGAAGAATGCAGCATTTAGCAGCTATCAGTGTTGTAAAAGGCAGAAGTCTTTGGCAGAAGGCGATATGACAGTATAAACTTCGGCAAACCTTCAGCAGCACGGGTGCTGTTGCTGTGGTGGGCAAATGCATGTTGTTTTCAGACGTGCTTTCCCGGCCTTTCCACCCTGCTTGCTTCTGGGTTCTGTTGCATGTGGCTCAGTTGCTGCTTGCTTTTGGGGGGGTGAATAATTAAATCCTATTATTAAGGTAGATTTCTCTGCTGTATCACACCATTCATCTCTTTGACAGCCCCTCAGCTCCCTGCAGAACCCCAGTCTCTTTGCTACTGGGGGCATCTGTGTTAGCATTTCGGTTCAGGTCAGGAATGCACTCTTGTTGCATCTCTCTAAGTCATTCCCACGTATCGCACTTGGGTTTACACCATGGAGTAGTCTTGGAGCGTACAAACTGTGATGAGATGGTGGCTTCAGCTATTATGTTAAATCTCCTTTTCTGATGTTCTGCCAAACTTGTGGTCTGGAAAATCACTGTCCTGTGGCAGGATGAAGATACTAGGAAGAATGGCAAAGATATAAAATGAATTGGATCTAGCAGGGGACGTTACAGGAAAGCAGAACAGGTTTTGCAAAAGGTATTAGACCTAAAAGAAAGATGAAGGAAAATTCAGCTCATTATTTAACAGGGAAAGTGAGCAAGTAAAGAGTAACACAGAAGGCTAAAGCCTCAAGGGTCCTTTTGTTTCAATATATTCTTCTTTCTCTTACCCTCCTTCCATAAAAAGGTTTAATTATGACCTGTTGCTTAATACAATTAATATTAACAGGAAAGTGCCAGGAACACAGATGTGAAAGGGAAAAAGCGGGCTGAAGAACATTTACCTGAGTTACGCAAAGCATAGTGGGAACGGGCTGAAATGAAAACCATGCCTCCCTGAGTATCCAGAGGAAAGGGAAGTCCAGCAGGGGTGAAGTACGCAGTTAGTATTTGATGTCACCTCTAAAGGGACTTCAGTGAAAGAATCAAAGGAGTAGACCAGAAGAACATTTAGTTATATATGTTATTTTATTGTGATTAAGAGGTGGTTCTTTTAAAAAGAGCCATACAGTCAAGTGGAGCTGTGCATCTGCAAACCCATGGGATTTTTGACCTAGCACAGATATGCCTAAAGTATGATTTTGCTAGTTGATGACAATATTTTCTAGCACCAGAAAGCAAAAGTGGGACCCTGAAACCACAGAAGGAGGCTGGAGAAGTTTGTGTGAGGTGTGAGAAGCTGTTTAAGAATAGAATCATAGAAACATTTAGGTTGGAAAAGACCCTTAAGATCATCGAGTCCAACCGTTAACATAATACTGCGAAATCCACCGCTAAACCATGTCCCTAAGTACCACGCCTACACGTCTTTTAAATACCTCCAGGGATAGTGACTTAACCACTTCCCTGGGCAGCCTGTTCCCATGCTTGACAATCCTTTCTGTGAAGAATTTTTTCCTAATATCCAATATAGAATCAAAAGGTACAAGAATCAAACATACAAGAGGTCGGTGCTAGTTTTCCACATTGTGTGCAGCCTTACTGAGAGCTGGAATGGCTGAAATTGCTAGTAAAACTGCAGGGATTACCCAGAGCCAAGGGGTCCCAGGATGGAGAGGGGTAGAAGGGCTGTGGAGCAGCGTGGGACACCAGGGAGGATGGCAGCCAGCAAGCTGGCAACTGCCTTCATAAAAGTTCGGCAGCCATTTGAATTCAACTGTGTTTCCCAGAAAGTTTTCGGCCCCTGACTGTGTCTAAAGAGCGGTAGCAGGAGGGGTAGATCTACCAGCTGGCGTAGCAGTTGGCTCACCAGAGGCGAGGACTGTAAAATAGTTATAGTTGTGTAGAAATTAGGCATTGTGTGTGAGCCTGTTTATGTACCTTGTTGATGGGTTTTTTTTTCCCTTTGCTCCTTATAATTATATATTGTTCATTAAACCAACTCAGTCATGGTTGCAGGTGGGGAAAATCAGCTTGCTGTGCACAAGATAAATTTAATTTTCCCGTGTTTCTGGACAGTGTTTTTATAGCAACCC
>RSEF01000001.1:207602568-207613311 GCA_003993805.1 Himantopus leucocephalus | reverse complement strand
GCTTTTGTGGGTACCCAGCCTGGGCAAGGTAAGAGTGATAGAAGACAGGCTCAGAGTTCAAAGCGATCTTGCTAAATAGATAGATCAAGGAGGTGAACTATGATAAAGGTGGTACAAGGGGCAAACCCTTTGTAGGAATAAGAATCAAGGGTACAAACACAAAGTGCAGCATAACCGGCTCAGCACTAATATCATGGGAAATGTTTCAGGACTTGTGGTGAGCCATAAGAATAATCTAAGTGCAGAAAGCCATACTGTTTCCAATAAAGTAAATATTATTTTGAAATTTAGGAAAAAGAATGTTGCATGTGAGGAACAAAGTTTAAATATTGCTTTTTCCCAGCTGGCTATGCTGTTGTGTCACATGTTGGNTATGTTGGGATATATGCTATGTTGTGATTTCCACTGCAACAGAAAAGATCAAAAATTAAGTAAGCTGAGGAAGTGGAATGGGATCGAGTGGATGAGGCACACAGAGGACATGATGGTGGCAGCACTGTCTCCCACCACTTTTTCCTTGCCCTTTGAAAGCACTGGGTACTGTTCACAGCTATATCAAGGGCCTTCAGCATGAGCATGGCACAAGGATCAGGTATCTGTTGCTGGAACGGCACTGTGGTCACTGACCGCCACATACAGGTATCACATACATAAGTTTCAAGGGTCCAGAGGAGAGGAAGAATATTAAAAAAAAATAATCATGACCTTTGAGAAAAAGTTTCAGGAACTGAGATTTTTTATTCTAGGTCTGTTAAGGAGCAAAGACCAATTCTTCTTTGTACTCTCGGAGATCAAGGCAAGAATTAGAATTATTTTCCAGGAAGGCAGATTTAAGGTGTTACTAGGAAAAATGTTTCAGTAAGGTTAGAATAAGCTGAGGAGGTTGTGAGGATTCTTACCACTACAGGTTTTAAAGAAGAGGTTAGGAAATATCTGCAGTGGTTATCTGCTTTGCTACATCCTGCCTCAGATGATCTCTTATGTCCCCTCAGGATTTATATTTATGTAATTTTCATGATTTCTCTAGGAGACTGGGAATGGCTTCTTCACAGTACTTGGGACACTGAAAGGACAATTTTCTACTATGGAGCAACTTTCAATAATATATTATTGCTATTCAATTATATATATAGCCTTTGTAAAACATTTAGTATGTTCTATTATTCAAAAATCAGATCAAAACTGTTCTAAAGTGACTTAGACAAAAACACTGTAAAATCAGGTTGAAGGAATATAATTATAATATGGTACTCAGTAAGTTAAGTTATCGTTAGCTGGGCATTTAGGAACTGCAAGAATGGGCCCTACATCAAGCTTTACTTGATACTTTTACTGCACTTCTGAACAAATTTGTGAATGTCTTAATAATGAAAAGAGTAATAGTATAATAGCGAATTGGAAAGTTATTTCAATAGTTAGCTCAATTGAAAGAGCTAGACATACTAAAGCCAGTAGTAATATAGAAATATCACCTGCATGTTTATTTGCATTAAAATACTGAGTCAAGGCTCTTATTCATGAAATAAGTTAAAAAGACCAAGTGTTGCTAATAAACAGCAAATTGAAAATGAACTTACAACACGGTACTGCCAAAACAAAAGGTTCTGCCACAAAACGCTGTTTAGTTATTAATTATTTTTTGCATATCACTGTTAAGCCCAGACCTATATTGCTCTTACCTTAGACTGCTAGAATGTCACAGGGGGTTTCAGGTAACCCTGAGAAACAACAGTTATGTGCAGGCCCGTAGAGAAGATCATGTTGGGAATCTGACTTTGTTCATTTGTAGTGATCCACTTGGTCTTGCGCCCTTTTTTCATTATGATCATCAGGGAGAATTTGGAAGGATTCCCGCCATAAGCACTTTTCATCCTACTGACCTTTGGCAAAATGTCCAGGAATAAAAGAGAAACAGAAGTTCATGACTGTGTCCACTAAAAATGAAAGGCATCATGCAGTTATGTATCAAACTTTTGTGAAACAAAGATCAGTGCTGTCATGACATTGCAGGAATATTGATGTAATATATTCCAGAAAACAAACAGCATCCAATACCGGATCTGGTAGTGTTTATTGGATGACTCTAACATCTGGTCTGTAGGTTTGAACTTTTCCATATTTTGTGTCTTTACAGAACAAAATCATCAGTGTTTTCATCATGTCAGCTGTTACTTATTTCATAGTAGTTCCATCAAGTAAAACTGCTGTGTAGTTTCAGTAGCCCAAGTACATCCCAGGAATAGGATGGCACTTATCCTGTACGTGAACAGAAAAAAATTCTCACTGGATTTGATAAAAAACCTCTTTGTCTTCAGCAAACACTCTACATGGGCAGTGGATCATGTCATACATATGGGATCCAAGTACCACCGTGTTTGTTGTTTACCAAAGTCATGTTGTAATTTTGTGCAGGCCAATCTGAACTGATACATAAAACATAGAGAAAAAGTTGTTTTAGCAAATATCAGTGAGTGTAGAAAACTGTAGTAAGTTTGTCAACCTCCTTCATATGATCTGCCGCTGTCTATACTCAGTAACAGTAAATACCATGTTTTTGATGAAATAGACCAATGTGCTTTGTCCATTGATAATTGGTTTGCAGCAAATTTTGTTTTGCCAGCGTTAGCTCATTAATAATGACAGCAGCAACATGCCGGCATGTCCTCATCTTCTCAGCAGGTGGTAACAACTTGAAAGTATAGTTAGTAAATGCACACGTGAAACTAAGATGCAGCTGGATCCTAACATCGGCATCAGTAATGATACCATGACTTTCCATCTTTTTCTTGTTTTACCACCAAAGAGAAGCAATTATGGTTAACTGGCATGGGCATCATGTAATGAGCTCAGAATTCACTACATACTAAAATCTTCCAAGAGCTTTCAGACTGCTTCATTAAATAAAAGTACTCCTTTTGTTGATTGAAATGATTGAACATTAGATCAAGGTTGAAATTAACAGAAAATACAGGTATGGAAATCAAAAGCTGATCATTAAGTGTACAGACGAGTCCCTTGACTTTGCAGTTCCATGTAAGATGTGGATCAAACTAAGCTGCATCTGAATTTTTATGGGTGTTTTGGTCATCTAGCTAAACACTCAGAATACGCACTGCAGCCTAATATACAAATGCCACAGAAGTATATAAATCAGAAAACATTAAATAAACTGCGGCTCATTATATTCCTGATCTGAAGAATTTGCTTTCCTTTGTTCTGGGTTAGAGGATGCCATAGAGAAGACAAGAGACTTGTGATAATTTTAAATACTGCTTTTCAGGTTGCCGTGCCAGTGAATCAGCTTTGCCCTTTTTAATGATTTATTTGTGGCAGTGTTGCAGAATCCTCAGAGCTAAATTCCTTTCCTAGTAGCATTTATCTCAGGTTTGCACATATGTAACTCAAAAGTATGCCCGTAGCTTCTCTATGCTTTTATATGCCAATGTCCTAATGTAAATAATGTTGCTGCTTCCAATGGCTTTTTCTAATAATATCAGAGCAATTGCGTTTACAGAACCTGGCACAAAGAGTTAACTTGGTGTTAGCTGCATATGTAACACATTCCTTTAAATGGAAATGTCATTTTTAGCCGTTTGTTGCACACGTTCTGTATTTACTTGAGAGCAGGGCAGTGCAGTTTGTAATTCTGAGTATCTGTTTCCATTTATTTAAGAGCTTTTCCACACAAGGAAGTTATACTGCAGTTAAGAAAGGAAGTGACTTAATAGTATAGCAGTTTTCCTGAAAAAAAAACCCAAAACAAACAAAACCCCAAACCCTTCCTGTATTGGCATTTTNTTAAGTTCAGTTGCTCTTATCACTTACCAGTAGCAACTCTGAGCACGTTTCTGAGTACGCGCTGCACCTGAGTATGTGAGGACATATTGCTTTGAGTAGCAATTTTAGTCACTTGCCTCATACAGATAAGCCATAATAAAAGGTCTGCATACTGTATGTTAGGAACTGTATGCTGTAAGAAGTGATTTTATTATTTGATCCCAAATAAGAGCAGGTGATTTATATACATACTAATAGGACTTTTATTCATCTTTTCCATGGATTAAATAAACTACTTCAAGGGAAAAAAGTTTTAAGCAGAAATTCGTGTTGTGTTTTACGGATATTTAGCTTTCATATTAATCTTTAGGATAGACTCCGCCCTTCCTTACATATACCTATATCAGTGGTATCACGACTGACAAAGCCTGCAAAAAACTGTCTTCAGTGAAGGGACTGTGGCAGCCTTACATCAGCGTAACCAAGAGCATCTTTTCTAAGTACGCGGCTGTCCTATGTTACCACTACACATTGGTCAGTAATAACACTGCAGACAGTTGATCGATACAACATCCAGCAGCGCAGACCTCCAAAGAACGCCTTGAAAAGACTCAGACGAGGAAGCCAGCCACACATCCAAATGCTTATGCTTTAGAAATTTATTTCAGTGTGGACATCTGAGTCCCGCAGCTGCTGTACATAGCCTTTTATATGGCCACAGGTGTTGGCTTCAGTGCTGGAGCACGGAGTGGTAGCAAACAAAGGGGAGTATAGTCGATGCTGCCAGAGACCAGACATAGTGCCAATTTAATACTGAATGTAAAACAAATACTTGTGCCAATTTGTTTCTAAATGCATTTTTAGTTAGAAAAATTAGCTTGTCTTTTGAGAGCATTATCTATGTGTGGATGAGTATTCCAAGTTTTAATACAGTATAAAGCAGGCTTTTTAAAAATCAAAATAAATAAACAAAATATATACTTACAAATATCAAAACCTAGTATTCCATTGTTTCTGCTCTTATTGTTTAAAAAATAATCAAACTGTATTAGGCTAATTTAATTCTTCGTGATCACTCCCTGATGTATTTTGTGAGACAGATTTATCCTTTATGTAGTGCAAATTACTCCTCCGGAGTTGCAGCAGGAAGTAAAGGTAATTCAGCACTAGACTATGTTGTGAAGTAAATCTGTGTTTGTATTCAAGGGCATTTCTGGAGTTGCGCATCCTTAATTCAGCTGATTGAACTGTCATTGTATCATCTATGCAATCTATGATTTTAGGACTACATTTTCTGCTTCTGTGAAGAATTGTATTCCAGTGTATTAAGATTTTCACTATTTTGAGACGCATTTTGCCTGTAAATGGAATATATTTTAGGCATTTCCCTCATTAATTACAGCTGAATTCTATTTGCATACATATTTGTACAAATAATTTGTCTTTGTTGGATTCCAAAAGGAGAGGTGGAAGTGTAGAGATCCTTTTAGAATGATTGACTACTTATCACAGTACTACAGATGCTATTTCTGCCTCTGCACAGGGAATTTCCTGCACTAGTATTTACAGATAATAGCATTAACAGCTGCTTCTGTTACGAAAATTGCAGTGAATGTTTGAGGTATTTAGCATTTTGCAATTGGAAAGAGAGTTACCAAAGGGTCCTTCAATCCTAAGGACTCAAAATCCTTCTTTTGTGCTAGTACCTTGGTGGGGTTTAATATTAATGCACACCTGGATGCTGCAGGAAGTTCTCCTGTGGGCAAAGGACATACATTTTGTTTCAATTTGACTTGGACTGCAAATGGCAAAAAGAACACTTAATGTATTTTGAAGATATGGGGATAATAAGTGACAAGAGTGTCACCAAATAGAGGAGTTTGGAATGCAAAACTGTGCTTGCTACTCTAGATCCGTGGAACAAATACGCATTTTATGTTAACGCATCACTGGGAAAAAAGAAAGGAACTGTTCTGGGAGTGAGGACTTGTATCCTAGATCTTCCTTCTGCTAATGGAAAGCCCAATCAGCATGGGACAGTTGTGACTCTGGAAGGTCCCGTATAGACTCTTATTTCATAAAAGCTATTTGCGCTAGTTTTCCTCTGTAGAGAGTTGAGAGTAAGAAAACTAAATAGCAAATGGCAAGTGTAGGTACGCATTACAAAAAATGGACAGTAGTAAACAAGTCTTAAACACATAAACATAATAAGCGGCATTTTTTAAGTGAGCTGTTCAAAGAAGTTCCTCATAACAGAGAAATGTGTTTGTAGATGCTTGTTATGAAATGGTTTGATTTGTATGAACGAAATCAAGTGGAAACGATGCAGTTTACTTTGTTAATAAACTTGGTAAAAGCAAGGCATTAAGATACCCTCAATATATCAATATATATCCTTCATAATATATCCAATATTCTGTATATATATATATATATATACACAGAATATATATATTCTGTAAAAAAAACAAGTACTGTCTTTTATTTAATGGGATAAGGGTAGTTTCAAATAGGTCTAAATTATTCCAAATACTCTTAAGAAACTTTTAACTATTGGTAGTGAAATAAAGCTGCATTGCCAAACTTACATTGTAAACAGAGTTTATATTTAGTAGTACAAAACAGGTCATGAACCTGACCCTTAAACACAAGACACTATCCCAAGCGCAGACCTAGCAATTATTTTTGAGGGGGATCTCCTTTTGTTTGTGTTGATGGTGTGGGTGGCTTTTTGCCATTTTGTATATGTATATGCATGTATGTGTGTATATATATGCTTAATAATAACTGTATCTCCTAGCTTTGGATGCAAAACAGTTGAAATCATTTAAATACCAGAAAGCTTTGTGTCTCAGAAATTCAGATCATACCACTGAAAAATCTTTGAGCAGTAATTGTAGATTATATTTTCTTTTGTCTGTTTAATTTGTATTTTCATTCTCATTAAGCATTATTTTAAAACCAAACTTATTTTATTATGTTCAGCTAGTATGTCTCAACATCTTCAATATTTTGTTTCAAAACATTCTCTTATTTTTCAAAGAAATAGAGTTTGGGGAAAAATTTCTGAGCCAATTCTACCAAATAATTGTCTTACTAAGTAAAGAATGTCCTTCCTCTGAAGTGTTTCTTTAAAAAAAGTTTTAAAAGATCAGTATGTCATTGTATATGTCTTTAAAGTTGTGTCTTGTGCTAGATTGATTTCATATCAAATTTCTCCTTAAATAAGCACAGCATTCTGCCAGGTACTTCCTAATACAAGTACATGTTCTTGCTCTTGCGGGAGAATGAAAAACCCTGTCCGAGTTCTCCAGGAAGCCAAGGGTGATGTTCACAGTGTGCCTTTTTGCACAGGACTTCTTTTATTCTGTGAAATATCCTCAAAACAGCCCCACTTGATGCACCCTTCTCATTTAAAAACTGTTCTTTTCCTCTTGTGAGAAGAGGAACTTACTTTCTCGTCTGTATCAGAATATCGAGTTATGGGTTCCTAATCCCATGTCTGCATCACGGGCTGTGTATAGAACTGCAGCAATTTTGTCTTCTGTCACTTTAGAAACTGTTTAATAGGGCCTCCCAAAACTTGGCTTACCTGTTTTGTTGCTCACGTTTCCACTACAGCAGGGAGGTTGAATTATCTTCAACTGCGTTAGCTCATGAATCACCTCAGGATCTACTTCTGCATTCCTTTCACATATTTGCCCAGATTTATTTGCTTGATTCTGCATTTCTTTTCCTCTTTGATCACTTAGCATTGGCTTTTTTTCTACACCTTCTTCTACTCCTTTTCCAGTAAGCCTGATTCATTTTCAGCCCTTGCACATTATTTGGGAACCTGGGGGCATCCCATTGCCTTCTATTTTTATCTCTGCCATTCACAATTGTCACAGATTAAGGTTTTTGGTTTGAAAAAAATTCAAAAGCTTGTAATACGACTTATAATTAGTCTATGTCTGTGGCTGCCATGGAGGAAAACATGCAGTTTTGTTTCCAGGGTGAACAAATAATTATCTATATATTTTAATGCATCAACACTCCAGTTTGAATGAAACAAAAGACATGAGGAAAAAAAAAAAGGTATTGTTTTTTAAAAATTCTAAATCCATTTAGAAAGGAAAAGAATTCAAGTTTTGATTTATTTACTTTATTGCTGCTAAAAATGTGTATGGACTTCACGTATGTGTACCACCAAACAGCAAAAAGAGAGGTTCACCAAGTGCATTATCTTGTATCCTCAAATGCACTTCCAGGCTACCAGACAGGAGTGATAATAGGAAATGCATAGAGGTGCAGTATTTCGTCTGCACCAAGAGCTGAATTCACAAGTAGCCTAAATGGCAAATTACATAATTTCTCCTCCCGCAAGTCAGGCGCGTTGCGGTGGCCACCGCACAGCTGCTGGCCTGGGCGACATCCAGGCAGACACAGTCACAATTGTCCCTTTTCATCTGGGTCATTCTGAATTCCCTCAACAGGAAATGGAACACAAGCAGAAAAGTTTTAAAAACATCCCAGACATGAATCAACAAAAACCCCGAACATCTGCTCATCAAAGCTCATCAGAAAACAGTGTATTTTATTTACACTACTCTTCTGAATGTACTGAGAATGCCTAATGAGGTTAGAGATCACTGGAAAATATTGCTGGTGTGAAGAGTCCATTTCACTTTCCAGATTAGTGGCCTAATCTACCCAAAATATGTGAAATGCAGTGTATCATATTCACAGCCTCTGCAATTTTGTTATTTATTTTAGCATAAAATGATGGAGTTTTATAAATCCGCAGTTCGCATCAAATCCAAGCTGGCTAAAACCAGGTACAGTATTTTAATCAATATTTTAATTCCTTTTGAAGATAAAATAGTGCTAGCAAATGTAAAAACCAGGATAATAGAAAGGGCAGTAAATATAAGTGGATTCGACACAGGAATGAGGAACATCTTTATGTATAAGGAAACGTGAGCTCAGATGCTCAGATAGAGGAGCTCAGCATAATCTACTGACTGCATCCTACACTGCCAGGGAATCGGGCCTCTGTGTCTAACATTGTATAGTTTTTCTGATCCACAGCACAGAACCGATACTCTGTCCTCATTCAGGATTTATGAATCCTTGTGTCCTTGCAAAAAGTCTCGTTACCAGGGCAGGTCTAATTCCAGCTTTGTCCAGAGTAAAAGCTCAGACACTTACCCTTTTATTTCCACGCAGGGAAGTACTTTACTCAAAGGTGGATGCTCAGTTACTGGAGCTATTTCAGTTATTTCAGAGAGAGGTTCACCTCAGCTACACTGAGGAAACGTTAGCTTACGGTGGCTGTGATCTTGTCCTTGCAGATGTCTTCACGCTTCCCTCTGCGTATCAGAAGGGAAACAAAATCTTCTCTTGAAGGAGTAAAATTTGTTGGGGAGCAAAGGGAGTGTTTTAATTTAAACTTGCCCACTGCTTCTTGTCTTTTTCACGCTTTTTGAATCGTGCATATTGCCTTACCATTAAAACACCAATACACCAACACTATTTCATAGAATCATACAGTCATAGAATGGTTCGTGTTGGAAGGGACCTTGAAGATCATCTAGTTCCAACCCCCCTGCCATGAGCAGAGACACCTCCCACTAGACCAGATTACTCAAAGCCCCATCCAGCCTGGCCTTGAACACTTCCAGGGATGGGGCATCCACAACTTCTCTGGGCAACGTGTTCCAGTGCCTCACCACCCTGACAGTAAAGAATTTCTTCCTAATATCTCATCTAAATCTACCCTCTTTCAGTTTAAAACCGTTACCGCTCGTTCTATCACTACACTCCCTGACAAAGAGTCCCTCCCCATCTTTGCTGTAGACTCCTTTTAGGTACTGGAAGGATGCTATAAGGTCTTTCCGGAACCTTCTCTTCTCCAGGCTGAACAACCCCAACTTTCTCTGCCTGTCTTCATAGGAGAGGTGCTCCAGCTCTCTGATGATCTCCGTGGCCCTCCTCTGGACTCAATCCAATGGGCCGATGTCCTTCTTATGTTAGGGGACGTAGAGCCTGAGGCAGTACTCCACGTGATGTCTCACGAGAGCAGAGGGGCAGAATCACCTCTCTTGACCTGCTGGCCATGCTTCTTTTGATGCAGCCCAGGATATGGTTGACTTTCTGGGCTGTGAGCACACATTGCCAGCTCATGTTGAGCTTCTCCTTCTCCTCAGGGCTACTCTCAATCCATTCTCTGCCCAGCCTGTATTTGTGCATGGGATTACCCTGACCCATGTGCAGGATCTTGCACTTGGCCTTGTTGAAGTTCATGAGGTTTGCACAGGCCCACCTCTGAAGCCTGTCCAGGTCCCTCTGGATGCCATCCCTTCCCTCCAGCATGTCAGCTGTGCCACACAGCTTGGTGTCACTGGCAAACTTGTTGAGGGTGCACTCAATCCCACTGTCCGTGTTGCTGACAAAGATGTACCGGTCCCACTACTGACCCCTGAGGAATGCCACTCATCACTGGTCACCACTTGGATGTTGAGCTGTTGACCACCGCTCTTTGAATGTGGCTATCCAGCCAATTCCTTATCCACCGAGTCGTTCATCCATCAAATTCATGTCTCTCCAATTTAGAGACAAGAATGTTGTGCAGGACAGTGTCAAATGCTTTACACAAGTCAAGGTAGACGGTGTCAGTTGCCCTTTCCTTATCCAGCAATGCTGTAACCATGTTGTAAAAGGTCACCAAATTTTTCAGACACGATTCGCCCTTGGTGAAGCCATGTTCACTGTCACTGACCACCTCTTTATTTTCCATGTGCCTTAGCATAGTTTCCAGGAGGATCTGCTCCATGATCTTACCGGGCACAGAGGTGACACTGACCAGGTGGTAATTTCCTGGGTCTTTCTTTTTTCACTTTTTAAAAATGGGGGTTATGCTTCCTCTTTTTCAGTCAGCACTTTTCACTGGACTGCCACGACTTCTCAAATATGATGGTTAGAGGC